>JBBBDQ010001180.1:3135000-3330000 GCA_037127315.1 Ascarosepion bandense
GGCTTATGGGGTAGCGACTGACACCAAATTGGTCGGGTTTCAATCCCGGCCAGAAGCAAGTGGATGTGTCTAGGCACACTGACGAGCTGTCATACAGCGAAACAGGCTTGTATGTGGATGACTAATATATTATGCTTTCATTAGGATTGAGCTCTCTAGAGAAGAAAATATTTAAAACAGTTTCCACTCCTGCGAATAAGCGTGACTCTTTAGAAATGAATTGAATTCTTTCGGTGACTGGCGTGTGTATACACTGCTTATATACAACACGTTAAAATTTCCCATCTCTGATTCCATGCGCCTATGGCTTATGGGATCGCAACTCCGACTGACACTAAATCGGTCGAGTTTCGATCCCGGCCAGAAGTAAGTGGATGTGTCTAGCCACACTGATGAGCTGTGATACAGCGAAACAGGCTTGTATGTAGATGACTGATATATATATATATATATATATATATATATATATATATATCTCAGTCATCTATATGTAGATGACTGATATATATATATATATATATATATATATATATATCAGTCATCTACATACAAGCCTGTTTCGCTGTATCACAGGTATATATATATATATATATATATATATATATATATAAAGAGAGTGAGAGAGAGAAATAGGGAATAACAGAATTTAAGAAATAGGTAATGGTGATTTGGGTTTTTCGGAACATGAATCAGAGGGCATTCGCTCAGCAGTATTGGTAATCACATTGTTTAAATGATGCAAATTCACTCAATGTGATTCAAATCATAGTCTATGTGACAGGGTTCGGGAAGCGATGATTACTTTAAAGTCTGCTTACCCAATTTTATTTGGCGTGGAGTAAACAGTGTTTGGTCGTTAGGTAATATTCAACACATGATTTGAAATAACAATGCAATGAGCTTGAAAATAGAAATTATATTCTGTCTTCGGTTTTCGGCAAGAGAAACGATGATAGCGTAGGTGATGTAAATGAAGAGACAAGAAGAGAAAAATGAAATCATTATAAAGTAATTAGATTACTGAGGTTAAGGCCAAAGAAAAGAATTCGGTTAATGACGTAGGAAAGGTTTGGCGGGACTATTATATAAGGACACTCATAACCTGATTAAGAAGATATGTATATATATTAATAAGGAAACCGAAAAATTCGAAATTTTGGTAGTGTAACGATTGATCTTTCCTACCTAAATATCTAAATGCTTAAAATATTAGAACATCTTTCTTCAAATATATATTGAGCAGTTTATTATACAGTTGTTTACTGGTCAAATCTAATTTAAATCTGATCTATAAGTGTTGAATGTATATATATATATATATATATAGATTTCACTCGCACGATATACTTTGCTTTATTCGCACACGGAATGAAACGTATCCCTTCAAATACAGAAAAACGAAATCTGATTCTTTTTACAACCCAAAAGTAAGCCACTGAAGATTCACAAGTTACTTAAAATGACCTACAATGATATTAGAGAATCTTTGGTCTCGCTTTTATCGTCCTGGCCAGTGTAAACATTCGTTTAACTAACGCTTCCAGAGTGGAGATAAAATGTCCCTGTCGCCCGGGACGCTATATTTCTTACGAAAAGTCAAACCGAACATTTGAAAGAAAGAACAAAATACGCATACTTCTTTCAACAACGCACCGAAAAACAAACTATACAATTAACGTTTTTATAGAAAACGTTGAACAAAGTAGATTTGTTATTTTTCATCATCTACGAGATGGGGGTTGTAGTCAAACAGAAGTAAGAAACTACGAATTTAGTGCCCAAAAAACAGTATATCATGATGTTAAAAGGGCTAAACTGAATAAAACCACAGTTTTATCATAAAAATGTTTAGGCTTTTATTCAGAGAACCAAATTTCGTAGTTATTCTTTTTTTTAAAAAAATTTAAATCCTTTCTAACGTGTTCGCAATTTTAATTTAAATTCCATTTTATGTTTTCAGTCAGCAATTCACGTTATGTTTACGTAAGGCGACTATTAAGAAAATGGAGTCGGTCGAATAAAATGATTTTGGGGCGAGTAAATTTTCCCTCGCTTTCGACCGCCGGTCGAGTGATTTCTTTTTCAAATCTCAATGGCTCTATACACACACACACACACACACACACACACACACACATACATATATATATATATATATATATATATATATATATATATAACATAGTGATGATGCACGGATACTGTTTTAATATATATAGGAAAAACTACTAAAAAGTTGTAAGTTTAAAAATGTATTCTTTTGACAGTATTTGTTTATTTCTATTATTTTATTTTATATTTCAGACCGTCCTCGGTCCTTCATAAAGAGAGAGTTTGTTTACATCACGTGACGCAGAAAGCGACATATTTTTTTTAATATTTGAAAACGTAAACCTATCTTTAGTAATACTTATAAATGTTGTTTTAAAGAAAAATTTTTAAGAGTATCTAAAAACTGTTTAACTATTGAAATTTTTATAAAGATTCAAAACACCTAAGTCCCTATTTAATCCTAGCCTGTATGTATTTAATTTTAAAATTCAGCATTTTTCTTTCATTCTCACGCAGAAAGAAAGAAAAATACTGGATTTTATTAAATAGGGACTTAGGTGTTTTGAATCTTTACAAATACTTCAATAGCTAATCATTTTTAGATAAATCAAAAAAATTTCCACTAAAACAAAATTTATAAGTATTATTAAAGACAGGTTTACGTTTACAAATATTTAAAAAAAAATCTGTCGCTTTCTGCGTCACGTGATGTAAACAAACTCTCTCCACGGACGCTCTCGTGAAATACGTTTCTAATTTAAATTTTAAAATCATTTGTTTCTGATGAAGGACCAAGGACGGTCTGAAATATAAAATATAATAATAGAAATAAACAAATACTGTCAAAAAATGCATTTTTAAACTTACAACGTTTTAGTAGTTTTTTCGTATATATATATATATATATATATATATACAAAAATCTAGATATGTTAATTCAGCCAAAGGAAAACATGCCAAAAGACCCCAAACATTAAACAAAATTTATGGACAAGCAAAGAAAAAAAAAAGAAAAAATAGAAACCAAAGGCAAACAACTACCTTTGAAGTAAATAAAATGGTCAACGCCCAGACAATACAGAGCAGCAAACGTTGCACGACGTCTGCAATCATCAATGCACATCACTAAGTGCAACTCAGCTGAGTTCAATTCGTGCATATATTGATCTACATATGCACAAATTTTTCTGACATGTGACAATCAAGCTACAATGGAATGTGATGCACTTATGATCAATGTAATTTATCAGGTTGCTTCATTTGCGATAAAGTCTCAAAATATGCGTAATAATTCCTAAAAAAACATTATATTTACCGCCATTTAGCCAATAGTTATATAATTATGATAAATGATACATTTATAATATTTGTTTGGATCATTAAGTGCTGTGTATCGACAATTTATATTTATAAAACCTTCATACATATATTCAGTCTGAAAATCGCAAGAGATTTGAAAGTGACAAACACGTAAAACTATTGATTCATGCCTGTGAAAGAATCGATCCCTCTCCCACAACTTAAAATATGAAATATTCCAATTATGAAACTATATATATATATATATATATATATGTGTGTGTGTGTGTGTGTGTATATGTATATGTATATGTATATATATATATATATATATATTTATGTATCAATTGTACATTGCGACACGGAAATTTCTATGTTTCGAGATAGATTCTCATCATCGGGCAATGTTGATGTTAGTTGTGAGATGATTTACATTGAAATGACAAAAACCTTTGGTTTGCTGTGTATGTATTTGGGTGTTTCTTGTGGCTAATCAGATTTATTTTTGGATTTGGTCCCAAAGAATACATACAAACCAATTTTTTCTCTTTTTTCCTTTTTTTCCTTTTCCTTTTCCCCCTCGTCCTACCCTTCCCTTGTTTCGTTTCCCTCCTTAATGGTCGAGACGTTAATCCGCCTTTAACCAGATCTTATCAGTTTCCTTTATTTCCCTTCATTTTTATTACTTTTGATATGATATTCTCATTGAGTACTAATTCTATATCTTTTGACTTACTTATCATTTTTAGTTTATTTATTTATTTGCTGTAAAGTTTTTTTCATTTAAAAGAAAAGATTTTTTGAAACAAAAATATAATTTTTTGCTCAATCTATTTATTTGTTGTAAAGTTTTTTTATAAAAAGAACGATTTATTTTTTTTAAAAATCTATGTTCCAAGATTGTTGTTGTTTTAGTGGTTTACTGATAAAAGATATTTTAGCAAACGGGTTTATATCGTAAAGTATTCGTTATCAAGATAGATTGTTACTAGGTCTAGTGTTGAGAAGTTTGTCGCTGACTCGGAAGTTTATTGAAATAACCATTATGATGTCCTCATAATGGCTTGTTTTATTTCAATCTACTATTGTGTCCAGGTTGGTTTTATTCTTATTTATATTGATCTTGTTGTAATTTAATATGTTTGCATGTTAGTGATTCTACAGATGGTTAATTGCTTTTTGTTGTGTTGACTTAGTTTAAGCGCGTTTTATTATTTGCAGTTGGTTGATTTCTTTTTATTGCTTTTTAGTGTGTTTGTGTGAATGGGTGTTCATGTAATTGCTTTATAATGAGATGGTTCATTCTTGACATTTTAACTTACCTCTTTTTATTGCATTTGGTTGTATTTTTCATTACCGTGTTGGTATACGTTGCCGCTTAAAATATTTTTAAGGCATAGTTAATTGGTGGTGTTCTTATGTGTATTTGTGTTTGCGGCCTGTTTGTGTGATTTATTTCCGTTTGGTAGTTGTTATATTGTCATCAGTTTTTTGTTATTTTTTGTTGTGATTGACTGAATATATATTTATATTCATATGTGATAGTTTTGTTTTAGGCTTTGTGTTACAGCTACAATATAACAACTACCACTCCGATTACATTGTAGATCCTTCTTTGGATTTTGTCGAGAGTCTCAAGATGAATAGCAGGAGCGCACGATAAGATATGGCAATATTATTCAATGCATGGACGAATAGTAGATTTATAAATGTGGAAAATGGATTCTAACGTGAAAAAACTTTCTGGTCCGACACAGAGACCCCAACTTCTTAGTAGAAGATGCTGCCATAGATTCCATGCAGTCGCTCCACATCAGATTAGTTGAAAAAGTGTAGGCTAAGGACGTGTAGTGTGTTGCTCTCAATAATACTTGAAAATAAGGGAGAGCAGTTTTGTCATGTAGCCGTTAAAATTTACAAGCCATTTTTACATGCAGAACGATGTGCGTTGTGGTGCAGTGGATATCGGCTCAGAACGAGAAATCAGGAAGCCGGGTTCGAATTTCAGTTGAATTCCTTGCATTCACTTACGCGCAAATACCCTTGGAAAAGGTATTAATCCGTCTATTCCTTCCAGTTATGGGTTAAATAATAGGATAGATTGGGTTCTATAGCCTTGGCTGGCAACCAGTCTACTGCAGAAAGTAATGACAATCTACTGCGGGATAATCTTCTGTCCAGTCAGTCATGTCTTGTAACAGACATGATCGCGTAAGCGTGTATCGCGTATGACCCTTAACTGACTGGCTGAATATAATAGTTGAAAAAATAATTAAAATTTGTACTGGGCATAAAGTGGGGGATCGGTTTTCTATTGTTATGAAGTGATAAACTGATCCCCCACTAATATTTAATATAATAATGTAATATAATCTATCCCTTCCCCCTCTAGATATGTGTCAAATAACAGGCCAGATTGGGTTCTATAGCCTTAATCGGCAACCTGTCTACCGCAGAAAGCAATGGTAACCAACTGCGGGATAATTTTCTGCCCAGTCATTCATGTGTCGAATGAGACAAGCGTGTATCACGTATGGTACTTAACTGTCTGATTGACAGGCAGTGCACGAAAACTATTCAGAAGTCTTTAAAATGTAAGCTATATACGATAGCGTTCTCAGATCAATAGTTTAAAATTGCTTAAAGTAAAGAAAACTTGAAGTTTTTACTGTAGGCTGGAACTGTGGACTGGCGATACAGAGATAAAGAAAGACTATAAAAATAAATGAAAACACATCACAAGGAAACTTTCAAAAACTGCATTAAATATGACGGGGTACAGATGTAACTCGGTGATAAAAAAATAACGACTTAAAAAATGCTTACGTTCTACAATACCGTGAACAATAAATAGACAAGCAAGGAAACCCTCATCAAAATTTGAATGAGCGATAACATTTAGGAAACTTGAGAAAAATAATTTCCTGATAAACCATTTTATAGTAAATATATATTAGAAAGTACTACTGGATAAATATATGCTGAATATTTCCTTATATACTTTGATCCGATCCTGATGGCCTGGGGAACGAACGAAACTTCTTTTAGCATTCAGCGAGAACTATAAGCACGTTTAAAATTCAGTGTATGCTATTTCTTCCGAATTATAAGCAACCTTGTTTTTCATAGCGTTAAACATGTCGAATTTCGTCCCAAAGAAACTATATATATTTTTTTTTAATCATTTCACCCCGAGGAAAGCGGAAACACCACTGATGCGCAGGGGGCTACATAAATGTAAAAAGATTAATTAGAAAAGAGTGAGGAGTACAAACTAGTTAGAGAGGAAGAATAGAAATCTGAGAAAGCAGGTGCGATGACAGATACATAGGTGGAGAGAAAGTGAAGGTTATACGGGGGTGGGGAGAGAGCTAGAGTCCAGTGGTTAGTAGATGAGTATTGACTTTGCATTTAAATTTCTGGAGGTTGTAGCCGTCAAGAAAGCAAGAATACGGGAGCGAGTTCCACAGGCGGGAAGTGCGAGAGAAGAAGCTGCAGGAGTAGAACTGTCATCTGCATTTGGCTAACCTGACTGTAAATGGGTGGGATCCAGTTGCCAGTCAGGTTGCACGAGTAAACACCTGTTGAGGAGGCACCAGTGACTTAAGTTCGTCTGAGCAGAAGCCATGAAAGTATTTATAGAACAGACAAAGGGAAGCCACATTTTGACGATGGGGAAGTGGCTGAAGTCGAGACGCCAGATCAGTACCTATCACATTACAGACTCTCCTTTGGAGCCTGTCAAGAGCACTGAGGAGAACGGCAGGGGCACCTGACCATAAACGGCAGCAGTACTCCATGCACGGACGGATGGTTGACTTGTATATATGCCGGATGGATTCAGGTGGAAAAAACATCCTGAATCGACATAGTGACCCAACCTTCTTAGCAGTAGATTTTGCTATGGATTCAATATAGTGGTTCCATTTGAGGTCTGAGGACAGGGTTATTTGTGGGAAATTTTACTGCACTACTTTATTCAAAAGAAATCTGAGGCGAAAGCATACAGAATTCTTGTTAAGGCTTACGGCGACCATGCCCTGTCGAAAATAAAGCGCAGACATTAGTTTAGGCGCTTCAAAAATAATGATTTTATTGTTAAAGATAAAGTACACTGGTACACCAAAAAGTTTGAAGACGAAGAATTCTAGGCATTACTTCATGAAAGCTCATGTCAGGCGCAAGCTAAACTTGCAGAATCATTAAAAGTTGATCACACATTTGTTTTGAAACATTTGAAAGCATTAGGAATGTTTTAAAAGCAGAAACATTTGATATCGTACTCCTTTCTGCCTCCCATCAGCATGTCAGATACTAACCCCTAGGAGAATGCCTCATTATACTTTCTTAGGCACTTAATCTCGGCTGACAGCAAGTGGAAATTATATGAAATCTATTGCTACTTTAACAGCTAAGAAAGTTAGTTCACTGTGCCGTGATAGACAATTGTACTCCCCAAGACCTATCTTACAAACTTACAAATATACCATTTATCCATGTTTTGAAAATTGCTGGTACATATGAACCGGTGCTGACGTTATATATCTACAGATTCTTATTATAATCCAAAGAAACCGCAATATTATTACTCTTATCCTAAGTTCGTGGCGTCGGTCATTTTACAAATGCTGTAATGTGGCTTTCTCTACATTTTTTATAAATACTTTCATAATAATTGTTAAGATGACCTGTCCGTCATTGATCCTAAACTATGAATGTAAGCGCTGCGTTAGATTGGAGGCAAAGTTTCATCAATTAACAGTCGCATTTTCTAGTTTAGTTGTTTGTTTCACCAGCATATCTACCCTTTTTGGGTAATTTACTGCTGAAGAATTTGTTTGGTTTTTATTTACTACTTGTTGATCTTTTGTGAGTATTGCTGTCGAGATATAAGTAGAGGTGTTGTGATTTGATGTGTGATGGTTATATGCTATCTTCTTTTGCAACTATATTTTGTCATATAATTATGTTGCTTTTAGCATTTCTAATAGATAGATAGATAGATAGATAGATAGATAGATAGATAGATAGATTAATTAATTACTTAGTTTAATTTATTTTGTTTTGGGTCATTTAAAGCTGAAGAATTTCTTTGGTTTTTCTTTACTGCTTGTTGATTTTTTGTGTGTATTGCTGTCGAGATATAAGTAGAGATGTTGTGATTTGATGTGTGATGGTTATATGCTATCTTCTTATATCTGTTATATTTTGTTATTAAATTTTATTGCTTTTAGAAATTCTAAAAGCTCATTTGGTTCAGCTTTGTTGAAGATGTTTTCAGATTGTTTTCTTGATATATTTTAATCGCATTTGTTCAAGATCTATGCAGCTTGTTAGTAGATGTTTTACTGTGTAGATCTCCTGACACAGAATGCAAACTAGTGCCTCCTCACCTTTTAGTAGGTGTGAATGGGTGACAGCGGTGTGGCCTATTTCAAGTCTAGTCATTACTACTTCTTTTCTTCTTGACATTTTTTTACTGCAAATTGTATCTTTTGTTCATTCTTTGAGGATGGGTTTAATTTTGTAGAGTTTTTTTTTTAATTTTTGCACTAGTTCCCCAACTCTTGCCATTTGGTCGTAATAAAGTTGTTGATTCGAGATTTTAAATCTGTGTGGGGTATGTTAATGTTTAATGATCTTTTATCTGCTATAGATGTAGCTGTAAATTCTATGTTCGCAGTCTCTTCTATTGCACTTCTATCTATCTATCTATCTATCTATCTATCTATCTATCTATCTATCAATTAGAAATGCTAAAAGCAACATAATTATATGACAAAATATATTTGCAAAATAAGATAGCATATAACCATCACACATCAAATCACAACATCTCTACTTATATCTCGACAGCAATACACACAAAAAATCAACAAGCAGTAAAGAAAAACCAAAGAAATTCTTCAGCTTTAAATGACCCAAAACAAAATAAATTAAACTAAGTAATTAATTAATCTATCTATCTATCTATCTATCTATCTATCTATCTATCTATCTATCTATCTATTAGAAATGCTAAAAGCAACATAATTATATGACAAAATATAGTTGCAAAAGAAGATAGCATATAACCATCACACATCAAATCACAATACCTCTACTTATATCTCGACAGCAATACACACAAAAAATCAACAAGCAGTAAAGAAAAACCAAAGAAATTCTTCAGCTTTAAATGACCCAAAACAAAATAAATTAAACTAAGTAATTAATTAATCTATCTATCTATCTATCTATCTATCTATCTATCTATCTATCTATCTATCAATCTATCTATCTATCTATCTATCTATCTATTAGAAATGCTAAAAGCAACATAATTATATGACAAAATATAGTTGCAAAAGAAGATAGCATATAACTATCACACATCGAATCACAACACCTCTACTTATATCTCGACAGCAATACTCACAAAAGATCAACAAGCAGTAAATAAAAACCAAACAAATTTATCCTGGTTTCTTGCTTTTCAGGTTGATTTTATTCTTCAAAAATTAAAATACAATGCTAATCTTCATTTTTAATTTTCACCATTCTCTTATTTCTCACTATTTCACACTTTGTAATGTTTTATACTCTCGACAAAAAAATGGAACTGCATCCAGAATTTGTTATCTTCTCTCTTATAAAATCAACTGTCTTTTTCAAGCTGATAAAATAACGAATGTGACAGGTATATATAAATGAAAGTATCCAACATCTTCTTTATTCACTTCTTGGTGAGGTGGCTGTGGAGTGAAGGTGGTTCGAGTCGGGGAGTCAGCACACATGCATACTGCCAGTGCTCGCGGTCTTGTTAACCATTCCCTTTGTACCTTTTTCGTCTGTCTTCCAATCTCATTTGCTGCGGAACTTTCCGGCCAACCGAAGCCCCTTCTAATCTATATATCGTGAAACTTGTCTTAGCATGTCATGTTTCTGGTACATTATTTAAAAAAAATATTTAAAGCTTACATTATCTGAACTTCGCTATGCTCGTTAACAAAATAATTCCGCTCATCACCCGATGTCCACATTCTTTACCTTTCAAAACAATTGAATATTTTCAAAATAATTCTATTTTTTTTTCTAGCCAGTTTGCATATATTTGCTGTTTCATAAAAATACGCTTCTTCACAAAATTACGCACCAGGTCAGATAATATATATTAACAGTAATCCCTTGCGTATTAGTGGCTTTACTACCTTGAATAGAATGAATAATTTTATAAAAACATTAGGAAAAACAGATTTGTCTTAACACCTGCTAATAGTTCAACAATGCTAAATTTTTACTTGTAAGGAAACAGCTAATATTATAATTACCATTATGCCGAATTTGACTAGCCATCATATTTTATATTGACTTGTACATATTATTTTTGTCCATCTGATCACTTCCTTTCCATCATTTGGAAAGTTCACCGTTGCGTCTGTTCAGGTAAATTCTTTTAAGCAAACCCAATTCATCTGAGAATATTTCTCGATCAATAATTCCGGTCAAACCCATCACAAAGCTAGGCCTCGGGTTTGCTTATTGATATCGATTCCATCATCCAATTATCACGCGCTCCCACATTCGGTAATTTGTTAGGGCAATTTGAAGCGGTTCCCTTTACTTTGACAGCTTTCCGCTCAGGAATTTCATTACCCCCTAAGGACCAACACAACCGACGCCACTGTAACGTTCTCCGACCCAGTAAACCAGCCCCAACTGCCTCCAGCGTCAGTCTTACTCACAGTATTGACCCGTGGCAGGCAGGTACCCAAATATAGATCTAATTGGAGTGGGAAGAAGAAAATACTGTGCATCTAGGCCGAATTTCAGGCAATTAAGATTGCGCTTGCTGAAGACGTTGTACAAAAAATGAGAGACGCATATGCACGTCAATTTTGCAGCTGTTGATGTTTCAGGCCAAGAAAAACTAAATACAGAGTGACCCAAAATAAACTGGAATTCTTGGTGTGTGTATTGGCAGACATGAGCAAGTTGCAGCACTGCGAAACAGTGGCCTCACGAAGTAAACACTCTACAATTTCAGTAACTGTGGATCAAGATGAATTTCTAAGCAAATTATGGATGTCAGATGAGGCCCATTTTAATATCACAGGTTACGTGAATAAGACGAACTACCGTTACTGGGCAGAAACAAATCCTAATAAAGTTCATGAGCGGCCTTTACACGTTAGTAAGGTGATAATATGGTGTGCTGTTTCATTACATGGGCTTATCGGAACTTATTTTTTGAAAATGAACAGCGAATCTCAGTCACTGTCGCTGTCACAACAGCAGATTTCAAGAATGCATTCGTACAGCAGGACACCATCACAGTCAGCCAAGTACCATAAGTGATACACGCTTGTGCGATCATGTTTCTTTTGAGACATGACTGACTAGGCAGAAAATTATCCCGCAGTAGGATGCCATTGCTTTCTACGGTAGACTGGTTGCCAAACAAGGCTATAGAACGCAATCTTTCCTGTTATTTAACCCATAAAGGGGCGGATTATACCTTTCCCAAGGATATTTGCGCGTAAGTAAATGCAGTGATTCCAACTGGAATTCGAACTCGGCTCTCCAATTTTTCGTTCGGAGCCGTTATCCACTGCACCACAGGACGTAATTTTTTAAAAATGAAAATTCTATCATTGTTTCTTAACCGGCATGTTTCAAGGTTTCAATTACACTAAATAAATTATTTTTCTTCCATCACTCTTGATTTTATTGGATTGTTAAAAAGTTTCCGATATTTTGAGTCACCCTATACAAAATACGATTGATCAATTGCCGTTTGAATGAGAAGAAAATAAAAATAACACTGACATCCCATTTTAACAGATTTTTGCCAAAATTAAAGAAAAATATTTTGAAATACTAAAGAAAAATGTAATTAATAAAATTATCACTGTTTTTAACGACAGCCTCCAGACAACTTCTGAATCTCTTGCATCTCTTCTGGACGGTCTCCTAGTTCAAGTCAGCGAATGCTGTCATAATTTATGCCTTTAGTTTATCTTTGATGTGGGCTTGCGTCCTATCACGTTGAATACACCGGTTCTCGCTCGATCCCCGAAGTTAAGCAACATTGAGCCTGATCAGTACTTAGATGGGTGACCGATTGGGAATACCAGGTGCTGTAAGCGTTTAGTGACGGATGTGCGTTGTGGTGCAGTGGATGTCGGCTCGGAAAGAGAAATCGGTGAGCCGAGCTCGAATTCTAGTTGAATACCCTGCATTCACTTAAGTACTGGTACCCTTGAGAAAGGTATTAATCCGTCCCTTCCCTCCAGTTATGGGTTAAGTAACAGGTTAGGACTTGGGGACCCTGCCCTTAAACAAATCCCAATGAATCTTGATATTCGAAAAGAAACATGTATTACTAGACACAAAACTTAGTTAAAAAAGAAAAACAGCTATAAATTGTTGAAAGAAAAAAGTATTACCAGCAATAAATAAAATAAAATTTAGTTGGCAATAAATAACCCGCTGAGGGTGATTTGCCATAAAAACAAAACAACCAACCAAAATTATCTTTGGTGTTCCAAGGGGTTTTGTTACTATCTCGCTCAAAAGCGTCCCACACATAATAATTAAGGGGGTTGCAGTCTAGAGATTTAGATGTGAGGGGGCGGTTGCAGAAATTGTCTTAGAGCAAAGTTTGGGTTCTTCTGCTTGTGTGGCATTGCACAGACCCTCGGCTGCCAGACAGGTTTTGCAAACAGTGACTTTTTAAACACAGGGTAGAACTATCTCGTCAAGGTACTCGACGTATATCTGCGTGTTGAGTTTCAGACCCTCACTAACAAATTCGAACGTTTTATTCTTATCAGAAGGATCAGAGTGAGTTTTACCAGATGTCGTACCTTCGTAATCATCATTAAACTCATCCATCTATTTTAGAATCTCCTGCACTCTCCTCCGATTTACAGACAGACATTTTGAAATGTTTATAATAGAGCATCCGGTGCGAGTGACAAGCTGTAGAGCATACCTTTTCCAAATTTCTGGCGAAGTTAGTTGCGTCATGATGTTTTGTTTTCTAACAGACGGTGCCCAACTGACCCTACTATATTGTGCAGTCGATAAAATAAAAACAAAGAATGCGCATGCGCAAAATTAAAATTATAAAATAGTGACAATTTACTCATAGCACCATTTGCACTTCCATTCCTCAGTTAAAGAATACAACATGGGTGCATATATGGATGCTAATATATAACTCCTTAAAAATGTTCTTACACTTACACACACACACACACACACACACACACACACACACACACACACACACACACACACTTACAAACACACACACACACACACACTTACAAACACACACACACACAAATATATATATATATGCAAAAATATACTCAGTTATGATCTAAGATTAAGGACAGGATGGTTAAATCAAATAAAGGCAAGAGGAAAATTGTAGTTAACTCGCCTGAGGGGGACTTTCTCAAGGCAAAAAAATGAAATGAGCTTCTAAATCACGTATCTATAAACAATGTTGGCAACTCAACAGGTGTTTACTCGTGCAAACAGATTGGCAACTGGGTCCCACCCATTCACAGTTAGGTTAGCCAAATGCAGACGACAATTCTACTCCTGCAGCTTCTTCTCTCGCACTTCCCGCCTTGAATACTTGAAGATTATACCTGTCGGGAAAGCAAGTAAACAGAAAGGAATTCCACAGGCTGGAAGTGCGAGAAAATAGCTGCTGGAGTAGAATTTGCGTTTACAATTTATTGCTTTCATTGTAAAAGGGTGGGACCTAGTTGCTAATCTTATGACCCGAGTAAATTCATATATATAGATGCCACCAGTGTGCTTAGTTTATCAGAGCAGAAGCCGTGAAAGTAATTGTAGAAGATACACATGGAAGCCACATTGCGCTGGTAAGAATGTGACTGTATCCTAGCTGCCAGGTCGGGATCGATCTCATTACAGATTCTCTGTTGGAAAATTGTCAAGGACTTCTAGGTGGATAACAGGAGCACCCAACCAGATATAGCAGCAGTATTCAATGCACGGGTGGATGGTAGATTTATATATGTGCAGGATTGTTTCAAACAGGAAAAACTTCCTGGCCCTACACAGAGGACCGACTTTCTTAGCAGCGGATTTAGCTATGGATTCTATATAGTCATTCCACTTGAGGTCTGTTTTGAGTGTTAACACGAGGAGGCACAGTTTTTTGCTTTCAGGGAGACTAGCCTGATCCATGCTAATGAGTGGGTAGGTGCGATTGTCTGTGATGGTTAATAGCAGCCTCGTTTTGGAAGTTTTGGAAGAGAAGGATGAGAATACTGATGAGAGTGGAGTGGACGGAGAAAGGAGCATGAGAGAGAGGATGCAGGTTAGTGAGATAGGAGATGACTATTGACTTTACATTTAAATTCTTGGAGATTATAGCTGTCGGAGAAGCAAGTAAATGGAATGGAATTCCACAGGCAAGAAGTGCGAGAAAAGAAGCTGGTGTTGTAGAATTTGCGTTTACAATTTATTGGTTTCACAGTAAAAGTATCTAACAATTTAAAACAGAAAATAAATTTTAGGTAGATATTAGTGAGTGCATTCATAATGTCGATTAGCCAGCCTGAATGTTAAAAAAATGCGAAAGACATTTTATAGCTTCAGTACATATTGCGAGGATGTGCGCTGTGGTGCAATGGATATCGGCTCGGAACGAGAAATCGGGGATCCGAGTTCGAATTCCAGTTGAATTCCTTGCGTTCACTTACGCGCAAATACCCTTGAGAAAGGTATTAATCCGTCTCTTCCCTCCCGTTATGGGTTAAATAATAGAGCGAACTGAGTACTATAACCTTGGCTGGCAACCAGTATACCCCAGAAAGAAGTGGCAACCTACTGCGGGATAATATTCTGCCCAGTCAGCCATGTCTCTTTCGAGACATGATTACCCAAACGGGCATCACGTATGGCACTTAACTGACTGAAATATTGCTAAGTTAAGACAAAGTTTTATGAGCACTTCATTTTTATACTTACAGCTCTTTGAAAGGTTACCATAACGCTGCTAGAACACTGAAAAGGACAAGCAGTTTTGGGCCAGAAATATAACTGATTTCATTATAAAATTGCAATAACTTATTTTTTTCTTCTTCTTCTTCTATGTGCCTTGTCCCTTCAGGACGTAGGCGATCATGGCCTTCCACTTTTCTCTATGCCTGGTGACTCTGAACACGCCTTCTTCTGTTACACCATGCAATCCTCGTTCCATCATCCACCTGATTAGGTCCTTCAAATATGTTATCCGTTGCTTTCCCCTGTCTCTTTTTCCCTCTATATGGTCTGTTAGTATCAGATTCTCTAAGCCTTCCTTCCTCATTGCGTGTCCCAGGAAGTTTAGCTGTCTCTTCTTGATGCTCAGTATTAATTTCCTTTTTGTTTCCATCATTTCCAAGACCTCATCATTGCTCACATGCTCGATCCATGATATTCGCAACATCCTTTCACCTACCCAAAATACAAACATTCTGCAACGTTTGAGAAACGTTTTCTGTTAGCTGGGCCTATTGGTAGGATTCGATTTAGCTACAGGAAAGTCAGAGATTGAACCATCTATATTCTTGCAAGTGAACGACAATTCTAGCAACACTTTGTCTCTGACGACGGAAAGGAAATGTTTATCGTCGATAGTCCGGGCATTTCAAAAGCAAATGATGCTTCGAAAATGTCTTTGGTCTTTTTCTTTATCTTTTTCAGTCATACTTTTTTCCGTTAGCGATTATTCTTAAAGAGAGCTTCTACTGTCGAAACAGAGACTAATATTTACTCTTGCCTGTCCCCGATTCATAAACGTTGTTAAAAGAGAAACAAAAGAGGACATACTAATCTTTTTTTCTTTATCTCTCTCTCTCTACATACATACACACACACACATATATATATATATATATATATATATATATATATATATATATATATATCTGTTTCTCTTTCTCTGTACGAATATTTTTGGCACTATTTTTCTTTTGCTTTCAATTATTTCGGTATGTCCAAAAAAGTGATACCTTTTTGGGCATAGAGTATTCGAGGAATCAAAACATTGTACATATATTCCATGTAGGACTTACATTTTAGAAACCATCTCAAAAATCAAAAGAAAAACTGCCCCTACACATGTATAAAACCATAAATATATGTTCATTAAAGACTAACCATCGTTATTTCTCTTAACAATTTTATAAACAAAAATTTGGCTTACCCATGGGATTTCTTTTCAGTGTTGTTCTTGCTTGCCTGTTTCTAAGATTCTTAGAATCCAGTTCTTTCATATATATTATGCCTAATAATTCTACTTAGCTAAGATATATAGATGATTTATCCACATGACGTTTCGAAATCATGTGTCTAATAATTTCCTGATGTTAGATCATTGCATACATATTCAAAGGAAGGGCACATCGATTTTGTTATATATATATATATATATATATATATATATATAATGATTAGGCAGCTTTTCTTGCTAGAACCATTACAAGTGAATATATTTTCTGAGCGCCGCTTAGGTGTGGCACAGTGAGGATCGAACTCACTACTCAGTTATAATTAGGTCTTGCGAGAAAAATTTCTAACCGTTACAACACGTCGAGGTGCCCAAACCATTACAACTGAGTAAAGAGATCGATCCTCACTGGGTGTCCCTATACATTAGGCTCTGTGCTATATCTAAGATTAGGTTAGAAAATCACCAAGTGCTTTTCGATGTGGTACCATGGTTAGCAAGTTTGTCGTCCGTGATCAATTACGACTGACCAGTTGGTTAGATCCTCACTGGGTGCTCCATACTTTCTGCCTTGTGCCACATCTAACATACGCTTAGAAAAACATAGAGACACATCGATGTGACGTAATGGTTATCCAAGTTGTCTCGCTAGAGCCATAGCAACTGAGTAGTGAAATCGATCCTCACTGAGTTCTCCCAAACTTTCAGCCTTGTGCCACATCTTTGATTAGATAGTCAACATACATTTTCCAGGGAAGATATTTGAAGAAGAGTTTTCTCTTATTTCTTCAAGAGTCACATCCAGTCAAGACGATAGCAGTATCAGCTCTCCACATTTTTTTATTTCTTTATATTAGTAAACTAGCAGTATAGCTCGGCGTTGCTCGGGTGTAATGAAAGCTTTAAAACTAATCCATGGTCCTGGAGCTCAGACTCTTTGGACATTGGCACGAAAGACTAAAAAGCAATAGTTGTTTCCACTTAAAGCGAAACCGTAGACTGAAAGAAAAATGAATGGATGTAAGTCAAATTTTGATTTCCTTGTATCGATATCAAATAAGTTTTTTTCGTAGTAAACTGAATTTTGAAGGCTAAATTAGTCCTCTGAGTAAATGGTATCATGGCTGAGACTAAGAACTACAATTATACCTACTTAGAGCCAAACCCGAAGCAAAAACTAAAATAAAAGGGCTGAAAAAAATACAGCCATACAGGCAGATAAACAGACACACACACAAACATCTTGCCTTATATATATATATATATATATATATATATATATATATATATATATATTATCGATTTTTGCACTATTGTAAAAACTGCAACCTTGAAACTTCTGAATATCGTTTCTTATGTCATTGTCTATGAGTGTATGAAATTTGATTAAAATCGGATCACTCTTTCTATAACCCGATTTTTTCGATTATCGATTATTCGATATTGGGTTACCTCGACACAAAACCTAGCTAAGAACACTCGCATGCGCTTATAGTACAACTGCGTAGATTTTCAAGAAAATCGGTTTTGCCGTTTCGGAGTCTATAGGTAACGGACATACACACACAGACACACACACACACAGACAAAGTTCCATTTATATATAAGTTTAGATAGATTTACTAAACAAGGCCAAAAAGCCAAGTTTACCCTGTTATTTAATGGATTTCTAAGTAATGGTAAGAAAAGGAAGATTCTTGCCTCTTTCCTAAAAGCATTAGTCTAAAAGTGGAAGTGAAAGCAAGGCTGGAATTTGAATATGGCGCCAGTAAGCGCTTCATCAAGTCATACACAAATTTGAAAGTGATACTCGAAATTAAATGTAAATGAAAGTTGAATATTTTCCTTTTGGTCATGTTAACTGAAATATTGTGCAACACTTGATTGCAGTTAATGTAGGTTCATTTAAAATTTATTATAACTCAATGTTTCCATAAATTCATACTGAATTCACATGGGTCATGACATGTGGAAAAAAAGTATATAAATAATTAAACAAGAAAAAATAAATAAACAATAAAATCTGAGTTGGAATTATATTAAATCTTAAACTTTGCAATTAACCTGATTATATATGTATATATATATATATATATATATATATATATATATATATATAGTGTATAGAGGCAGGAGGTAGTTTTCTAAACATAAGAGACACTGAACGTCTATTATATTTAATTATCATCCGTTCTCAACATTTTTTGGGGGAGTGGGGGTGACTGTTATCATTGCTTAGCAAAGTTTTATGTCAACACATGATAAAATCGTCGCTGATGGTGGATGTCTTTATGTTAACGTCCTTGTAATCTCTGAATATGGCTCATTTGAGCCGAAAGCTTAGAACCAACTTAATAAAAACTTATCTAAATGTTGGAGAATTTTTGTCTTTATTTTCACCTGAAATTAAAGCCAAAATACGATGTTTAGAACGGCTCATGTTTAAACATAAGACATTCATTGTCTCTTATATATATATATATATATATATATATATATATATATGTTCATTATAAGACTATAATAAAATCATAGTAATCTATGTTTTTATTACAATCTTTTAATAAAATCTTACCATATATAATGCTCTACCATGTATTGAGCACTCTTAATCAAGTAAACCACTACAAACAATGGACTGCCAACTCATGAGTTTGTACTACTTCTAATATAGATATAGTCATCCGCAGACAGATATATATATATATATATATATATATATATATATATATAAGTTGAATATTTGGATCAGTATCCGACAAGATTAATAGAATAAGGAAAGAGCAGGTATAATTATAATGGACACAGACGTCTACATTAAAAATTTGAATCTCTTTTAAATATTGACAACAAATGAACGAACAATATACACAGAAATAGAAAGTTTCTACAAACCCGTAAAAACACTTGAAAAGAAACCTTGGTCCGAGTTATTAGAATATCACCCCACTATACCCACATTATATGGCTACCCAAAACTCATAAACCAAACATTTCCATTAGACTTATTATATCTGGTATTAACAGTGCCTTTCATAAATTAGCTAGAGCTATCACTAAATTTAATTACACCATTCCTTGTCACCATTAGCACTACACATATCAGACACTCAGGTGACATACTCTATAAAATTAAAAGCAATATTATGACTAAATTATCCATAGCAAGTTTGGATAACACATAACTCTATACTAACATACTCATTAAAAATGTCGATACATTTTTTAGAAACCATTTAAAAAAATCCATAGAAAAGCTGCCTCTAGTTCATAAATAAAATTTTGGTGCTTAAAGGAGCTTTTCAGTGATGTCGTGCCTTCATTGCCGAATTCGGGTTTTTAGACGTCATATCGGTTCCGGCAGTAACTCCGATTTAAGGTCCAAAAGTACCAAGCTGGCTCCTTCCTTTTGTGCTACTCGTCTAGATTTGTTTTTTTCCTTTTACATTTTATTGTTAATTCTAGCCAATGGGAAGAGTTCATTTTTCCACCCTCCCCTAATTATTAACAAATCCGAGTCGCACCTCTTTTTTTTGGTCCTTAATCGCAGCTATTCTTTCAGGTATATCTAAGTATAAAACCATAAAAATATGTACATTAAACACTAACCATCATTATTTCTCTTAACAAAAATTTGGCTTAAACATGGGGTATCTTTTCAGTGTTGTTCTTGCTTGCCTGTTTCTAGAGTTCTTAGAATCCAGTTCTTTCAAATATATTATACCGAAGAATTTTACTTACCTAAGATATATAAATGATTTATCCCCCAATGAAACTAACCTATTAAACTTAGTAAGTAAAGTCAATAAGGTAGAACCTACCATAGATTTCATGTGTGAACTTGAAACTAACAACTCTTTACCTTTTCTTGACATCTTAACAATCTAAACTTATTTATAAATGGAACTTTGTGTGTGTGTGTCTGTGTGTGCGTGTGTTCGTTATCTATAGACTCCGAAATGGCTAAACCGATTTTCTTGAAAATTTACACAGTTGTACTGTAAGCCTCTGCGCGTGTTCTTAACTAGGTTTTGTGTCGCGGTACCCCCAATAAATATCGATAATCGAAAAAATTGGGTTATAGAAGGATTGGTCAGATTTTAATCAAATTTGATACACTCATAGACAAAGACATAAGAAACGATATTCAGGAGTTTCAAGGTTTCAGTTCTTACAATAGTGCAGAAAATCGATAATATATGTGTTTGTGTGTGTGTCTGTTTATATACCTGTATGCCTGTATTTTTTTAGCCCTTTTATTTCAGTTTTTGCTTCGGGTTTGGCTCTAAATAGGTATAACTGTAGTTCTTAGTCTCAGCCATGATACCATTAACTCAGAGGACTAATTTAGCCTTCAAAATTCAGTTTACGACAAAAAAAACCACAGTCGATGCGCCAATTATCTAAGCAGAGCTTTGATGTGGCACAAGGTTGAAATTATGGGACCCCAGAGAGTATCAAACTCACTTCTCAGTCGCAACTAATCTAGTGAGACAACATTCCTAACCATTTCAAACAACATAGTGTTAAGATCTCAAGGAAAATTAAAGAGTTGTTAGTTTCAAGTTCATACATGAAATCTGTGGTAGGTTCTACCTTATTGACTTCAGTTACAAAGTTTAATAGGTTAGTGTCATGGGGGTAAATCATCTATATATCTTAGATAAGTAGAATTCTTCTGTATAATATATTTGAAAGAACTGGATTCTAAGAACTCTAGGAACAGGCAAGCAAGAACAACACTGAAAAGAGACCCCACGTCTAAGCCAAATTATTGTTTATAAAAATTGTTAAGATTTTCTTAGCGTAGAATACATGTGGCACAAGGCCAAAAATATGGGGCAACAGCTGACGATCGAAATCACTACATAGTTGTAATTGTGCTAACGGGCCAAACTTGTTTACCAATACACTCCATCAAGGTGCTCTAAATTTTTCTACGCGTAGTTTAGATGTTGCAAATGGCCGAAAGTTTACAACATATAGCGAGTATCGAACTGAATACTCAGTAGCAATTGATCTAGCGAGACAAGCTTGATAAACTCTACACCCTGTCGAAGTGCCAAATCTAAATTGTGATGAATGAGAAAACTCACTTCTTTTTTAAATGAAGAATTTGATTGTGACGTCACGCAAAGGGAGTTAACTTGTTATCATGACAAATAGACGGTTGAGTCTAATCTTACGAAAGCGGGGAGAAATAATTTGAAAATTATCTACGGTGTAAAATCATCCTTCTTACTCTCCTCATGATTTGCGAAATTTTCACCGACGAAGCATGTAAAAACTTGTCTTCCTAATGTCTTTCGCTTCTTCTTTGTTTTTCTTCATAACCTTCACTCCATTTTCCTCGTAACTTTGTTCAGCATTTAGCTCAATGTCACTTTATCTTCTTAAACTATTACAATAACTCTCACACTATACTTACTGAATCTAATGCAGGCTGCCTCGTCTGTAAGCATGGGCCAAGCGAGTCTCCCTGAAAGCAATATATTGAGCCTCCTCGGCATTACTCTATCTTCCGACCTCAAGTGGAATCATCATATTGAGTCAATAGCTAAATCTACTGCTAGGAAAGTTGGGTCACTGTGCCGGGCCAGGAAGTTTTTAAGGCTGATTCTATTTTGCATATATACAAATCAACCATCTGTTCGTGCATGGAATACTGCTGTCATATATGGTCAGGAGCCCCATCTCAGTGTTCTAGACAGGCTCCAAAGGAGAATCTGTAATGTGATAGGTCCCGACTTGACTCTAGCCATTTTCTCACCTGCGGGATGTGGCTTTTCTCTGTCTATCCTACAAATATTTTCATGGCTTCTGCTCCAACGAATTTAAGTTACTGTTGCCCCTACCACAAGAATTTACACGTGCAACCAGACTGGCAACAAGGTACCACCCACTTACAGTTAGATCAACCAAATGTAGGCGATAATTCTACTCCTACAGTTTCTTTTCTCGCACTTCCCGCCTGTGGAACTCGCTTCCATATTCTTGCTTTCCTTACGGCTACAACCTCCAGGAATTTAAATGCAATGTTAATACTCATCTCTTAACCACTCGTTCTTTCTTCACCACCCAGTATATCTTTTCCTTTCTCTCCACCTTTGCAACTGTCATCACACCTGTATTCCCATCCTTCTCTTGCTTCTTTCTAACTGGTTCGTCTTTCTCTTCACTCTCTTCACTCTCTCCTATCTAATCTTTTTACTCTTATGTAGCCCTCTGCACATCAGTGGCGTTACCACCTTGCTCGGGGTGATACGATTTAAAAAACTGAAATCACGTCAAATCAATAAATTAATTCATACCTGCCAAAGCATAAGGTTCTGAAAGCAGAAAATAATGAGTCAAGGCAAAGTTCGGTGGTTGGGGATAGATAGCGATCCGGCAATTGGAAATTTGGGCGTTGGAAAATCATTCGAAGGTCTCACTATAGTGATCTGATATTAAATTATGGTTCGACAAGTCGATTAACTTGGCAGCGCTGATTACACTTGTCGTAAATTTTACGCGCTTTTACGAGTCGGATAGGCCTGCAGAACGGCACCGTTATAAATAACTGAAATCACGTCAAATCAATAACCGCGGTAGAAGATGCGGTATCAATTTCGGAAAGAGAGCAAGAGAGGAGATTGAAGATAACGGAGATTGAGAAGAAAAACGATCGAAAAGGAGGCGCTCAAAATGGAGTGCTCTTGCAATTTTGAGTCGTTGTGTGGCAACGGTCGAAATGATAAGTTCATACTCGCGCGATAGAATAGGTATTTGATGTCGGGCCCCATGGTTAGCTTAGACAAGACTTTAACTGCTTTTTTTTTAGCAAGGATAGTTATCTCTGAATATAGAGTGAGCAAGACGAAAGTTTCCACCGTAGAGAGTTACATCGTCAGTTCGGAAATGGCGGACACTGATTTTATGAAATAATAAAATATAGGGAACAATCCCTTGAATATGCTACAATCTCTAAATGATAGGGTTTAAATGTTTTCGCAAGAATGTCCTTTAAATTATATGCGTATATATATATATTACTACCGGGCATAATTATTAGGTCATCCGAGTTTTTTTTTAAGGAAATGATGTATTTAATACTATTTTTAGTATTTATTGCCAAATGAAAATAGAATGAATTATTTTTTTTATTATTACTTTGCAAAATTTTACAAGGCAAGGAAGCAAAGATGAACTCGTCCGAATCACACTAAATTTTCTTCATTCTTTCATTGATGAAACTACAATATAGGTAATTACTCAATATTTATAAATTCATTTGATGCACATGTTACTGTGCAATAGTAACAAAAATACCATTCTGTTTCTATTTACAATTATTCACTTGGCAATGAATACTAAAAAATAGTATGGAATATATCATTTCTTTAAAACATAGGGTTGTCATAGTAAATATAGCCGTTGTTATATATATATATATATATATATATATATATATATATATAAATTTAGAATTTATTTCGGCAATATAAAAAAAATGCAATTGGTTCCTTCAGACCGTACAGAAATAAATAATTGATGATTTTATTCATAATATTTAGAAAAAGCGTTTTTAACAGAGGATGTGAACCTTGTATCTTTTAAAAAGAAAATAAATTGAGAATAGATTCATCAAATAATATACATATCACAAATCACATATATAACACAATCTCATATATAATGCAAATCACGTATATAACACAAGACATATATTTAACGCAAATCACATATATAACACAAAACACATACATAACACAAATCACATATATAACACAAAACCCATATATAATGCAAATCACATATATAACACAAATCACATATATAACACAATCACATATATAACGCAAATCACATATATAACACAAACACATATATAATGCAAATCACATATATAACACAAATCACATATATAACACAAAACCCATATATAATGCAAATCACATATATAACACAAATCACATATATAACACAATCACATATATAACGCAAATCACATATATAACACAAACCCATATATAATGCAAATCACATATATAACACAATCACATATATAACGCAAATCACATATATAACACAAATCACATATATAACACAATCACATATATAACACAAATCACATATATAACACAAAACCCATATATAATGCAAATCACATATATAACACAATCACATATATAACACAATCACATATATAACGCAAATCACATATATAACACAAATCACATATATAACGCAAATCACATATATAACACAATCACATATATAACACAAAACACATATATAACACAAATCACATATATAACACAATCACATATGTAACGCAAATCACATATATAACACAAAACACGTATATAACGCAAAACACATATATAACGCAAATGACATATATAACACAAAACACATATATAACGCAAATTGCATATATAACACAAATCACATATATAACGCAAATCACATATATAACAGTAAAAAATGTGGAATGAGTTACACAGGCACAAAACAAATATATTAGGATAGAATATATACACACACAAAAAGGGAAATAGAAATAGACATATGCTAAATAAGCACCCATATAAGATATATGCATACATTAAATCATCCAAACACATAACATATTAGGAGATAAAACACACACACACAAAAAAAACACAGACTTACACAAATGAAAGGTCAACAGAGAAAAGTAGAGATAATATATACAGTCACAAATATTAGCTAACAATTTTTTTTCTTTTAGAAAATAAGAACATTTTTTAAATTTTTTAAATGAAAAACGCCTTAAAAATGTATTTTTACATTCTTATCTCAGACCGTAGAAAAATAAAAATATATGTTAATTTTACATAGAATATTCTGAAAACGGTTTCTGACAGGAGAAGTAAACATTGTATCATTTAAACGAAAATAAGAAAACAAGAAATCACACTAAAGATACACGGAATAAAGGGACATACATTAACCCACATATATATTAGAAGGGAATATACAAAGTCAGTTAAGTACCTTAGTGATACAAGCTTGGGTGATGATGTCTTGCAATAGATATGACTGACTGAGCAGAAGCTATTCCCGTAGTAGGTTGCCATTACTTTCTGCGTTAGACTGATAGCCAAGGCTACAGAATCCAATCCGTCTTGTTATATAATCCACAACCGGAGGGAAAAGTTATTAAAAATCTTTCCCAAGAGAATTTGCGCGTAAGTGAATTCAACTGGAATTCGAACTCGGCTCCCTGATTTCTCCTTCCGATATCCACTACACCACAACGCACATATATACACATAAAAAATTGCTTCTGTTAACTGCTCTTTAACTGCTCTGTTAACTCTTTCCGGAAGTCACGCAGGTACTCATATAAAACAAGAGGAAGAATCCATTCCTCTTAGGAAGGCACCATAACAGTTTTTTATACTATTCATATTTTTGCCTGTTAGTTATGTTTGTCATCCAATCAGTAACAGTGTATCATGATTATCTTTACAATAACAAGTCAGATAATTTATTTTTGCCATTCATAATATTATTTGTCATGAAATTTTATTAGTGCGTTTATGTGCAAGATTATGTTTGCAAATAAACATATTTTAAACGTTTTATCTGTCTTGGGGAAAATAATGTCACTACTTTGTTGAGCAAAAGTTGGGCTACGGCGATGCTCGTTTTGCGTTATACGTGTATAAAGTCTTTTTTTTTTACTTTAAAATGCCAGGTTTCTTGGTTTGAAGTGTTTGTATATTATGGTAAATGCTTTTAACTTCCTTTTAAAAACTGAGTGATTCATCTGAAATACATAAAAAGTTACAGCATTTCGAAAGTCGACAATTTTAATACGATTTTCCCTTATTATTATTATTATTATTTTGCGGTGGAAAGTACTTTCTTGTTTCAAACGGCTCATATATATATATATATATATATATATATATATATATATATATATATAAGGAGGTTGACGTGTCACATTGCCTTACAAGTTTTTAAATCAGAAGAAGTACAAAAGCTCAGAGAATCAAGAGAAAAGTGGAAAGAAGTGGCTGCCAGACCAAGTGACATTTTGTTGAATACATTTCTGTTCACGGCTTGTGGTCAAGCCTGCAAGTTACTAGCGTGGCTCAAGTCCTATGAAAAACATAAACACCGAAACTGGAATTAGTTTTTGAGCCGCCCATTCGTCGAAATCGACTGGAGAGAGAGTCCATCATATATATATATATATATATATAATTCCATGTGAAGAGGACTCAAGGTTTTATTTTATATTTTGAGTGCTC
This sequence comes from Ascarosepion bandense, assembly GCA_037127315.1. Classification (NCBI taxonomy): domain Eukaryota; kingdom Metazoa; phylum Mollusca; class Cephalopoda; order Sepiida; family Sepiidae; genus Ascarosepion; species Ascarosepion bandense. The sequence continues at coordinate 3,161,866 of JBBBDQ010001180.1, forward strand.
TGGCATTTATTTTATTATCAACAGTGCTCAATATAATGATATAATATAATACAAATTATATGGTTATGTCAATTTTACATTGCTACATGGAAATTTCTGTGTTTCGAGATTAATTCTCATCATCAGGCAATGTTGGTGTTGTTATGCAGATGACTTACATTTAAATGACAAATAATTTCGGTTTACTGTGAATGTGTGTGTCTGTGTGTGTGTGGCTAATCAAAATGGAGATTAACTTTGGGGTTTGACCGCGGAGAATTTCTGTGCTAACCAACTTTTCCTCCTCTTTTTTCTTCTTTCTTTGACCCTATTCTTCCCTTGTCTATTTTCCCTCGCATTCATTTGATCTTATCATTTTCCCTTCAGTTTTATTACATTTTATGTGATATTCTTTTTTAGTAGTAGTATCAATCTTCTTTCTCGTCTTCTTAAGTCTATTTGTTAAATAATGATTTTTTCCATGTGTTAGGCTTCTCTCCCTGAAAGTAAAACACTGCGTTTCCTCGGATTAACTCACACATCAGACCTCAAGTGGAATAACTATATAGAATCCATAGCTAAATCCGCTGCTAAGAATGTCGGTTCTCTGTGTACGGCCAGGAAGTTTTTCCCGCACAATCCTGCATATATCCAAATCTACCATCTTCAAGTGCATTGAATATCGCTGTCATATTTGGTCTGGTGCTCCTGCTATCCACTTAGGTGTCTTCGACCAAATCCAACGGAGAATCTGTAATGTGATCGATCCCGACTTGGCAGCGAGGATACAGTCGCTTTCTCACCGACGTAGTGTGACTTCCCTGTGTCTCTTCTACAAATACTTTCACGGCTTCTGCTCCGATGAACTTAGCTCACTCGTACCCACTATATATAAATTTTCTCTAGCCACAAGATTAGCAACTCTATCCCACCATTTTACTGTGAAACCAATAAATTGTAAACACAAATTCTACTCCAGCGGCTTCTTTTCTCGCAATTCCTGGCCATGGAATTCCCTTCCGCTTACTTGCTTTCCAGACAGCTACAATCTTCAAGAATTTAAATGTAAAGTCAATAGTCATCTCCTATCTCAGTAACTTACATCTTCTCATGCGTTTTTTCTCCGTCCTCCCCACTTTTATCAATATTCTCTTCCTTCTCATACACTCTTTCTGACACCCCCTCTAACCTGTCACTTTTTCACATAACATTCCTCTTATGTAACCCCCTATACAACAGTGGCAGTAAAATATCTTGCTTTGTGACACACGATTATGTAAAAATAATATTAGTGATTCGCTCTGCCTTTTCTACAAATGATTTCATGGTAACTGTTCTGGTAGAATTTTCTCTATGTTAAGTATGTTTGTTGTGGTGCATTGGATATCGGCTCGGAACGACAAATCGGGTGAGCCGAGTTCGAATTCCAGCTGTATTCATTGTATTCACTTACGCGTAAATACCCTTGGGAAAGGTACTAATCCGTCTATTCCTTCCAGTTATGGGTTAAATAACAGGACAGGTTGGGTTCTATAGCCTTAGTCGGCAACCAGTCTACCGCAGAAAGCAATGGCAACCTACTGCGGGATAATCTTCTGCCCAGTCAGTCATGTCTCTTTCGAGACATGATCGCCCAAACGTGTATCACGTATGGCACTTTAACTGACTGACTGAGTATCTGGATATTATGAATTTGAGCGCTCTATTTGATTGGCGGACAAATGTCATCATTTTACAGTCGAAATGAATAAACGTAGCCGTAAATTTTATGCATCTCTCGTTCTTCTTCATTGTGGGACTCTGTTACAGTTTTCAGTCAACTTCAAAAATTTTAATTTAATATCAATATATTCTGTCTTTTTAATTTCTGTTCTTTTATTTTTCTCTCTACTAATAGTGTTTTTCTTTTACTAATATTCTCTAACAGTAACCCTTTGCATTTTAGTGACTTTATCCCCTTTCTTGTGGTTAAATGATTCATAAAATACTGACATATGCGAACATAGCACACTACCGGCCATAATTATTGGGCCACCCCAGCTTTAATCTCATTGATCGTTATGAGTGGAACGTTGTTGAACAGGAGTCCAACAAATCTCTTTGTAACACCAAAAATGAACCTAAGACAGCAGCATTCACTAACTTAAAAAAAGAAACAGTGGAGAAAAGTTACAGAAGATTCGAAAATCGTTGAGAGGCCGTCCTTTAATCCAATTTCGATTTTATTGAATAAATTTATTCTCTAGTATTTCAAGATGGGTAATTTTAGTAAATATATGGTAAATGAGGTGTCATCCATTGCACCAAGTATATATAATGGTAGGTATAACTAAAATATATATTTAATAAAACAATATTAATATTCTATTCACACGCACACACATATTATATATATATATGTGTGTGCGTGTGAATAGAATATTAATATTAACACACACACACACACACATATATATATATATGTATATATATATATATATATATATATATATAAACTTATTTATAAATGGAACTTTCTGTGTGTGTGTGTGTGTGTGTGTGTGTGTGTGTGTGTGTGTGTGTGTGTGTGTGTGTGTCAGTGTGTGTCTGTGTCTAAGTTCATCGGAGCAGAATATGGTGGTGATAAGGCAACTGGAGCAAAGATGTAAGACCAGAACCAATAACATCGCAGTCTCTTACCGCACTAGTGAAAACAAAAAAAACGACTTGTGCAAGGTCATCAAAGAAGAGATTTCTTTCTACTAGAATCGGTGCTAACTAAAGTTTATGCTGCTTATTTAATGGATTATTTAGTCAATTGATAAAACAAATGACAAGGAATCATTTATGTTTTTCTAATAATGCGAATTAGGCAAATGAAAGATGCAGACAAGGTAAGAAATTGATAATCTAAGACAAAATCATGATTGTAATCAGTGATGCATCTAGATATCGAAACTGCATATCTCATTCTAATTGGATTATGTTTTGCGCACTAAATTATTGATTGAATGAATTGGTTCAGCTCAAGGGCTCCTCAACACCTCATCTCGGATATGTATGTTTATAAATCACTATCATGTTTACAAAGCCCACAGATTAGTAAAAACAGACTTGGATCGATAGATTGATAAATAGATTAGAACAGATTAACATAGCTAGATAGATAGATAGATAGATAGATAGATAGATAGATAGATAGATAGATAGATAGATAGATAGATATGAACAGACTGCGATATATATATATATGTACAGACTGCGATAGATAGATAGATAGATAGATAGATAGATATGAACAGACTGCGATATATATATATATGTACAGACTGCGATAGATAGATAGATAGATAGATAGATAGATAGATAGATAGATAGATATGAACAGACTGCGATATATAGATATGAACAGACTGCTATAGATAGATAGATAGATAGATAGATAGATAGATAGATAGATAGATATGAACAGACTGCGATATATATATATATGTACAGACTGCGATAGATGGATGGATAGATAGATAGATAGATAGATAGATATGAATACGCTGATAAAGATAGATATGAACAAACTGACAAAAATATCTAGATATACAGATATATACATACCTATATATGAAGAGACTACGCTAGTTATCACACTGAACTAATAGAGTTTTTATTTTATTAGTATTTTTCTTATCAGCGTCAATGACTGTCCAAGTATTTCCTTTTATTTACACTACAATATACTCCCGCTCCAGTAAGAAACCTGTCGTGGCGGACAGACATAATCTCGCTGCTGACCTTGAGCGGGATCTACACTCTGTGGTGAACTGGGGCAAGAAATGGCTTCTCAACTTCAATTCCTCTAAGACCAAGCTCTTGTCTGTCAACCATTACAGGCAACCTCTTCTGCCTCCCATAAGCATGGACCAGATGATTCTCCCGGAGAGTAATACACTACGCCTTCTCGGACTTACCCTGTCCTCAGACCTCAAATGTAACCACTATATTGAATCCATAGCAAAATCTACTGCTAAGAAGATTGGGTCACTATGTCGATCCAGGATGTTTTTTCCACCTGAATCCATCCTGCATATATACAAGTCAACCATCCGTCCGTGCATGGAGTACTGCTGCCATTTATGGTCAGGTGCCCCTGCCGTTCTCCTCAGTGTTCTTGACAAGCTCCAAAGGAGAGTCTGTAATTTGATAGGTACTGATCTGGCGACTCGACTGCAGCCACTTTCCCATCGTCGAAATGTGGCCTCTCTCTGTCTCTTCTATAAATACTTTCATGGCTTCTGCTCGGATGAGCTTAAGTCACTGATGCCTCCTCAACAGGTGTTTACCCGTGCAACCAGACTGGCAACTGGGTCCGACCCATTCACAGTCAGGTTAGCCAAATGCAGACGACAATTCTACCCCTGCAGCTTCCTCTCTCGCACTTCCCGCCTGTGGAACTCACTCCCGTATTCTTGCTTTCCTGACGGCTACAACCTCCAGAAATTTAAGTGCAAAGTTAATACTCATGTACTAACCACTGGACTCTAGCTCTCTCCCCTCCACTGTATAACCTTCACTTTCTCTCCGCCTATGTATCTGTCATTGCACATGCTTTCTCAGCTTTCTATTGTTCCTTTCTAACTAGCTTGTACTCCTCACTCTTTTCTAATTAATCTTTTTACATTTATGTAAGCCCCTGCACATCAGTGGCGTTTCTGCCTTGCTCGGAGTGAAATGATTAAAAAAAAAAAAATTAGAAATTACTTTGATTTCTTGGCAATAACATGGAATTAGTTTCCTATTTCATTCAGTTCAGTATTGAATTAAGAAACTCTTTCTCTTAGATGGTTGAGACCTGATTGCACACAGCTGCTTGAATGCATACCTGGTTGCCTTGTATATGATATGACCTGAAATAATAAATATGTATTTTCATTGATTTACGTAATCAGGATCAATTCGTAATAAGTATTTGAAAGTCTACTGATTACTAAAAGTAATGTGTAGATTTGTTACTATCAACGTTTTTTAGAAACGAACCGGAATTCTTATCTTCTTCGTTCTGTAAAGAATGACTTCGCTTCATGTGCTATGGCAGTCACTGTTCTCATATTTTAGAACTGTTTCGAGTGTTAATGGTCGTAATTCGTCTAACGGAATTCCGACATTTTAGACCCAAGGAGAGGAGGAGAAGTGTCGTAAAAGAAGTAATGAGGAATATTGACTTGGTCGTTCGAAAGAGATGGGACCCATGAGATAGGAATTTGACGCCATTTTAAAGCACCGAGTACAGAGTATTGATAAAAATATCCTACCAGCAGGTATTGTTTGGTTTTTTAACTGAGAAAACGTTATGACGCCTTCATTGACACAATGTAAACAGTGTAGGGCGTCACGCGTTTACGGTGGAAATAAATATGAATGTATATTCAAAGACAAGAGATTATGAGATTTGGAGAAAGAAAGTTTGATAAAATGTTAAATAAAGAAACAAAAATAAACAAAAAAAAAAGAGAAAGTCAAGTAAAATATAAAAAAAATTAAAAAGTAAGATATAAAGGAAGTAATTGCCAAAGATCAGTCAGTTAATTGGCATACGTGATACACGGTTGGGCGATCATGTCTCGAAAGAAACATGACTGACTGGGCAGAAGATTATCCCGCAGTAGGTTGCCATTGCTTTCTGCGGTAGACTGGTTGCCAGCCAATGCTATAGAACCCAATCTGTCCTATTATTTATTATCAGTCAGTTAAATTCCATACGTGATACACGCTTGGCGATTATGTCTCGAAAGAGACATGACTGACTGGGCAGAAGATTATCCCGCAGTATGTTGCCATTGCTTTCTGCGGTAGACTGGTTGCCGACCAAGGCTATAGAACCCAATCTGTCCTGCTTTTTAACCCATAAGTGGAAGGAAGAGACATATTAATAATTTTCCCAAGGGTATTTGCGCGTAAGTGAATGCAAGGAATTCAACTAGAATTCGAACTCGGCTCTTCGATTTCTCGTTCCGATTCGATATCCACTGCGCCACAACGCACATCCTTGCCAAAGATAGAAAGAAACATAAAATGAATAATAAAAACGAAAGAGAGAAAAAAGGAAGATGAAAAGAAAAGTTACAATTCGAATTGGAAAAAACCAATAGGAATGACAAGGAAATAATGAAGAGTAGAGAAATATGAAGGAATGTGTTGACGAAGGAAAAAGAGAGAAGAAGATGAATGAATAATAAAGAAAGAGAGAATGAATGAAATAATGGAAAAGGAAGGGAAGTAAAAGAAAGAAGTACGAAAGCAAATCTTTTAATTGTCATTAAGACAAGAAAGAAAAATAATTAACAGAACGAGAAAGAAGGAAAGAGAAAAGAATGAAAAAGTAAAAAAAAAAGCAAGGAAAAAATTAAGGAAAAATATCAACAAAATGAAAACAAATAAAAAAAATTAAAAGTAAATTAATAGAAAATAAATAAATAAAAAGAAATTCAAAATGGAAGAGAGAAAGAAAGAAACACTGAAAATTACAAAATTGTACTATGAAGGAAAAAGAAATAATAAAAGATCAATAGAAAGAAAGAAAGAAAGAAAGAAAGAAAGTGGAAAATTATGGAAAATTATGAATAAAATTAAAATAAACATTATATTTTGCAAATAAACAAAAAAAGTAACACAAAAAATTTATAAAGCGATGTCATGAAGCAAAAAGCTAAAATAAAATATATATATATATATATATATATATTTAATCGTGTCGCCCCAAGCAAGGCATTTTACTGCCACTGTTGTGCAGAGGGTTACATAGGAGGAAAGTTATGAGAAAAAGTGACAGGTTATAGGTGGTGTCAGGAAGTGGTTAGAGAAGTATGACTGTGACCATAATGTGAGGGATCAATTTATACATTGATTGTAATGTAGAATTGATCTCCCACTTTATATCCACATTATAATAGCATAGAAATATTTTTTATAATCGTGTCGCCCCAAGCATGGCATTTTACTGCCACTGTTGTGCAGGGGGTTACATAGAAGGAATGTTATGAGAAGGAGTGAGAGGTTGCAGGGGGTGTCAGGAAGAGAGCAAGAGAAGGAAGAGAATACTGATGAGAGTGGGGTGGATGTAGAAAAAGCATGAGAGAGAGGATGCAAGGTAGTGAGACAAGAGTTGACTATTGACTTTACATTTGAATTCTTGGAGATTGTAATTGTCAGGAAAGCAAGTATGCGGAAGATAATTTCACAGTCGGGAAGTGCGAGAAAAGAAGCTGCTAGAGTAGAATTTGCGTTTACAATTTACTGGTGGGACCTAGTTGCTAATCTTGTGGCTCGAGGAAATTCCTATATAGGGGGTACCAGTGAGCTAAGTTCATCGGAGCAGAAGCCGTGAAAATATTTGCAGAATAGACACAGGGAAGCCACACTGCGTCGGTAAGAAAGCGACTGTATCCTCGCTGCCAAATCGGGATCGATCACATTACAGATTCTCTACTGGATTTGGTCAAGGACACCTAAGTGGATAACAGGAGCTCTCGAAAAGATATGGAGCAATACTCAAGCGAGAAAGAGAGAATTACAAAGAAGACAATTAAAATCTGTAGATTTAGTTGTCTTCCGGATATATTTCAGGGTATTTCGAGCTGTTCTGCTATTACTCGTTTCCACAGACTCCAAGAAACCAATAACCGGCACTGAGATTGAAATCACAGCTCTTATATCACCATTATCACTTCCATAACAGAGTAAAGACGTAGGATTGCTGCGTACGTGAGTAGGTAAATTTTCGTTTTAGGTCCCGAAGGCTTTTCTCCCTTCAAATTTATCCAAAATAGCATTATTTCTGTGCAAATGTATATGCTGAACTCAAATCAACAATTAGTTATTAAAGAAACCTACCTTTTTTGATCTGAAGGTCCATAAAAAAATCGAACTACATTTTGTCTCCCGTAACTCTAATGCAGTCATGTAATTAACTGCTGAATGACTTTCTGCGTAGGACAACAAATTTCGGTTTATTTTCGGCCGATTTACTTCCTTTACTGAAACTTCCGGCTATTTAATTTCTGTAATGAAAGTAATACGCGATTTTATTTCTACGCGTATTACTTTCATTACAGGAAGTAAATAGCCAGAAGTTTCAGTAAAGGAAGTAAATCGGCCAACATTTGTTGCCTACGCAGAACGTCATTCTGCAGTTAATTACATGACTTCGTGAGAGTTACGGGAGACAAAAAGTGCTAGATGAAGTTCGATTTTTTTCTGGTCGTTAACCCTCTAGGGCCATTCGTATCATATTTGATACAGTATTTCCCTATAAGGAAACATTTGGTATTTCCCTATAAGGAAACATTTGGTATTCATTGACTGAGCAGTCAGTACTGCTTTCATTTGAAATTTATAAAATATTTCTCTTAAAAAAATTTTCAGGAAAATATTTCTTTCAAAGCTTGTTTTCATACTGTATCAAATATGATACGAATGGCCCTAGAGGGTTAAGGCTTATACTGGGCATAAAGTGGGTGATCGGTTTTCTATTGTCATGAAGTAATAAACTGATCCCCCACTAATTACTACTTATTAATATAATATGATACGAATGGTCCTAGAGGGTTAAGAACAATAAAAGTAAATTTCTTCAATAACTAATTGTTAATTTGAGTTCAGCATATACATTTGCACAGAAATAATGCTATTTTGGATAAATTTCAAGGGGGAAAAGCCTTCGGGACCTAAAACAAAAATTTACCCGTGAGTGCCTGGCGAGTTATCTCCAGATATCAGAGGTGAAATACTCAAACCTAGCGTGTTTCAATTTGCCAATCCCTTTTCAGGTCAAAAAGCAGCAAGTTTAATAAATCTTGTAAGGTTGGGTCCTTGTGAAAAGCCAGAAAGATTTTTTGTTCTTCTCAGAGTCAATCTTGTACATTTACAAATCTATCATTTGTCCGCGCATTGAATACTGTTGTCGTATCTAGTCGGGGGCTTCAAAGGGCGATCAGCATTGTAATATATTACGATATAGCAGCTCGGCCTCAGTCATTTTCTCAAAGGAAGTTTTTTTTTTACATTATTCGGACTGTTGTCTTCATCTGTTATCAGATTCATGACGTTTCAACCGTTGTAGGCTCCGACCTTCTTCAGGTGATTAGAATTTCAAACTAAACCCTTCATTTCGCTCACCGTAGTAGATTGTTTTAGTTCTATTTGCCATGACTTTTCTAAATGTCTGTATCAGTTACCTCCCTTTAATACAACTCGCTAAACTAATCTTTCACCTCTGCTGTAGCCAGGTACTGAAATCAAAACTCTTTGAGTTAAGTCACTGGAGTCAACTAACCAACCAAGGCTTTTATCCACTGGCCCATATCTCCTTGAGGAGATGGCAAATAATTCCAATATGTATCTAAAAAATATAGACAAATATTGAAAGGGAGTTCTTCATTTTACAAATAGGGAACATGGACGAGGTTTCATTTGAAATTTGTACAATTTCAACACTCTACTAAATTTGTACAATTTCAACACTCTACTAAAAACCTTTCTCCCTCCTGACTATGCTTCCCTCTTTCTTTTCTACAAATATTATCACGGCTTTTACCGTGATAATATTCAAATGTAAATCGCCACTTAATAGTCAAATGTAATCGCAAATTATATTCAACCAGTTACTCCTCTCGCACTTCTGGTCCGTGGAACTCCTTGAGATCGGGGTTGAAAAATATGAAACTCACAGAACAGTAAAAGGGCTATTAGAAAGCAATGTGCTGCCTACCTGGCAAACTTGAGTAAATGGTTGGCGATTTGAATTTGGCAAAATGAAATATGGATTAAGAGCTACAAAGGTCAGGCCATTTTGGACATCCATTAAAGGAACAGGGCATATAAACAAAGAATAAATAAACAATACCATGAATAATACCACAACAATCCTACAATAAACACAACAATGCCTCTCGCCTCTGGATTCCAGCTGTTGGGATCAGTTGTAAATCCACTGCTATTAGAATCAATGTCATGTGTAACCCATTCTTTAATCACCTCTTATGTTATATCTAAAGAAATATCAGTCAGATTAACACCAACGTCAATATAATTGGTCCTCCAAACATGGAGATTACTTATTACTGAAACTAAGAGTAAAACAAACCACCAATATATATATATATATATATATATATATATATATATATATATATTTATATAATATTAACTATAGCAACAACAATACCAATAGTAAGAGAACTAACACTACCAAAACTAGTATTAATCAAGCTATAATTTAAATCGTTTTGTACAACCCACCGAGAACAAACTCGGAGGGAAAAAAAGGGGAAGCCAAACAAGAAACAAACGAAGTACAAGAACAAAAAGTCCAGCACTCGTAAGAAAGAAAAAAACCCAAGATGAAAACCCTAACACTAAAGCGCTCAATACCAAACTAGAGCAAAGACAGAACATTTTTTTCTTTGTATACACACACACACACACACACACACACACACACACACACACACACACATATATATATATATATATGTATATATATATATATATATATATATAGAGAGAGAGAGAGAGAGGATGTCCATAAAGTCGGTGTGCACTTTAAAAAATTTATAACTTTGTGCTAGTGATAGCAATAATCTAAAAAAAATGCTATAATGTTTAATGTACCTAGTTTTAAGTACAGTTATTGAACTAATGTGATTTCAGGCATTACTGTAAATCAGTTGGCAAATGTTTTCCGCGAACTGCAAAATCGTATTACCCTTTGTATTGCTAATGATGGAGGACATGTGGGAATTTAAATAAAATTTCAATAAACCTTAAAAAATATAGTTTTTATTTCTTTCTAATCCTTTTTACAAATTATTTCTATCGCAAATACAAATAAAGTTATACATTTTTAAAGTCCACACGAAATTTATGGACACCGTGTATTAGATACGCACTATTATTTAATACATTTCCCGTGTTAATTTTTAAATGAATACGAAAATCACCCGTTAAAAATTATTTCAATTTATGTCTAGAAATTGCTTAAATATTAGAAAAGACTGACTTTTCCTGCATCGTTTAATAAAAACGTAGTGTAAATGAGCAAGAATTAAGTGAATTCAAAGCGTAGTTTAAGCCAATAGAAACCATTCAAATATCCTTCTTCAGAAGAATGCATAGTTATTCACATGTTATATATTTCAAACGAAAAAGGTAGGGAAGCCTTTGGGCGTAAATCCTTGGCTGTTTAATCCATGTCGGGGTATTGCACTAAAGAAGAATAGGCGTCAAGGTCGACAAAAATTGTTTTATTGCAAGAAACAAAATCGATAAAAATCGTACATTGATCTTTCAAACGCTTTTAGTATCAGAGTTTTAGAGGGCAACGTTCGTTTTTATGATTTTCTGGATTAATATAGATTTCTGTTTCTGGATGTGCGTTGTGGTGCAGTAGATATCGACTCGGAAAAAAACATCAAAGAGCCGAGTTCGAATTCCACTTAAATTCGATGCATTCACTTATGGGCAAATTTACTTGAAAGAATAAAGAGTGAAGAATTCGTCGCTTCTCCCTCCAGCTGTATGTTAAATAGCAAGATAGATTGGGTTCTATAGCATTGATTGGCAACCAGTCTACCGCAGGAAGTAATGATAACCAACTGCGGGAAAATCCTCTTCCCAGTTAGAGTATCACGTATGGCACTTAACGTACTTATAGGTTTCTTTATTTCCAAATGGTGGAATGTGGACAAATTGAATGACGCATTGCAAAAGAAAAAATCGGTTCTTCTGAACGACAAAGTTGAAAGGTGACTTTGCTGCTTAAAACAGGCATTTTCTTTCAAAGTTAATGCAATAAAATGTCATAGGCGCGGATTATTCATCATGCTGAATTTTCTACAGGCATAAACCATTCAGACTCTAACCTGTTTTAGTCAACACAACTTTAAATGACTTTCTAAATAAAAGAAGTCTGTGAAAATCTTGATTAAATTAACGGAAACAAAATTAAGAAACTTTTAAACATGTATCGTACATTCATCTGTTACTATTTTAATTAAGATTATAAAACCTTTTTGTGTGTTATGCAATTCACTCAAAAGATGATGAATTTTAATTAATAAATTGGTTCGATTTTATGGGTCATCAATCTTTTGCTGGTTATTTAAAGCCAAGAAAAATTTACTATGTAAGGATATGTTACATTGTTCTGGTTCGGTTGTAAATTCTCGTCAACCAGAAGAAGGACTCTCCGAACAATGTAAACAATTTGAATTCCTCATCTCAGAAATACAGACAAAATATGTAAGGATTTATTAAAGATAATAAAGTTTTACAAATACAAACTGTACTAATTAACCCACATCTGGAGTGAGGTGAAGTTATAAATGTTCCAAAGGTATTTCAGCGTAAGACAATATAACGAACATGTCGGGAATTTCTAATTAAGAGGCGTCTTCCTGTAGTGAACAAAACAAGTTCTAGATTTAAATATTCAAATGCTAAGCACTGACTCATTGATTTTGTTAGAAACGAATTTGATCGATTTTTCAAATCCTTGCTTAGCACACACAGAACTCTCGAAATTTCACACCTCGATTCGAAATGTTTTTCGGCCGATAGAAAATTAGGAAAAACCTAAAAACAAAATAGAAAGGCCAGAATAATATCCGGGAGTGAATTCCTAAATGACCTTTTCTAACGAAATAAAAGAAAGAGCAAGCTCGATCTTCGCCAGAGAGATAGGATGACGAGCGTAATTAACATGTATCCTTGACAACCGTCAAGAGATGGCTATTATTACCTCTCTCTCTTTCTGTTTCACCTCTTTCCTTTTCACCATTCATCCTGGGCGATAACTTCAAAGACATTCCTACCCAACAAACGCTCATACATACACTCATGCGTTCCTGTCTACATCCACATAAGTTACTACTATGAACACTTCATACCCTTAATTTCTTAACACTGTTTCTCACTGAACATTAACTTCTACCAATTCATGTTATTCTTTTCTATTAATAAATTTCTATTTCAACATACAAAATGTATATTTTTATTGTTCCACACATTGCAATCTCCAAACATTTGATGATAGTGAATAATCCTAATTTGTAGGGAGTTCGGTTATTATTTGTTTATATTTCTGAGATGAGGTAGTATTTACAGTATTTACATTATTCGGACTATTGTCCTCATCTTTGTTACCATTTGTACGATGTTTAATAACAGATTATTCTATTTGTCTATATTTCTGAGATGAGGTAATATTTACAGTATTTACATTATTCGGACTATTGTCCTCATCTTTGTTGCCATTTGTACGATGTTTCGGCCATTGTACGCTTCGGCCTGCTTCAGGTGCTAGGAATTTCGAACCGAACCCTTTATTACAATCACTGGAGTATATAAACGCCATTACTTGCGTAAAGCCTCGATTGGAATTCAAGAGTTATCTCCCTCTAACCCTGCAAGTTACTTGCTCACCACTGCTGTAGCCTGATATTGAACTCACAACTCTAAGAGTCAAGTCAAAATCTAATCAACGTCTATATCTAGTGGGCCATATGTCTTTAAGGACACATAGCCTAGTTGATATAGATTTAATCATGACGTTCAATCGAGGTTTTACGCAAGGAATGGAGTTCATATACACCAGTGACTGTAATAAAGTGTTCGGTTCAAAATTCCTAGTACCTGAAAAAGGCCGGAGCGTACAACTGCCGAAATAGCAACAAAGATGACAATAGTCCGATTAATGTAAATACTAGCGTTCGGTTATGTATGACACATGGCCAATTCAATAAACATTAACCATCTCCCTACTTCTACAATCAATTAAACCATCCGCACATCCAAGATTACAGCATCTGGTATTCCGTAGTCACTTACCATTAAAGTTATTGATCTTACGAGAACCGGTGTTTTAACGAGATGTAGCCGTAAACGAAGATGTCGAGTTGACGGACAATGTTTTGGTGATGGGATTATAGGAAAATGAGTGGTGAAAAACTACCGACAGCAATATTTAAAAACAAAATAAATACTAATTTTCACCAATTTATCTTACAAAATAAAGACAATACCATTTCCATAGCAGCGTTAGGTTTGAGAACAGAGAGTGTAACCGCTTTTCATATTTGATTACGCTTAGAAAGTATCAAAAATGGCTATCATTTTTTTCAAACTTTGCTTTTCTGACCAGGATAATGACATGACTGAAATTTACCTTACATTGCAAAAACTGGCAAATATGAATATTCTTGTTGGCGCAAAGTAGGAGCAAAACGACATACAATTCAAAAGTAGCATTTATTTATTCTACGATTACACAAGAGAAACCACCAAAAATTACATATGTGCAGTTTTTCGTGATTTACACTTATACTGTAAATTACTTTCATGGATCAGCCCCCAAATAATGTTTAACACTCTGGCCCCTTGAGTCAAATACTGGTTATCACGGCACCATATATTTAACCATTTCCGCCCTCGGGTGGTTATGCTGGGCTCGAGACCGTAATTCTAGCACTTCCACTTCACGGATTTATTCAGGTCAACGTGCACCAGACATAATTCCAGTGTCTTCCTCTTCGGGTTGAGGTGTATATTCGGTCTTAACCGAGCTCAAGAGGTTGACCGTAGGTCCCTGAGCATCCGTAGGTCAGTCAACCGGCTCACTGGTTTAAATCTTCTTTCTGTCCACGTTGTGATTATTAGATCCCAAAAGCAGAAATTCATTTAAGGTTCACTGAAGATGTTGACACGGCTTGAGAAGCCGGTGTTTAACATTTAGAATACAGCAAAAAAAAAAAAAAAAAACAAGAAAAAGAAAAAAAATAATGTCCATAGAAAACCGGACAAACACTTGTTCGATGTTTGCACTGTTAATGTCTTATATAGAAGAAAAGAGTAGAAAAAGAAAAAGGTTACAGAAAGTAAAATTTATTAGCATAACAACTCACACATTGGAGTCTAGACAGAGAGTTTGTATGGTTAATTTGTTGTTAAATCGTCTCAGAAGATATATATAACACATCAACAATTTTCTCCAGTCTCTTATGACGGAGTCAATTCTTCTTAAATAAAACGCGGGGACCACGTTTTCTTTCAAAGGTACTGAACGGATGATGCAATTATGATTGTTGTCGTACTATTGACGAACGTTAAGTTTCATATATTCAATGTGACTGCTGCAACGATAATATTTCTCAAAGTCCTTGTTTCTAACTCGTTTACACTCTTACTTCAGCTAGGGGAGTGAGAGATCCCAATCTTACAGGCGACCGTACACTTCCACGGTCGTGAATCGACTCTGTCTTACGACGCATTACGACGCGCTTGTATAGCATTACAACGTGCTTATAAAGAAACCACTGGTCACATACCAGAACATTCACGTGCTTAACCCGAGTGGATGTGAATTTCAAAGTTCCTTTTGCTTACTATGCTCTATTTCAAATGTCTTAGTTGAGAAAATTAATTCGTTTATTTCCACTGTTCTCCGACGACCCAAATTAAACGGCACTCATCTTACGCTAGATCAGATTTCACTACTGGTAACCAAAATATATTTCGAGGTTCCAATTTACTTCATAAATATCATTTCGTTTATCTCCATTATTTTCTGGCGACCCAAATCAAACGGCACTCAACTTATGCTGGATCATATTTCACTGTTCTATTTACTCCAATTTTTGACCAAAAGAAAAATAATTAATATTTGCCACGTTTTCTGGGAGTCGGAAATTTGTTTAAAAAATTCTTGAAAATTAAAAAGAAAGCAACGAATGATATGACGTTTCAGCCGTTACGGCCTTCTTCAGGTTCCAGGAATTTTGAATCCTTTAAACGTGTATATGTGTTTGACTCTCTCTCTCTCTCTCTCTCTCTCTCCCTCTCTTTGATCCAACCTTGTATTTTCCATTCATCTATCAAAATGAGCAGGTATGATATGGACTTTGAAATAAAACCTACAGACTACTTTGCCGTAGTTTGTCAACAGGGTGTCAACAACCTATACATAATTTCCAGCCTTGTTATTCCCAGGGAAGCCCCGAATCACAGCAACAAAGCTGATTCACGATGATAAATCCGTCCTAGGGAACTTCATGGGAAATTACTTGCACTCCATGATATTTATTCATGGTCCAACGAAGACACCGGCTTTGAATTTTGCTGCAGAATTTCTTAGAATCGTGCTCCAGACCACAATTGGTGTAGCAAATGCCACAAAAAAACGGAATATTGAATACTACACATTCCTAATATTCTGGTTTTTTATGGCTCTTGCCAGTGATTCATTATAGAAATAATTCATACTCTGGAAACTTATGCGCGATTGTTGAAACATGTTTTATATATTATTTATATTATTTGGACTGTTGTCCTCATCTTTATTGCCACAGCTTCTGCTCTGACAAGGTTATCTAACTAGAGCTCCCTCTACCCGAATTTACTACAGCTACTTGACTACAATTAGGTCCCAACCACTTACAGTGAAAATGCTAAAATATCACTGTCTCTTCTACTCTAACAGTTTCTTTTCTCACGTCTCGCCTTTGGAAATCTTTTTTGTACACTTTCATTCCGAATAGCTATAATCTCCAAATATTTAAGGGCAACGTCAATTGCCATATATTATCCATTTGATTCCCATCTTTCTCTTATCCTTCCTTTCTATGCCCCTGTATCTTGTTCTTTTTTTCGCTCTTCTCGCCTGTAACCCTACCCCGCACCAATGGCAGTACTCCCTTGCTTGAGGTGAATGGATTAACAAAAAAAAAAACAAAAAAAAAAAACAAAGAAAACAATGTTTACGACCTTTCGGCCGTTTTACGTTTCGGCCTTCTTCAGGTACTAGGAACTTTGAACTAAACCTTTTTCACTTGGGTATATCATTCTTATTCTATGTGCGATGATAATTCCGGATGTCATGTAGTTATCTCCCTTTAACGTGACTCCCTAAAATATTTGTTCAACACAGCTGTAGCCAGGTATTGAACTCAAAAATGTTTGTGTCAAGTCAGTGGAACTAACCAACGTTTATATCACTTGAATGTTATATAAAAAAGCCTGCATTAAGTTTGCTTACATTTATCACTAAGGTACAAGTGTATGGTGTCCAACGAACATCGATTCCACTTACACAGCAATATGAATCTTTTGTACAACAAGAATCCACTGAGACAATTAGTTTATGTTAAGTTAGTGGACAAAAACTAGAATAAATAAATGCGTAGTGTTCAGTAAGTCAGTACAAGCATCTGAGGACAAATTTTTGATTTCTTTTGTCTTTGGTCAGTCAATTTTATTTCCTAAATGCTTCTGTCTAGAAAAAAATCATTATTATACAATTCAACCCTTATTTTGTGACTCGGGCATCGATGCTTTGAAGTTAATCTATTTTCCAGACAGATTCAGCGTGGAAAAAAAATTTTCTCGAACTTTCTAGAAGTTGCAAGAATTTTGTAAAACTTACATGAATGTGATATGTAAAATGTGATATTGAGCTTATAATTACTGTATTTATACTGCCATCTATGTAACTTTCTTATAGAAAGTTACATAGATGGCAGTATAAATACAGGAATTATAAGCTCAATATCACATTTTACTTCTAGCCGCCTAACTGCAGACAACTGGTCGTTTAGAGATGCATTCATCACAGATGGCATGAGGGGTTTGTAAGTGTCTGGCTGAGGAGAGTATTACGAAACAGGAAAATTTCGCTAGAATATGTTATGGTGATGTTATGTCAGTTCTTCAATATGGCAGTGAATGCTGGACCATATCGAAGATGAAGGAAAAATATGAAGCAACTGAAATGTGGTTCTACAGAAGGATGCTACGAATATCAAGGATCGAACATGTGAGCAATGATGAGGTTTTGGAAAAGATGGAAACGAAAAAGAACTTAATAGAGAACTCATGAAGAGACAGCTGAAGTTCCTGGGTCATGCAATGAGGATGAGGTGCTTGGAGAACCTGATAATAACAAGCCAGATAGATGGAAAAAGAGACAGGATAAAGCAGCGGATAACATATTTGAAGGACCTAATCAGGTGGCGTAGCGTAACAGGAGAAAGCGTGCTAAGAGCCACCAGGGATAGATAGACGTGGAAAGCCATGTTCGCCTACATCCTGAAAGACCAGGACACATAGAAAAAGAAGACAGTAGAATAAGTGGGGGAAAGGGAAAACGAAAAGAAGGGAAGAAGGAAACAATTGAGTAGACAGGGAAATAGTTAAAGTAGAGATGAGGTGGGGAAGTCGTACCAGACAGCCATCAAAAGATACGTCAACTAAAAAAGGGTGGAAAGAAAGGGATAGATACATAAAATGGAAAAAGAAAAAGAAAAAGAGAAAAAGTTAACATGATGTAATATTCGGCTGTGCCAAAAGATGTCTAAAAAATTTTCCTGCTTAAAATAATATTATCCTACTCTTGTAGGGATAAAATTACTTTAAATTCTACTACTGGCAAAAAAAAAAAAAAAAAAATGGAAGAAGCAGTAAAAAAAAGTATTGTATTTTTTCAAAAATAAAATTTAATTTTTTAAATAAATAAAAAATAAATTATTTTTTCATTTTAATAAAAATATTTTGTCTTATTTTTTATTTTAATAAAAATGAAATAAAAATATTTCTTCAAAATAAACAAGAAAAAGTAAAATAAAATAAAAAGAAAATATTGTTTCCAAAATAAAAATGAAATATTGCGTATTTTCAAAAAAATTTCCTGTTTAAAATATTGTCCTACACTTGTAAGGATAAAATTACCTTAAATTCGCCTACTGGAAAAAAAATGAAAGGAGCAGAAAAAGGAAGTATTGTATTTTTTCAAAAATAAAAAGTTCATTTTTTTAATAAATAAAAATAAAAATAAAATAGATTATTTTTCATTTTAATAAAAATATTTTATTATATTTTTTATTTTAATAAAAATAAAATAAAATGTTTCTTTAAAATAAAAAGGAAAAAGTAAAATAAATTAAAAAGAAAATATTTTTTTACAAAATAAAATTGAAAAATTGCGTATTTTCAAAATTTTTCTATTTAAAATAATATTTTCTTACTATTGTAAGGATAAAATTACTTTAAATTCGACTACTAGAATAAAAGGGGAGGAGCAGAAAAGGAAATATTCTACTTTTATAAAATTAATAATAAAATAAAAAATAAAAAATAAATATTTTATAAAATAAATAAAAATAAAAGTAAAAATGTTTTATTTCAATAAAAATATTTTTATTTTATTTTTATTTTAATAAAAATAAAAAAATTCTTAAAAACGAAAACAAAAAGGAAAAAAATAAATTAAATTAAAAGGATATATTTTTTTCCCAAAATAAAAATGGAATATTGTATTTAAAAAGAAATTCGTTTAAAATAATATCGTCTTAATATTGTAGGAATAAAATTACTTTAAATTCTACTACTGGAAAAATGGAAGGAGCAGTAAAAGGAAGTATTGTATTGGTGGAGGTCTAAAAATAGAATATTGATAAATATGTACATATACACATATATATACCTACACACATACACTGATATATATTATTTATGGACTCTCCCTTCGATTTCGATGTATGAGTGTCTAACTCAGTTAGACTGCCACACAAAGAATTGTTTAGAGTGGTAAGGCTTGTGTAGCACCACCCACACTTTTTGGAACTACTGATAACAAACAATCGGTGCAGAAGTTTGCCACGGATCGCATGAACAGCAGACCTCAGATATTTAACCCATAACTGGAAGGAAAGGACGTATTAATGCCTTTCCCAAGGGTACCAGTGCGTAAGTGAATGCAGCGTATTCGACTGGAAATCGAACTCGGCTCACCGAGTTCTCTTTCCAAGCCGATATCCACTGCACCACAACGCACATCCGTCAATAATCGCTTACAGCACCTGGTATTCCCAAACGGTCACCCATCTAAGTACTGACCAGGGTCAACTTCGGTGATCGAGCGAGAACCGGTGTATTCAACGTGAGATGACCGTATATATACATACATACACACACACACACACACACACACACACACACACACACATATATATATATATATATATATATATATATATATATATATATATATATATAACATTTTATAAAGAGAATGGGAATACACCAAAAAGAATAGAAGTTATTGAATACAAACGGATTGTTTTAGAGAATTTTAAAGATATTGTTATTGTAGTTGAGATCATAGATTCCTTTAAGTTATTTTTTTTTATTCTCTTTTTTTAATCATTTCACCCCGAGCAAGGCAGAATGATGAGTTGGGGGGGGGGGGGCTACATAACTGTAAAAGATTAATTAGAAAAGAGTGAGTAGTACAAACTAGTTAGAAAGGAGCAATAGAAAGCTGAGAATGCAGGTCCGATGACAGATACATAGGTGGAGAGAAAGGGAAGGATATACGGGGGTGGTGAGAGAGCTAGAGTCCAGTGGTTAATAGATGAGTATTGACATTGCATTTAAATTTCTGGAGGTTGTAGCCGTCAGGAAAGCAAGAATATGGGAGCGAGTTCCACAGGTGGGAAGTGCGACAGTGGAAGCTGCAGGAGTAGAATTGTCGTCTGCATTTGGCTAAACTGACTGTGAATGGGTGGGACCCAGTTGCCAGTCTTGTTGCACGAGTAAACACCTGTTGAGGAGGCACCAGTGACTTAAGTTCGTCCGAGCAGAAGCCATGAAAGTATTTATAGAACAGACAAAGGGAGGCCACATTTCGACGGTGGAGAAGTGGCTGCAGTCGAGCCGCCAGATCAGTACCTATCACATTACAGACTCTCCTTTGGGGCCTGTCGAGAAGACTGAGGAGAACGGCAGGGGCGCCTGACCATAAATGGCAGCAGTACTCCATGCACGGATGGATGGTTGACTTGTATATATGCAGGATGGATTCAGGCGAAAAAAACATCCTGGATCGACATGGTGACCCAACCTTCTTAGCAGTAGGTTTAGCAATGGATTCAATATAGTGGTTCCATTTGAAATCAATAAATTGATTATTGATATGAATGAAACACTAAAATTATAGACGGGAGAAAGTTTAAAATAAAAATTTTAGGTAAGTGGGTATTCCAGTTTTTGGAAAAAAAACTCGAATACCCGAATTAGGAAAAAAAACTTAGAATTTGTATTTAGCTGCTATCTTAAATTATGGCTACAGAAAATAATATAAGGGTTAAAAATTTTGAGCTACATGATCGTTTCAATTAATATTCTAGTGATTAAAAAAGAGGGAAGGAAAGCTTCTGTCAGACATAGGTTAAATTTGGACTACTTTTGGAAGGTGTTTTATTATAATTTAAAATTTAGAAACTTAGATAGTAGCAGCTTTTGCTTATGAATTTCTTAAGTTTAAAACAGAAAGAGGCGTAAGACAAGGATGTGTCTTTTCACCGGATTTGTTCAACCTGCACAGCGAGAATATCTTGAGGACCCTAGATGACACGCCAGGATTTGTTGTTGGTGGACACAACTTGAACAACATAAGGTTCGCAGACGATACAGTGCTGATTGCGGACACGGAAAGGAAACTACAAGACCTCATACAGAATGTAACGGCGGAGAGTGAAAAAAGGGACTACAAATAAAATTTACGAAAACTGAGTGCATGGTCATCAGTAAAAGGTACAACCCAAAATGCCAAATAAATGTGGGAGATATCAGAATCAAGCAAGTACAAAAATTTAAATACCTAGGAAGTGTCCTAACTGGAGATGGAAAATGCGACACGGATCTCCGAAGGCGAATTGGCATGGCAAAAGACGCGTTCCAGAAGCTGAGCAAAGTACTAACACACAGGAAAATCACACTGGAAACAAAGAAAAGAGTGCTGGACTGCTACGTTATGCCAGTTCTTCAATACGGCAGTGAATGCTGGACAATATCATCGAAAATGAGGACAAAACTCGAAGCAGCGGAAATGTGGTTCTACAGAAGGATGCTGAGGATATCGTGGACTGAGCATGCAAGCAACGATGAGGTGTTGGAAAGAATGGCAACAAAAAGGAAATCGATACTGAGCATCAGGAAGAGACAACTGAAGTTCCTGGGACACGCAATGAGGAAGGAGATCTTGGAGAACCTGATACTGACTGGCCAAATAGAAGGAAAGAGAGACAGGGGAAGGCAGCGGATAACATATCTGCAGGGCCTGATCAGATGGATGACTGAACGGGGTTTGACATGAGTAACGGGAGAAAACATACTAGGAGCCACAAGAGATAGGGAGACGTGGAGAACCATGATCGCCTACGTCCTGAAAGGACAGGGCACATAGAAGAAGAGAAGAAGTTTCTTTAAAAGTAGATTTTGTTTAGGATACTTTATTAATTTAATTTTTTCAACTGAACAATAATTACTATATCGTAAAAGTTTTTTAGGGTGCGGGCTGTACCTATGAGTTTCCAATATACTATGGGGTTTAGCCCCTTTTCTTTCATTTCCAAAAATCTTCGAGAAAGGGATATTTGAAATCTTAGATTGGGGTTAGAAAAGGATTGTTTGTGAGAGTAGTAACGTTTGTGAGTGCAGTAACATTGCGGGTATGATTTTCTCTTTGAGTAAACTTCCGGGTAAATAAATTTCGTACTGTATTTACATAATAAATGTATTTTACCGCCGAAGAAGTGAGGTTTTTCCTCGTTGAAATGGCCATATGGCATATGTAATTTTTGTAGCTTTATTTGAACATATATATATATATATATATATTTCAGCAACTACTAAAACTCAATAAGTTTTCTCTTCCAGTGAAAGAGCAATTATTCCAACTCGGATGAAATATTTTAATATCGCCTAGCATTAAAAAGATTCGGGACCTAATATCCCGGTTTCAAAGAACTGGATCAGTCGGCGATCTTCCTGAAAGTGGTCCTAAGCGTACTGCACGCCCTGAGTAATGGAACCTGTACGGTCGAGTGACCACTAGGATCCATCAACTTCTACTCATCGTCACTCTGCTCACCTAAACATCGCCAGAATATAGCTTCAAAAGATTATGAAACTGGATGTAAAACGTTTCCATAAAAGATTCAAATGGTATCCCAAAACACTAAACAGCGCCTAATATTATTCAGTGGCCACCATACACACACCCAAACACAAATACACACACATATATATATTGTAAACATATTAACAATTTTTAGTAGTATTTTCTATTTTAATATATATATATATATATATATATAAATATATATATGTGTGTGTGTGTGTGTGTGTGTATGTGTTACTGAAATTAACGAATTTTGATTATAAACAACCGACAATTTGAAAATTATATTTTATTGATATTCGTATTTTAGTAGATGTTCTGTTTTTAATTTAAACAGTATTATATATGTATATCTCCTGGCCTGATTATTTACGATAAATTGTTATAACGAAAATGTGTGCCATTCGGCAGGATTCAAACCTGCAACCCCTATCTAAATAGGGGAAACTACCATTTGATCTGGCAACCGCTTAGACCGCTCGAACACGAATGGCCTCCAGTCTAAATGAAGTTTTAATCAATCCTATATAACACAATGTTCGATTTATCGTAACAACCATATCTGATCTGAAATGTATCGTAATGTCAGCAAATGTAAACATGTTACGGAAATTAACGAATTTTAAGGAAATTTAGTTATAACCAACCGACAATTTGAAATTAATTGTTTGAAAACAGAAAATTAAAAACAGAACATTTACTTAAATACGAGTATCGATAAAAAATAATGTTCAAACAATTCCTTTCAAATTGTCGGTTGTTTATATATATATATATATATATATATATATATATATGTGTGTGTGTGTGTGTGTGTGTGTGTGTGTGTGTGTGTGTGTGTGTGTGTGTACTTAAAGTTTAGTGATGGATTTTATAATTATGATAAAATTTACTATTTCATTATTATTTAGAACTAATCATTTCCTATTTGTTGTTATGTTTTTTCCACTGATGTAATCTTCGATCTTCCTTGGGTGTATTTTAGAATTTTTTCCACTGACTTTTTAATTATTTTTTATTATTTTTTTAACTGATATAATCTTCCCGCTTCCTTGGGTACATTTTAGATTTAATAATATTCTTGGTATGAAAGTATGTTGTACTTTGAAATATAATCTCTTGTGTCTGTCTTTAGAACATTCAGTACTTGTAACCGGAAATCCTTTTTTGGTTTGAATTTCTCGGAAAATTATTCGGAGTAATAAACAACTAATGCAGAAAAAAAAGAGCAGTCGAAATAGTTTCATTTGTAACCGAGAAGTCTTCTTTAGGTTCGACTTTCTCGGAAGGTTATTTCATCATCATCATTTATCCATCACACCCAATGGTGCATAGGGCAGCAACTTTTTGTTGCTGTAACAAACTGTTTTTTACGGTGCAGGGTTGTTAGCCATGCACCCAACTTCTCAAACCTGGAGGACCGGTGGACCATTCTTGGTCCTTACATTTACAGCACCTGGTATTCCCAAATGGCCACCCATTTAAGTACTGATATATATCGGTGTTCTTAACTTCGGTGACCGGACGGGAACCGCTGTATTTACCACGATATAGCCGTAGACGAAGGTTATTTTGTGTAATAGAAAACTGATTAAAACCGAAAAATATAGCAGCACAAATGGTTTCATGTCTACAGCAAAAACTGAAGAAAAATAAAGAAAAAAGTAAACGGGATTTGAAATAAAAAAAAATCGGAACTTTGTAAGAGTAATTCAGACGAGAATGTATGAAATTCCATACACGTTATCCCTGAGGCTCGAATTTCTCAGAAAATTATTCGGCGTAATAGACAACTGACGAGTGCAGGAAAAAAAGAAAAGCCGAAATAGTTTCATTTGTAAACGATAAGCCTTTTTTAAGCCTTTTTTAAATGGTTTCGAACCTTTGCTCGGAAGGTTATTTGGTGTAATAGAAAATTGATGAAATCCGGAAAAAAGAGAAGCCGAAATAGTTTCATTTGTAACCGATAAGCCTTTTTTAGGTTCGACTTTCTCGGAAGGTTATTTGGTGTAATAGAAAATTGATGAAATCCGGAAAAAAGAGAAGCCGAAATAGTTTCATTTGTAAACCGATAAGCCTTTTTTAGGTTCGACTTTCTCGGAAGGTTATTTGGTGTAATAGAAAATTGATGAAATCCGGAAAAAAGAGAAGCCGAAGTAGTTTCATTTGTAAACGATAAGCCTTTTTTAGGTTCGACTTTCTCGGAAGGTTATTTGGTGTAATAGAAAATTGATGAAATCCGGAAAAAAGAGAAGCCGAAGTAGTTTCATTTGTAACCGATAAGTCTTCCTTAGGTTCGTCTTTCTCAGAAGATTATCCGATGTAACAGAAAATGATTAAACCGGAAAATATAGCAGCAGGTTTTATGTCTACAGCAAAAACTGAAGAAATTATGGAGAAAAAATAAACGGGATTTGAAATAAAAAAAGCGGAACGTTGTAAGAGAAATTCAGACGACAATGAATGAAATTCCATACACGTTATCCCCTACGAAGTATGTTTAACTCTTTAGATTCTAGTATGAATTTTGGTTATCAAGTTGGCGTGAAATACAGGAGAAATAGTTTCAAATTGAAAAGAATCACACAAGGAAAGTTTCATTCTCGTGTTATTTTCGTCACTGGCGTAAGAGTTGATTGGAAGATCAATCACTGTCAGGCGACACGACTGGGATTGAACCAGTTCCGATCGATATTTGAAGTAGTCACACATTGGGAACGTGCTACAGTCACGCGATAACTGCCAAACAAAGTGCAGCTCTTTATTCACTTTCTACTTTGCCTCTCGTTTCACCCCATTTCTTCTTTTTAGATCCTCTCCATCTTTCCAGCACATCACCCACCGCCATTTTGTTTTGTTCCCGTTTCCCCATAAGTCATTACATGACAATGATTTGATGTGCTTTACGCCTTTCTTGCCGTCTTGGTAAAAATTGAGGGCTTTTGAGACACGAACTTAGATGATCAGGTCAGGAGAGCATCCGCCAAACCCGCATATTTTTACCCAGAAAGGCCTGAATTTCGCAAAGATTTTTCAGGTAATGTATATATATATATATATGCATACATATATATATATATATCTATGCATATATATATATATATATATCTATGCATATATATATATATATGCATACATACATACATATATATATATATAGATATATATATGCATACATATATATATATATATATATATATATATATATATTACGCTCTCACACACTGATTGAGCACTATGGAAGAATGGTAGACTTTGAAAAACAGTAGCTACTCTTACATATACGCGTCGCTCATTCCGTAATGAATTATAGCACTCTGGCTATTGGGCGTGTATAATGATAATGTACACGCTAAAAACGTCTGCCTTCTTCTACCGATCGCCCACAGCCTAGAAGTAGAATCGCCGACTGACACCAATTCGTTCGGGTTTCAATCCTGGGTTAAAACAATCTGAGCCTAATCGTACTTATGAGCTGTGATACAGCGAAACAGATCTGTCTGCGGATGACTATATATATATATATATATATATATATATATATATATATATATATAGTTAAATAAAAAGAAGACAAGAGGAAACTGTATTTAACATGCCTACGCGTTTCGTCCTGTAATGGACTTTATCAAGGCAAAAAAAAGACTAATTGACCTTTATTCAAAATTACGTATCTATAAACTCATAGTGTTTTTAACTATAAAAACAACGCTCACAAATCATTAAAAAACATTAACAGAATATTTTAGTTTTAGAACACCTTCATGTGTAGTGCAATATATATATATATATATGGTTAAATAAAAAGACAAGAGGGAAAATGTATGTAACTCGCCTACGCGTTCATTTTAAAATGAACGCGTAGGCGAGTTACATACAGTTTTCCTCGTGTCTTCTTTTATATATATATATAAATATATATATATATTTATGAGCAGAAACCATTCGTTTAGATATGTTTAGTTATATAAAGCAGAGACTGAATATATTATTAATATTTTTTTAGTTTTTCAGCATAATTAAGTTTTCTATTTTTTAAAAGCTTAAAACTCCATTTCCAATGTTAAATAAGGTGATATTGATGGCAGGAGAGAGATGTTTAATATTGAAATCTCTCTAATAGCGAGATACTATATCTAATGTGAATTTCATAGACTTTAGTGATTTAGACCAGAATTTTTCTTAAGTTTTTTTGTAAATTGTGGCTAGATAGATTCTTTTTTTATAAAGCGTTGATCTAATAAGTGACACGTGAGGCGTCTCCTAAAAGAGGTGGTAGTATATCTGATATGGATAATGAACTTGTGACAAGAAGCACATTCATGTACACTGCAGTAAAATTGATACACTCTGCTGGTCATCTTTAGCTGAGATTCGAAGGGCTAGATTTATTAGTGATAACAAAGTTAACGGTTTTCCATTTTCTAGATTCTAATCCAGTAACTTAAATTTATGTCGTCGGGACACCAGAGAAAAACTCGTCAGATCAGTTGCCATAAAAATATCTATAGAAAAGACAGTGGTAATAGGTAATAGGTATGTTGTATTTAAGGTTACAGGTAAAATTTAATGTGTGTTTTTAAACACAGTTTTTATAATTAATCTAATTTTGTATATTTAACCTTAATTTTGAATTTAAGAAATCGATTTTTTCTATAAAATTTTTAATTTTTAAAAATTTTTATATTAGATCACGGTTTGTGGTGTGTGTAAAAGTCTTGTTAGTACTACGAAGTTCTCTGCTCCTCTAAGAAATCCAAAGGATAAAGTCTAGTCGCAAGATCATAAATCTTACATCCTATCTACTAATGTTAAATCTATCTACAAAATTCCAAGACATTAATTAATCAACTATATTCACTACCCACACCACTTTCTTCAAAATTCAAACGGAGAATTCACAAGACTTATTCCTTTGTCACTAACCCCCGCCAACATCCCACACACAACTCACCAAATGTAAGAAAAGAGGCTTTCCATTCCTATCCACACCACCTGATGAGACATTGTAGTTTCAATGTCGAAACAAATATACGATTTGTAGTGGATATATAAAAATTTGTACATGTTCTAAAATATAATATATATATATATATATATATATATATATATATATATATATAGTAATGTGCAAACGTATTAGGACAATAACTATTTTATCTTTTATGAGGCATAAAAAAAGTTTGTTTTATTAAAGTAAGGAAAAGTTTTTTTTATTAAAAACATAATTTTGAAAGAAATATAAAAATAATTCTTAAAGTTGAAATAAAGTGCGTTATGTCATGCTAAGAGGAAAATGTTTATGCTTATTTTGAATTTAGTTTTATTTTGAATTTTATTATGTAGGTTCTTGGGAATTAAATCCAAATAGGCTGTTAGAACAGATACAAAAAAAGACACACACTCGCATACACACACTCTCCCGTACTCAAAACAGTCATGCAATAAACATGATTGTAAACACATATCGTTCTCTATTTCACTCTATTGTTATTTAACTGTTGTCAAAAGCAAGAAAGGACATGACTGCAAATGTGAATGTTATCGACAAGCCCATTTCTTCAATAACCAAGAAACATTACGGCGATGCTTTGCCCTTATCATAAAAACCCAGTAGCGAACTATATTTTATGTGTATAAATACAATTCATAATATCAAAGAGTGAACGGACATAAAAATGACGGACTTCTTAAGAGAGGTCACCAAAAGATTATTCTGGAGGAGGTTTTCTTTTTTTTCTTTGAAAATATTTGCCGACTCTTAGCCACATGAAGAGAAAGCCTTTTCGGATTAGCAATAAAGTTCTTTTCAATGTTTGTTATGATTTGGAGGAATTGTCATGATCATTCAGAAAGGTCTTGGAGCAGTTGTTTTTTAGTATGTGAGAATTTGGTGCCCCCATTTAGTCTGACCTCATCAAATCTACCACCTCCTTCTTGCGTCATATTTTAATGATGCCTCATCTCGCCAATAGTTTATATGCAAAATTGTTATGACGTCATATATGACATGAACTGGTGTTTGGCTACTAAGTTATATTTTTATTTTTTATAGTTTAGGGCCTTTTCTGTTGTGGTCGCTCTGTGGATACATTTCGACCAATATTCCAAAGTCTAGGTTTCCGGTTTGATAATCAAATCAGCATAAATAGAAGTTTATTATCGGAAACGTGTGGTTTGTATTCGCTATTTTTATTGTCTTACAGTAGAGAAATTTTACCGACTAGTTGTCAGTGACTGAGAGAATGTATAGATTGTGAGTAATTCCTTTCTACTAACATTACAGAAACGCGACGAATACATTCACTGAAACATTTTGAAGGACAAATTCATTTTCTAAAAGTAAATATCACCTACTCGCTAGTTGCTGATTTGTCAGTTTACGAGTCATTTTGAAAGGCACTGTCACATCTTAAAACCTCTTTAATTTTGGTCGAGAAGATGTTTTGCACCATAATTTTTTAACCTTTTTTGTTCTATTTTATCTGCACAATATCAATATTGCTGTTATGTTTTTAACATGACAAAATAAAACGGTAATGGAAAAATGACACACTCGTTGAGTATTGGAAATAACTAGGGAATCTATTATTGTGGAAACATGAGTACAGTGAACAGTTGTGGATGTTGATTAACCGTGTGTTTATAGAGAGCCTGGGAGAGTTCTGCCTGCCATGTTTGATAGTTTCAACCGGAAATCCCTTCTGCTTGTCTCCCAGCATGCACATATTAGCTGGGGAACAGACTCCCTTGAATGGTCCAGGAGAGGTAACTTTTGACTCTTTTTTATGGTGATCCTGATAATTGCACACTACAGTAAATGAAAAATTAATGGGTATTTTAAAAACATTTCTGCTGTTTATATCTTTTGTTTAATCTTGTTTGGATGTTGCAATATGGAAAAATATCATTTGTTGTCTTACGTACACAACAAAACAGGCCGTGTAATGGACGCCCCGAACCTTTACGAGAACATAATAAATGGAAAATCCTGAAAAAAACTAAAATCTGTAACTTGTTTAACGACATCGTTTAACGACATCTGCCCTTTATGTCTGTGAGAAAAGCTGCACATTCTAAGGTACCCTAACCATGGTGAACTATTAAACAGTGTGATGTAAACATCGAAAATATTTTTCGTTAAAATTTAATTGAGCAAAAGTTGCCAGTTATAACTAGTGTTCTAATATACAAAAAAATCAACTTGCAGTTAAAATTATTTAACTATTTGAAGTATTATGTGGCCCCACTAGATACCTTACTAAGATAAAATAATCCTCTCTTAAAGTTAATTAATATCCATGTTTCATCCACAAAATAAAAAAATGAATATTATATTAATAAAATAAAATAAACCCATACAATACTAAAAGGTCACTCTATATCATCCACTCATATATAGTAGTGAAATAAATATTGTCTACCAATTTAAAAATCTAAGGTCAAAATGCCAAATGAAGGTCGGGGATACCAGAATCAAGCTGTTACAAAAATTTAAAAACATGGGAAGCGTTATAACAGAAGACGGAAAATGCGACACAGAGATTCAAAGGTGAATTGGCATGGCGAAGGAAGCATTCCAGAAGTTGAGTAAGGTATTAAGAAACAGGACAATTTCGCTAGAAACTAGGAAGAGAGTACTGGATTGCTACGTGCTGTCCGTCCTTCAATATGGCAGCGAATGCTGGACTATACCATCAAAGATGAAGGAAAAACTTGAAGCAACAGAAATGTTGTTCTACAGAAGGATGCTGCGAATATCATGGATCGAGCATGTGAGCAATGATGAGGTCTTGGAAATGATGGAAACAAAAAGGAAATTAATACTGAGCTGAAGTTACTGGGACACGCAATGAGGAAGGAGGACTTAGGAATCTGATACTAACAGGTCAGATAGAGGGGAAAAGAGTCTCCAGGGATAGGGAAACGTGGAAAGCCATGATCGTCTACGTCTTAAAGGGACAGGGCACATAGAAGAAGAAGAAGAAGAAGAAGGTCCCACTATACGATGTGCCCAAACAAAACTAAAAAGTAACCTGTCCAAAACTAAACCACCTCGCCCTCCTCTCCTATCCCAAAGCTGTATCTCTATGGTTACAAACTGCCGACGGACCAGCTTAGACATACTAAATTCCCATCCCCCACATCATCTACATATCACATTCCCAAAAATAAATCGTTTCCACCATTTATTTTCAGTTACATACATCATCCGAAGAAGGGCAGTTGTGATACTATGCTTTTATAAACTATCGTAACAAATATTGCAATATAAAGCTCTACTCTGTATCGAGCACTCTTTATAAATTTAAATGATTGAACAGTGGGTTTAAAATATACGTTGTTCTGTCACTATATATATATATATATATATATATATTCATCCGCATAAACATCTGTTTCGCTGTATCACAGCTCATCAGTACGGTTAGACAGCCGATTGCTTTTTATCCAGGATTGAAATCCGACCGAATTGGCGTCAGTCGACGATTCTACCTCTGAGCTATGGGCACCCGGTAGAAAGAGGGAGACTTTTTAGCGTGTATATTATCATTATACACGCCAAATAGCTGAGCGTGTTCTAATTCATTACTGAATGAACGATGCGTATTTGCTAGAGTAGCTACTGTTTTTCAAAGTCTACCATTCTTCCAGAGTACTCAAATATATATATATAAGTATAGGGTAGGTGTGGATGGAATAATATACCGTATTCAAAGAGGGTATGTGGCTTGACCCTTGAGTTAGTAGTGGTAGGTAGTGGGAAAGTAACTGCTTAGCCAATTTTTAAAAAAAAAAACTTATTGTGATTGATTGGAAGAATAGGATAATTATTGCAATTTATACTTATATATATATATATATATATATATATATATATATATATATATATATATATCACTGTCTGGAGCATTAATACATAATTTGGAACATAATCACATAGGCAAAACAAAATAAAGATGATCTTCATGTAATGCTTATCGATCAGTAACTTATGGACGAATTAGAATGTCCCTCGAATTTCCATAGTAACATTTGGGAAATTATAATGAAATCTTTCAGAGCAGCGTTTATGGAGTTCACCATTGGTAACTACAACAACAAATGGCAAGCCATCGATGTCGTAATCTTGAAGGGGTGTGTGATTTCACTTCTTTTTTTTTATGTCCAAATTACGTGGTGCAGAGGACGAAGGAACAAGTTTGTCTTACCTCCTTCCAAAGCGTTCATGGATGACATCACCATTCTGGTCCGTCCAAGTTCGGTGCCGACAAACTAAATTGGAGTAGATAGACTAAACTATCGCCCGGTTCATACTCCACCCACATCTATTGAACAGGTGAAGAGGCTCATCCCTTGTTCCCTGTTTAGGATGTGGTTTCCGGCTTTCTCTTTTCCAATCTTTTCACTCTTACGTAGCCCCCTGCACATCAGTGGCATTACCGCCTTGCTCGGGGTGATATGATTAAAAAAAAAAATTACTGCAACGCTACCATAAACATTTCATGTGAGCAAGAATGAAAGCTAAATCCAAGAAAAAGTCGGATTTTGTCATTTCTCAGAGGATATATCTGAGAGATTCAATCTGTATTGGGGTTGAGCTGATACTGACACTCAAAGAGAAAGCAGTGAAGATCCTCGGACGGATGTATTCCCCTATCTGATAGGTACCGACGTAAAGCCGTGCACAAAGTGGTACCAGATGAACATGAATTCATCGAATGCGAGTTCGCTGCCCGGCTTCTGTAGCCCTTACAGTTATATCATATTATTCTGTCTCGCATCCAGCCAACGCAACGGTGTATCAAAAAGTAACAGCGCAAGTGTCTTGGAGTTCCCTCCTGATTCTTCATAGTGGAACTCTATACCAATGCCGGAAACCTGCAACTTGTTATCTCCTCATTGGTGGTGTAGTTCAAGGTCGGGAAAACACTCTTTAACATGATAATCAAGGGCACAATGTGTTCGTTCATTCGTTCGCAAATTACGACTAGATATCAAAACTAGTACCAAATGGTTGATAGTAAAATCCACCCTAGAAGTAGAATGCAGTTTGCTTGCACACCAAGGAGATTATGGGTATGACCAAAACCTATCGCGCTGGCAAACAAACATATTTTCATGTAAAGATGGTCTAAATCGAAAACGAGACATGGTGATTGAAGTGTTGTTCAGTTCAAACTTTGTGTTTGAACGACATGGAGTGATATTGATCCAATGAAGCTATCAATGAATATCCTGACTGCAATGAAGTCGTTGGAAATAGCATTACTCCTGTGATCTAACGATGACCTCCCACCAAATGCAACCACTTTCAGGCTGTGGAAGTACACTGACACCGATGTCAGTCAGTAAGTACCATACACGCTACACGCTTGGGCGATCATGTCTCGTAAGTGACATGACTGACTGGGCAGAAGATTATCCCGCAGTAGGTTGCCATTACATTCTGCAGTAGACTGGTTGCCAGCCAAGGCTGTAGAAGCTAATCTGTCCTGTTATTTAACTCATAACTGGAGGGAAGTGACGGATTAATACCTTTCCCAAAGGAATTTGTGCGTAAGTGAATGCAAAAAATTCAACTGGAATTCGAACTTGGCTCGATATCTACTAAGTGTGGGACATAGTTGCTAATCTTGTGGCTCGAGTAAATTCATATATAGGGGCTACCAGTGAACTAAGTTCATCGGAGCAGAAGCCATGAAAGTATTTGTAGAAATTACACAGGGAAGCAACATTGAGCCGGTGAGAAAGTGACGCTGTCTGAGCTGCCAAGTCGGGATCGATCACATTACAGATTCTTTGTTGGAAAATTGTCAAGGACTCCTAGGTGGATAGCAGAAGCACCCGACCAGATGTGGCAGCAGTATTCAATGCACGGGCGGATGGTAGATTTATATATGTGCAGGATGGTTTAAGACGGCATATTATAAGACATTTAAAACAAGTGTTTTTCAATATTCCACAAGCAAATTTGTTCTACTAAACTAACGGTTTGAATGATTTCCAGTCACTTGTCTCCAAGTATCTTCACTTAACTACTGAAGGTCGGTGCAATAAAAATAATGGTCTCATCGCAGTCAGAATTTGTTCATGAACCAGAATATCTTCGTCGTCACAAATATAATGAAAATCCCTTAGCTGGATGGGAATAAAGTTTAGAGTCAAAATCCTTGACGTCTAGAAGATATATTGTCTAAGTGTGATAACCTCTTAGTTTTGGTGTGAAATGTTGGCAGATATTTCTAGCGGGAATACTGATAATTTCAGAAATTTTGCCATTTTCACACTCGAATAATAAGAAAGAAAGACACTTAAAGTGAACATAAAAAGAAGTAGAATTGATATATGTTAAAGAAAATTATAAAGCAGAGATAATTTTCATTCCGTTTATGTTCCAAACCGTTGCAGAACTCGAGTGATCATTGCTTTCCACAATTGACAATCCTATTTAGATATAAGTAATATTTGTCTCTTTGCCAAATAACATTGAGATAGGTGACTGATGTTTCACTCTGTCCTTCTTACTTTCAATGTTCTGTGAGTATCAAATCGTTGTTCTCAACAACTTCCTGTCCTATTTAATATAAGTAATTCCAAAAAATAATTTTAAAAATCAATAAATAAATAATTTTATAACTGGCAACTTTTGATTCATTAAATTTTAACGAAAAATATTTTCGATGTTTACATAACACTGTTCAATAGTTCACCATGGTTAGGGTACCTTAGAATGTGCAGCTTTTCTCACAGACATAAAGGGCAGATGTCGTTAAACGATGTCGTTAAACAAGTTACAGATTTTAGTTTTTTTCAGGATTTTCCATTTATTATGTTCTCGTAAAGGTTCGGGGCGTTCATTACAGGGCCTGTTTTGTTGTGTACGTAAGACAACAAATGATATTTTTCCATAGTGGGAAATCCAAACAAGATTAAACAAAAGATATAAACAGCAGAAATGTTTTTAAAATACCCATTAATTTTTCATTTACTGTAGTGTGCAATTATCAGGATCACCATAAAAAAGAGTCAAAAGTTACCTCTCCTGGACCATTCATGGGAGTCTGTTCCCCAGCTAATAGGTGCATGCTGGGAGACAAGCAGAAGGGATTTCCGGTTGAAACTATCAAACATGGCAGGCAGAACTCTGCCAGGCTCTCTATAAACACACGGTTAATCAACATCCACAACTGTTCACTGTACTCTTGTTTCCACAATAATAGATTCCCTAGTTATTTCCAATACTCAACGAGTGTGTCATTTTTCCATTACCGTTTAATTTTGTCATGTTAAAAACATGCAATATTGATATTGTGCAGATAAAATAGAACAAAAAGGTTTAAAAAATTATGGTGCAAAACATCTTCTCGACCAAAATTAAAGAGGTTTTAAGATGTAACAGTGCTTTTCAAATGACCCGTAAACTGACAAATCAGCAACTAGCGAGTAGGTGATATTGACTTTTAGAAAATGAATTTGTCCTTCAAAATGTTTCAGTGAAAGTATTCGTCGCGTATCTGTAATGTTAATACAAAGGAATTACTCACAATCTATACATTCTCTCAGTCACTGACAACTGGTCGGTAAAATTTCTCTACTGTAAGACAATAAAAATAGCGAATACAAACCACACGTTTCTTTTTTACCCAAAAAGCATTGAGATATATCACGGGTGTTAAATTTGTCTTTTTTAAGTTCAATGTCCTGTGAGTATCTAATGGCCCCTGACCTCTTTCAACTCTCTCTTTTTGCTTCAAAGATAAAGTGT
This sequence comes from Ascarosepion bandense, assembly GCA_037127315.1. Taxonomy (NCBI): domain Eukaryota; kingdom Metazoa; phylum Mollusca; class Cephalopoda; order Sepiida; family Sepiidae; genus Ascarosepion; species Ascarosepion bandense. Next base: position 3,197,595 of record JBBBDQ010001180.1, read on the forward strand.
ATTTTCTTTCTGTTTTACTCAAAATCTACACTTGTTTAAATGTTTACGACATGGTATTCTCAGTAGCTTTCTGTAGGACCACATTTCTGTTTCCTCGAAACTTCTCATTTGCAAAGTATTAGTCTGACATATCTTATCAAACTGAGGAATTCAAATGGCATTGTCTATTGCGGTCAACTTAACTAAAATCATATGTAGAATTCAATTAAGTTACCTTCTCATTTGAAACTGTCTAATCGGATGGTTGTCTTCTATAAGGACAGCATCTGGCCTAAACATTCTCTGAACAAAAAAGTTATTTTAATGGGAAGATAATTAATTATCTGGAAAACTGTAATAACCGCATGGACCATTTCATCTGCCAGACAGTTGCCAACTTCTAGAAGAATGTACCGTAACATTCTTCATCGTCTCAGTGATTTTCTGCTTAAGTTCCTCTAGGCTTGTAGGATAGACCTATGCTTTCAATGTTCCATAGAGAAAAAAAAATCATATGGTGAACGTGGTAGTCATTTCAACAGGATATTGACATTATCAATGCGTGTCTGATTAATTTCCTCGTAGATACCCATTGCGATAAGCACGCACAATCAAATTACATACTTTTATGCATTTTGTGGAAATTTTTTTGGAATTTAATTTAGGAACAGATGTTGATTTTAAAATCGAACATTATTGTTCAAGTAACCTCATACATATCTGTAAAGCATTCATCTTTTTAATCTAAACTTATTTATAAATGGAACTTTGTCTGGGTGTGTATATGTGTGTGTGTGTGTGTGTGTGTGTGTGTGTGTGTCCGTTACCTATAGACTCCGAAATGGCTGAACCGATTTTCTTGAAAATTTACACAGTTATACTATAAGCGTCTGCGAGTGTTCTTAACTAGGTTTTATGTCGAGGTACCACCGATAAATAACGAAAATCGATAAAAAAAATCGGGTTATAGAAGGAGTGGTTAGATTTTAATCAAATTTGATACACTTATAGACAAAGACATAAAAAACGATATTCAGACGTTTCAAGGTTGCAGTTCTTACAATAGTGGAGAAAATCGATAATATATGTATAATATATATATATATGTATAATATATGTATGTATATAAAAGGCAAAATATTTGTGTGTGTCAGTTTATCTGTCTGTATGTCCTTTATATAAATCCAAATTTTTTATCCGATTCTCACCAAACTTCACACAAATATTCTTTAGGCTGAGTCTGAGCTCCAGGACCATGGATTAGTTTTAAAGCTTTCATTACACCCAAGCAAAGCTATAATGCTAGTTTATAATAGGTCAGTCAGTTAAGTGCCATACGTGATACACGCTTGGGCGATCATGTCTCGAAATAGACATGACTGACTGGTCTGAAGATTATCCTGCAGTAGATTGCCATTGATTTTTGCAGTAGACTGGTTGCCAACCAAGGCTATAGAACCTAATCTATCCTGTTCTTTGATCCCATAGCTGGAGAGAAGAGACAGATTAATAACTTTCTCAAGGGTATTTGAGCGTATATGATTGCAACGAATTCAACTGGAATTCGAACTCGGCACTCCGATTTCTCATTCCAAGTCGATATCCACTGGACCACAATGCACACCCAATATAATTGGTACCTCCACTAAATCGCTAAAAATCTGCATAGTATCAATACAAAAGGCCCCAAACTTAATAAAAATGAACTTTTTCCATCAAAATGTTTATATTATTATTAAGAAAAAAGATCAAAGTAATCTTTAATTATTTTTAACATTTTTCTTCTAACATGTTCTAAATTTTGGCAGAAAATCTTGTTTTGATTTGAATAGCGTGTAACCCAAACGTTACGAGAGTTTACAATGGAAAAATATTACACCACTCATTTTTTTTTCCGGTGAAAAACATTAATTTGAAAATTCTCGCAAAAATCAAATAATTGTCGGATTTTTATGAAACTTTCAGTACACATTCACAAATGAATGAAATAAACTTTTGAATATTTTTAAAATCTTGGTAAAAATATATTTTTTACATCTGTTACCCACCACCCGCCAAGTAAATGCATGAAATTTTAATACATTTTACATTGTTGTGGTAAATATTAGTTAAACGCAAGTCTCATTGGGGAATATAAATCATCTATTTTTTTTTTAATTTGGCCTGTGTATTCGAAAATCTGCTCTGCATTGTAAAATAAAGAATACAACAAAATTCTGATATTATTTAATTTTAATTTGATAATTGCTTGAATAAATAATAAAATTAAGAACATAATAATTCGATTACTAATGAAATTTTAAAAGATAAGGAAGAGACAGTTGAAGTTCTTGGGACAGGCAATGAGGAATGAGGGCTTGGAGAACCTGATACTAACAGGCCAGATAGTAGAAAAAAGAGACAGGGGAAAGCAGCAGATAACATATTTCAAGGATTTAATCGGGTGGATGATAGAATGAGGGTTGCATGGTGTAACAGGAGAAGGCGTGCTAAAAGCCACCAGGGCTAGGGAGACGTGAAAATCCATGATCGCCTACATCCTATACTGCTAGTATACTGTATTCATTTGCCAAGAAGTAATTAAAATTTACCTGAAAATAACATTTCTACTCACTAGTAACTAATTATCAAATTCTCGTAAAGGTACAATCCTTCTTCTCTCCCCACAGCGGATTTATCTAAGTTTTCGAGTGAAATGTAGATCAGAGAGATTGTAATAATACCAAGAATTATTTTTACTGCTCATTTTACTGCTCATTGTTTTCATTTTTTTAATATACTTCAAAGATTTGTTGAGGTTATATTTTTAGGTTAATAATTGAAGATTATATTGCCTATCGAAAATTGAAAAGTTTAATACAAATCGTCTGGCTTTCATATTTTTAAAATAATTAATTTTTTTTTTTTTTTTAATCATCTCACCCCAAGCAAGGCATTCCACTGCCACTATTGCGCATGGGGCTACATAGGGGAAGGTAAAGAGAAGGAGTGGATAGACATAGGGAATGTCAGGAGAAAGGTGACAGATGAGTAAGGATAGCGAGGATGAGGGTCGGGCAGATGGGAAGCGTGCTTGATAGAATGGGAGCAGGTTAGTGTGTTAGGAGGTGTGTATTGACCTTACATTTAAACTCCTGGAGATTGTAGCCGTCGGGGAAGCAATCGTTTGGAAGAGAATTCCACAGTCGGGAAGTGCGAGGAAAGAAACTGTTGGAGTAGAAGTTACGGCTGCATTTTATCGGTTTCACTGTAAAAGGGTGGGATCTAGTTGCTAATCTAGTATCTCGTGCAAATTCGTATTTACGGGGCACCAGTGATCTAAGTTCATCGGAGCAGAAGCCGTGAAAGTATTTATAGAAGAGACACAGGGAAGCCACGTCTCGCCGGTGGGAGAGAGACTGCAGGCGGTCTGCCAAGTTGGTATCTATCACATTACAGACCCTCCTCTGAACCTTATCGAGAAGCCCGAGGAGAACAGCATGGGCACCCGACCAGATATGGCAGCAGTATTCAATGCACGGGCGAATGGTAGATTTGTAAATGTGCAGGATAGATTTAGACGGAAAAAACTTCCGAGCCCTACACAGAGAACCGACTTTCATAGCAGCGGATTTAGCAATGGATTCAATATAGTCATTCCATTTATTTTTTTGTTTATTTGAAGTGTTTTCTGTATGGCAATTTTTATGTGCAAATTAAAAGGTCAGTGTTTTTTTCCCTTACCCGAAAAAATTTGTACAATTTTGTCACTTGTGAACGCCATACACTTTTATTTTATCTCTAATCAACAACTTGTCACCATGTCTGATATATGGCGGACAGGGTAAAAAGTTCAACTCTCTGATTAAGAAATAGTTCTATTGTAAATTTCATTACTTTTATAGTTATTTTAATAAAATTACACTCTGTGTTATCGTTATTTTATTATCCAATAGCTTTATGTTTAAAGACGTTACTATCATTTGTAGTAAGACAAAATTTTTGTCATACTACAAAAAGTAAATTTTTTTCTCGGAAATCATAATTATCCTTCCGTGGAAATTCCACGGGTTCCGCTAGTAATATAAGATTACACTAAAGTAGTTTCTATGGACATTACTTTTATAGGTATTTTAATAAAATTACACTCTATTTTATTATCCAATAGCTTTATGTTTGAAGACGTTACTATCATTCGTAGTATGACAAAATTTTTGTCATACTACAAAAAGTAAATTTTTTTCTAGAAATCATAATTATCCTTCCGTGGAAATTCCACGGGTTCCGCTAGTAATATAAGATTACAGTAAAGTAGTTTCTATGGATATTACTTTTATAGGTATTTTAATAAAATTACACTCTATTTTATTATCCAATAGCTTTATGTTTACTGATGCTCAGTATTAATTTCCTTTTTGTTTCCATCATTTCTAAGACCTTATAATTGCTCACATGCTCGGTCCATGATATTCGCAGCATCCTTCTGTAGAACCACATTTCAGTTGCTTCAGTCTTTTCTTTCACCATCGATGATATTGTCCATCATTCGTTGCCATATTGAAGAACTGCCAACACATAGCAAAATAGTACTCTCTTATGGAATTAGTATAGTATACATCCGTGGATGCGTTCGGTTCTAAAGTTCAGCGTATATCTCCTAAAGAAGGACGAAGCTTAAAATGACTGAACCGTCATGTATATGACAATAAACATGAGGGCATCAGTCTGAACGATGTAATCATTATAAATTGTTAAGTATTTTTTTATTCTTCTTTATCTTCATGTGTTCTTTCAGTACGTAGGCGATCATGGACTTCTACTTGACTTTTTCTCTTGTCGCTCTCAATATTTTTCTCTTGTTATCTCTAAGCTCCGTTCTTCTTCTTTATGTAATCTCTTCTCTTTTTCTAATCACACTTCTTTCTATATGTGTATCTTCTTCTTCTTCTTTTTCTTTATGTAAATTCTTCTCTTCTTTCTAATCCCACTTCTTCCCGTATGTGTATTTCCTTCTTCTTCTTCTTTTTCTTTATGTAAATTCTTCTCTTCTTTCTAATCCCGCTTCTTCCCGTATGTGTATTTTCTTCTTCTTCTTCTTCTTCTTCTTCTTCTTCTTCTTCTTCTTCTTCTTCTTCTTCATGTAAATTCTTCTCTTCTTTCTAATCCCACTTCTTCCCGTATGTGTTTTTTCTTCTTCTTCTTCTTCTTCTTCTTCTTCTTCTTCTTCTTCTTTCTGTAAATTTTTCTCTTCTTTCTAATCCCACTTCTTCCCGTATGTGTATTTTCTTCTTCTTCTTCTTCTTCTTCTTCTTCTTCTTCTTCTTCTTCTTCTTCTTCTTCTCTAAGTAACCTCTTCTCTTTTTCTATTCCTATTCTTCCAATATGTGTATGTTCTTTTTCTACTTCTTCTTCTTTATGTAACCGCTTCTCTTTTTTCTTATTCCACAAGTAAATTTCGTAATGCTACTCCTGTCTCTTCTTCTCTTTATCTGATCTGTCAGTATTAAGTTCTCATGACAACAGTCGAACCAATGTAAATAGTGTAAATACTTACAGTAATTCATCTCAGAAATATAGACAGGCTCCAATAAACGTCGGGGCGTACAACAGCCGAAACGTAGTGAATATGACAATAAAGACAAAGACAAAAGTCCGAATAATGTAAATAGTGTAATAAGTTACAATACGTAATCGAAGGCGAATTGGTATGGCAAAGGACGCGTTCCAGAAGCTGAGTAAAGTACTAACACACAGGAAAATTTCACTAGAAACAAAGAAAAGAGTGCTGGATTGCTATGTGATGTCAGTTCTTGAATAGGGCAGTGAATGCTGGACAATATCATCGAAAATGCGGACAAAACTTGAAGCAGCGGAAATGTGGTTCTACAGAAGGATGCTGCGGATATCGTGGACTGAGCATGCAAGCAACGATGAGGTGTTGGATAGAATGGCAACAAAAAGGAAATTAATACTGACCATCAGGAAGAGACAACTGAAGTTCCTGGGACATGCAATAAGGAAGGAGAGCTTACAGAACCTGATACTGAGTTGCCAGATAGAAGGAAAGAGAGACAGAGGAAGGCAGCGGATAACATATTTACAGGGCCTTATCAGGTTGTTGACGGAACGGAGGTTGCGAGGTGTAACAGGAGCAAACATAGCAAGAGCCACAAGGGATTGGGAGACGTGGAGAACCATGATCGCCTACGTCCTGAAGGGACATGGCAAATAGAAGAGGAAGAGCGTCATCTTGGAAATATAGACAAGCCTGAAGACAGCTGAAGCGTACAAGCCGAATCATTGTGAATATGACAATGAGAACAACCACCCGAACTATGTAAATAGTGTAACTAGTTACAACATGTCATCTAAGATATATAAACAGATTCTTAAGAAAACCGGGTTTTACAACGGCCGAGTTGTCATTCATTGAGTGCCATACGTGATACACGCTTGGGCGATCATGTCTCGACAGAGACATGACTGACTGGGTTGAAGATTATCCCGCAGTAGGTTGCCATTGCTTTCTGCGGTAGATTGGTTGCCGACCAAGGCTATAGAACCCAATCTGTCCTGTTATTTAACCCATAAATGGAAGGAATAGGCGGATTAATACCTTTCCCAAGGGTATTTGCGCGTAAGTGAATACAATGAATTCAGCTGGAATTCGAACTCGGCTCCACGATTTCTTGTTCCGAGCCGATATCCAATGCGCCACAACGTACATCCGAATTTTTATTAATATGACAATAAAGATGAGGATACCAGCCCCAACCATATAAATAGTGTAAATAGTTACAATAACTCATCTCGGAGGTCCTGGGTATGACGGTAAACTGCATTCGGCAGCAAGGTCTTTGATTGGGAGATTGTGAGGAGCAACAACCTTTTAACCGCTGTTGTTCCCTGGTCCACCCTGACCCGGACTGGCAGCACCTGTTAGTTTCCCAGTTATGGGAAAATAGTTAACCCCTAAACTGCGCTCAAAACAATATGAACGTATAAAAATAGAGTTTTATAGATAAGTACACATTTTTTAATTAAAAAAAAACAAAAAAACTTATTGCCAGTAATATATTTTTGAATACAGCACTAGAAGACATCTTTAGTTTTTTTAAAATAAAATAAAAAATTTTTATTTAAATATGACAAAATCAACTTTCTCACTATAACCGAACATTAGCTTCTTTTCTCGCACTTCCTTCTGTGGAACTCTCTTCCATATTTTTGCTTTTCCAGGAATTTAAATGCAATGTCAATCCCCATCTCTTAACCACTTGACACCCTGTATATCTTTTCTCTTCTCTACCTTTGCAACTTGCTTCCTTTCTCTGACACCCACTGTATATTTTTCGTCTTTTTCTTCACTCTCCTCCTATGTAATCTTTTTTTCTTATGTAGCCCACTGCGCATCAGTGGCGTTACCGCCTTACTTGGGGTGAAACAATTAAAATAAATAAATAAATAAAAATATCCTAAAACCCCACCTTTTTGGCATTAAATATCCTACAGGGATTGATATACCTTTAAACAAGGCTTACGGCTGTATCACGTTGAATACACCGGTTCTCACTCGATCACTGAAGTTAAGCAACGTTGAGCCTGGTCAGTCCTTAGATGGGTGACCGCTTGGGAATACCAGGTTCTATAAGCGTTTAGTGACGGATGTGCGTTGTGGTGCAGTGGATATCGGCTCGGAAAGAGAAGTCGGTGAGCCAAGTTCGAATTCCAGTTGAATACCCTGCAATCACTTAAGCACTGGTACCTTTGGGAAAGGTATTAATCCGTCCCTTTCCTTCAGTTATGGGTTAAATAACAGGGTAGGACTTGGGAACCCTGCCCTTAAATCAAATCACAATGAATCTTGTTACTCAAAAAGAAAAAAGTATTACTAGACACAAAATTATATAAAAACAACAATAAATTGTTGATAAGAAAAAGATATTACCAGCAATAAATAAATAAAATTTGGTTGGCAGTAAATGACCCGCCGAGGTTGATATGCCATAAAATCAAAACAACCAAACCTTTAAACAAAACTCAAACTCATCTCAGAAATATCGAAAGAAAATTCACTTGTCTTTAAAGTGGTTGTCGTGGTGATAAGCAAAAGCTAAACGCTGCTAATGCCATATAAAAACTCTCACACAAAATGGACATTTCTGTCAAACTAATATGTAACAATTTCCAGCATTTTTCCGTTGGGTTTTTTTCGTTTCTTTTTTCACTTGTCGTTACTTTCTCTCTCACTTTTTTCGTTCTTTCTTTCCTCCTCCACTTTTATTTGTTTGTTTGTTTGTTTGTTTGTTTTCGTATTATACTTATTGTTTATTCGTCTTACACATGTCGTTGCTGCCAATGTTCGGACCCTCACGGCCGACATTATCTGTCTCACTTGTCTTGACCGCTGACTGACAGCTCTCTGAGTCATTCGTTAAGCAAATGCCATTCGTCAGTGAATGCAATCGTTCTTTCTAAAGCTATTTGCGACCATCTCTCTCTCACCCTCGCTCTTTCTGCTACTTTCTTACCATTTCTCTAAATCTCTCTCTCACCACATACACGCGCGCAAGCACGCGCACATACACACACATACGCACACACAGACATATATATATATATATATATATAAACAGAAATAAGGGTTTTTTCCAACGAGGGAATTTGATATAGAAGAAAAAGTACGAGAAGCCGTGAACGTTTTGTTTAAAGTGTAGATATATTGTTGCTATTATTATAATTATTATTGCTTGCTTTTAGTATGATGTATTAAGTGTTTACAATGGTACTGGTGTCGCTACACGTGTTTCGAGTCTAAAGTTGACTAACTTCAGGCGAATAAACTTATGATATTACATATCGAGATCTGTTTGCTTTCTGATGGCCAAGGTGTCGTATATAAATAGATAAGACAAGTGGTAAGTAGGTCAGAAAATTCATGCGGGCGTGTGTTTTGGTTCTTATTTTCTTACACTCACACGTTAAGTTTCTCTAGTCACCTTCGTTGACTGTAGAAATTTTTTTCACTGACTTGCGGAAATTGATTTCGTCTTTACACTTCAAAATTGTTTTCTGCGATTTTGATTTAATTCTACTCTTCTGGTCATCTAGTTTATTGTTTTTATTTGTTTATTGTTTTTATTGTTTTTATTTATAGTATTTGAATTTAGGGTGTGTGTGTGTGTTTTTAACTTTTTCTTATATATATGTATATATATAATTATTTTTTGTGTATTCTATTTGTATAGGTCACATTGGTCATCTAGTTTATTGTTTTTATTTGTTTATTGTTTTTATTTATACTATTTGAATTTAGGGTGTGTGTGTGTGTGTGTGTGTGTGTGTGTGTGTGTGTGTGTGTGTGTGTGTTTAACTTTTTCTTATATATATGTATATATAATTATTTTTTGTGTATTCTATTTGTATAGGTCCCATTGGAATTAGGGATAAATATTAATCCATCATCCCAAAAAAGGCCTATTTGTTTTGGGTCTAAAAACCTACTTAGAACATCTAAAATATAAATACCTACAAGATCTGCTACCTGGGCTGAATCATACGCTCCCATAGGGACATCAAAGCTATCCTTTGTCCCTTTCGTCCATGTGGAATTATTAAAGGTGAGAATGGATTTTCTAGCCGCTAAGATAATCTTATAGTCCCCATTCGAAATATCCACGTAATTTTAAGCAAAATTGAAGCAACTTTAACCTGTTTTATGCAAGTTCCGTTAAAAATGACAAGCAAGTAGTTAAGTGTTTCAAAAATTTTTTCATGCGATTTTATATTTACTTTTTAGTTAGTAAATTATATAAAAATTGTCTGAATGTGTTATTTATTCAAACGATTTCGGCTATACTGTTAGCTATTACCAAGAATGAATTTTTTTTTTACTTTTCTTGCATGCGAATTGTTATTTTTTACCAATTTCAGCAGATTTAGAAATGCCAAATACACATGGGGGATACTAAAATCAAGCAAGTACAAAAATGAATAGATTACGTAAAGAACAAGTAAGAAAAAAACTGTCTTTAATTTAACATGTTTCATCTTAACAAGCTTCTTCAGAGATTTATTAAAGATAAATGATTTAAAAATCTAAACGACAGACAGTATGCTCACTGAGTTATCGTTTCATTGGTCAGATACGTGTCACGTGTGATAAAGTAACAAATGTAAAGACACTTTGTTCTACTTGTTCTTTACTTATTCTATTCATATATATCACTGGTGCCCCCTAAATACGAATTTGCACGAGATACTAGATTAGCAACTAGATCCCACCCTTTTACAGTGAAACCGATAAAATGCAGCCGTAACTTCTACTCCAACAGTTTCTTTCCTCGCACTTCCCGACTGTGGAATTCTCTTCCAAACGATTGCTTCCCCGACGGCTACAATCTCCAGGAGTTTAAATGTAAGGTCAATACACACCTCCTAACACACTAACCTGCTCCCATTCTATCAAGCACTCTTCCCATCTGCCCGACCCTCATCCTCGCTATCCTTACTCATCTGTCACCTTTCTCCTGACATTCTCTATGTCTATCCACTCCTTCTCTTTACCTTCCCCTATGTAGCCCCATGCGCAATAGTGGCAGTGGAATGCCTTGCTTGGGGTGAGATGATTAAAAATATATATATATATATATATATATATATATATATATATATATATCCCTCTCTCTCTATCTCTCTCTCTCTGGCTTTATTCTTCGTGCCATTTCTATATTTTTCTGCCAGATGCATCGTGTAATTCACATCTTTCCTTCCTGTTTATTATTTGATAGATCGCTAATCACACGAGAGTTTTCGGTCAAAATAAATTAATTACTGGTAATTACTACGTTTAATAACGTATTTAATTTAATTACAGCCGTGCCATGCAAAACGTCATATTCAGAGTTGTTTTTCGTTCATTCATTGTAATTAGCGTCCTCGTCTCTGTTAACAGGCGAGCGAGCCGCTTATTGAACTGAATCTCTTAGCATGACATGTTATCAATCAGAAATGTTCAGTGAATTAAACAGAATTTTTAAATACATTTCTTTGAGCCCTCTAGTAGATTCGTGAGTTTTAAAGTCATTTAATTTCGATAATTCATTTATATCATTGACATTTGAACTATTGACCTCGTTTTATTTTTTCTTAAAAACTTTTATTCATCGGCCATTTTGCCCTCCGTCTTTCATCACTTATCATTCGGAGCTGGGAACCTTCAAGGAATTTCCAACTGAACACATTATTTCATATGCATTTTAAAGTCCCGCTGTCTAAATCTAAGAAAATATCTGTGATAACAACACCAAACACAATGATATTACCTAATGTAAATGAGTATTTTAAAAAAAATTACCCTACGCAAGTGGTTACAGTCAGAGAAAAGACTAGGTACAGGAGGCATTGAAGAAAAGATAAAAGATGAATGGGATTCAAGAAGATAGAAGATGTCTATTGACGTTGCATTTAAATTTCTGGGGATTGTAGCTATCATGGAATCAGATAAACAACAGGGAATTCCAGAGGCGAGAAGTGCGAGAAAAAGATACTGTTGGAGTAGAACTGTCGGCAACATTTAGCCCTTTCAACGGTAAAAAGATGGTACCTACATGCCAATCTAGTAACTCGCTTAAATATACGTGAAAAGAGCACCGGGGGGAAAAAACCTCATCAGTACAGTTGCATATCTATTCATGTAGTTCTTAGTCTCAGCCATGATACCATTTACTCAGAGAACTTATTTAGCCTTCAAAATTCAGTTTACGACGAAAAAAACTTATTTGATATCGATACCAGGAAATCAAAATTAGACTTACATCCATTCATTTTTCTTTCAGTCTACGGTTTCGCTTTAACTGGAAACAACTATTGCTTTTTAGTCTTTCGTGTCAACGTCCAAAGAGTCTGAGATCCAAGACCATGGATTAGTTTTAAAGCTTTCATTACACCCGAGCAACGCCGGGCTATACTGCTAGTTTTATCTATAAGTCAACGGTAAATATTTGTTTATTTCTTTGTTTAATCATTTCACCCCAAGCCAGGTAGTACTACCACTGGTGCGCAGGGAGGTTACATAAGACATGACTAATGAGAAAGAGGAACAAGTTACAGGGTTTGTCAGAGAATGGGTAAGAGAAGGATGAGGACACTGGTGTGAAGAGAGTTGCATGAGACTAGAGTGTAGTGGGAAAAGAACATGATACAAGGGTTGTCAGGTAATGGATGCAGTTCAAGGAGGTAAGAGATGGCATTTGACAGTGTATTTAAATTCTTGGTGATCGTATCTGTCAGGGAAGTAAGTATCTTCTTCTTCTATGTGCCTTGTCCCTTCAGGTCATAGGCGATCATGGCCTACCACGTCTCACAATCCCTGGTGGCTCTTAGCACGCTTTCTCCTGTAACGTCCCGCAGCCCCCAACAGGTGTCACCTGACCGTCATCCGGTGACTGTTAGTATCAACGAACGGCGTAAAGGAGACGTTTTATTCTAAAATTAATCCCTCGCCTACGAAGGAACGACATGAGCAACAGGTGTCTCTGGACTGTTACCCTGCGACTGTGCGCAACAAAGAAAGACTTACCTTAGGGACATGGAAATAAGTGTACGGAAGTTAATTCTACAGGTGGGAAGTGCGAGCAAAGAAGCTAATGGAGTAGAATTTGCGATTACATTTGATTAGTTTTACTGTAAAAAAGTGGGACCTAGTTGCTAGCCTAGTAGCTCGAGTAAATTCATGCCGAGGTGGGCACAGGGAGCTAAGCTCATCCGAGCAGAAGCCGTGAAAATATTTCTGGAAGAGACAGAAAGAAGCGATATTACATCGGTGACAAAGTGATTGGAGTTGAGCAAGCAGGTCGGGATCGATACCATTCCAGATTCTCCGTTGGATTATGTCAACAAACCCGAGATGAATAGCAAAAGAATCCGACCGGATATGACAGCAGGATTCAAGGCTCTGGCGGTGGGGAATAGATTCATATATGCGCATAATGGATTCAGACGAGAAAAACCGACCCCCCGCACCCTAGCAGCAGATTTAGCTCTGAGAAATTTATCCCTGTGTGTAACTTAATTCCGAAATCTAAACATTTGAAATTGTTTGTTAATTTTGTTTAGCGGCAAATCATTTTCTATGACTCAGTAAATGTCAGTCATTTAAGTGCCATACGTGATACACGCTTGGGCGATCATGTCTCTTTCGAGACATGACTGACTGGGCAGAAGATTATCCCGCAGTAGGTTGCCATTGCTTTCTGCGGGATGCTACTAATCAGTCAGTTAAGTGCCATACGTGACACACGCTTGGGCGATCATGTCTCGAAAGAGACATGACTGACTGGGCAGAAGATTATCCCGCAGTAGGTTGTCATTGCTTTCTGCGGTAGACTGGTTGCCGACCGAGGCTATAGAACCTAATCTAACCTATTAACCCATAACTGGAAGGAATAGACGGATTAATAATTTTCCCAAGCGTATTTGCGTGTAAGTATATGATTACATCTAAAATTTTGAATTAGATTAGTTTAGTTGGTTTGTTGATTCTTTTTAGCGGTATATCAATTTCTGTGGGTTACTTAATCGTGAAATCTAAATGTTTAGATTGTTCTGTGCCTCTTCTATAAATACTTTCACGGGTTTTGCTACGATGAACTTAGATCACTGGTTCCCCCAGGTACGAATTTGCACGAGATACTAGATTAGCAACTAGATCCCACCCTTTTACAGTGAAACCAATAAAATGTAACTGAAATTTCTACTCCGGCAGCTTCTTTTCTCGCACTTCCCGCCTGTGGAATTCCCTTCCACATACTTGCTTCCCCGACAGCTACAGGAGTTTAAATGTAAGGTCAATAGACACCTCCTAACACACTAACTCGCATCCATTCTCTCAAACACTGTTCCCATCTACCCAATCATCATCCTCGGTATCCTTACCCGTCTATCACCCTCCTTCTGACATTTCCTATAACTAACCACTCTTTCTCATCACTTTCCCCTATGTAACCCCTGCGCATTAGTGGCTGTGGAATGCCTTGCATGGGGTGAAATGATTTAAAAAGAAAAAGAAATATCAATCTCTATGGAGTACTTAATGACCAAATCTAAACAGTTAGATAGGTTTGATCGGTTGGTTGAGTTTGTTTAGCGGTATATCAGTCTCTATGTGATAATCTAAATATTTGTATTGGTTTTGTTGGTTGGTTGAATGTCTTTAGCGGTATATTAGTCTCTCTGTGTTACTTCAAGCCGAATTCTAAACATTTTGATTGGTAGCATATTTTACTTCGCATCCGTCTGTATGGGTTAATTTTATGACAAAATCTAAATATAGGATTTGATTTAATTGATTGGTTGATTTTGTTTAGCGGCATTTCAATCTCTATATATTACTTAATGCCGAAATCTAAATATTTAGATTGGTCTCGTTGGTTAGTTGAAATTTTTTCGCTTCAATCTCTACGTCATGCTTAACACCGAAATGTAAATGTGAAAATTGTTGTTTCTGGCTGGGTGATTTTGTTTAGCGGCATATCAATCTCTATATGTTACTTAATGCTAAAATCTAAATATTTCGATCGGTTTCGCTAATTTTGTTTAGCAGCATAAAAAAAAACAATGGGTCACTTAGTGCCGAAATCTAAATATTTTGATTGGTTTGTTTGGTTGGTTGATTCTTTTTTTACTGGCATATGTATTTATATAATTAGTAAATGCCGATATCTAAATCTTTGGATTGGTTTTGTTGAGATTTTTACTGGCATATCTATCTATATAATTAGTAAATGCCGATATCTATATCTTTGGATTGGTTTGGTTGAGATTTTTACTGGCATATCTATTTATATAATTAGTAAATGCCGATATCTATATCTTTGGATTGGTTTGGTTAAGATTTTTACTGGCATATCTATTTATATAATTAGTAAATGCCGATATCTATATCTTTGGATTGGTTTGGTTGAGATTTTTACTGGCATATCTATTTATATAATTAGTAAATGCCGATATCTATATCTTTGGATTGGTTTGGTTGAGATTTTTACTGGCATATCTATTTATATAATTAGTAAATGCCGATATCTAAATCTTTGGATTGTTTTTTTTTTTAATCATGTCACCCCAAGCAAGGCATTTCACTGCCACTATAGCGCAGGGGGTTACATAGAGCGATTGGTTATAGGAAATGTCAGAATGAGGGTGATAGACGAGTTAGGATGTACATAGGGAGAGAGTTGGAGAGAATGGGTGTGAGTTAGTGTGTTAGGATGTGTCTATTGACCCTACATTTAAACTCTTGGAGGTTATAGCCGTCGGGGAAGCAAGCATGCGGAAGAGAATTCCACAGCCGGGAAGTGCGAGAAAAGAAGCTGTTAAAGTAGAAATTGCGGTTACATTTCATCGGTTTCACTGTAAAAGGGTGGGACTTAGTTGCCAATCTAGTATCTCGTGCAAATTCACACCTGAGGGGCACCAGTTATTTAAATTCATCAGAACAGAAGCCATGAAAATAATTATAGAAGAGGCACAGGGAAGCCACGTCACGCCGGTGAGAGAGTGACTGCAGGCGGTCAGCTAAGTCGGTATCAATCACATTACAGATTCTTAGCTGTATTTTGTCAAGACCCCCGAGGAGAATAGCAGGGGCACCCGACCAGATGTGGCAGCAGTATTCAATACACGGGCGGATGGTAGATTTATATCAGTGCAGGATGGGTTATTTAATTGGGAAATCTATATATTTGGTTTGGTTAGGTCGTTTGTTTTTAATTTTTTTAGCCTCATATGATTTTCTATGGGTTATTTAATGCTGAAACCTAAATATGTAGATTGGTTAGTTCAGTTGGTTGGTTTTGTTTACCGGTATATCAATCTCTATGTGGTACATCACGACGAAATCGAAATATTTGGATTTGTATGGTTGGTTGGTTCATTTTGTTTAGCGGCATATCATACTCTACGTGTTACTTAATACCGAAATCAAAATATTTCCATTGGTTTTGTTGGTTTGTTAATTTTGTTTACAAGCGTATCAATCTCTATGCGTTACTTGAGGCCGAAATCGAAATATTTGGATTGGTTTCGTTGGCTGATTGGTTTTGTTTTGATGCATATTAATCTCGATTTATTAATGAAAGATATCCAAATATCTGGACTGGTTTGGTTGATCAGTTGATTTTTTGAGGCGGCATGTCAATCTCTATGGGTTACTTAATGCCGAAATCTAGATATTTGGATTTTTTTTCCTTTTTTTTTTTTTTTTTTTTTTTTTTAGTGATATATCAATTTCAATTTGTTACTTAATGCCGAAATTTAAATATATTTGAATCGGTTTGGTTGGTTGGTTAATTTTGTTTAGTGGCAACTTTTTTTTTTGGTTTATTTAATGTCAAAGCTTTAATTATTTTATTGGTTTGGATTGGTTGAATTTGTTTAGCTGCATATCAATCTCTATGGGTTACTTAATGCCAAAATCTAAATATTAGTATTAGTTTGGATATTTGGTTGATCTTATTTAGCAATATATCAATCTGTATTTATTACTTAATTCTCAAATCTAAATATTTGGATTGGTTTTGTTTAGCGACTTATCAATCTCTATGCGTTAATTAATGCTGAAATCTAAATATTTAAATTAGTTTTGTTGGTTGGTTTATTTTGTTTATATCATATAAAACGGTATGATTTATTTAATGCCAAAACCTTATTGTTTTTTATTGACTTGCGTTGTTTGATTTTGTTTAGCTGCATATGAATCTCTCTTGGTTATTTAATGCCAAAATCTAAATTTTTTGTTTGGTTTAGTCTGGTTGATTTTGTTTAGCCATCAAATATTTAGCGGCATACCAATATTAGTGAAAAGGTATTGCATTGCATTATGCTTTAAAATATATTCTTTGTACCTTTATTATAAGTAGGTATTGTTGGTAATTATAATAAAAAATTATATTTTTATAATTTTATATATATTTTTGTTTTCGTTCACTGTTGCCCACATTTGGAACCTTAGCAGTTGCTACCACCCTGTGCCAGCATGGACATTGGAACAACAGCAATTAAGTGGTGGTGAGACGCTACTTCAAACCTCCAATCTCCCGATCAGAGGCCTTGCTGCCGGATGTAGTTTATCGTCATTACCAGGGTTACTCTGAAATATGATACCACTACAGCAGCAATTAAAAAGTGGTTCGACGTTTTTCAAATCCTTGATTCTGCATGTAGTTTATCGCCCAATCAGCACGAGTAGCAATGTTGATTATCGTAAGCAATGGGTAGAATAAGCTCCGATAAAAAAATATCCATTTTCAAAATTCAGGTAGGCAGTAATGTTTTTTTTTTTCTTGACGGCTTCTACATTCTAATTATTTTATCGAGGGAATATGTCATTAACATCGGCGTCTGTGACTGTAGAAACTGATCCGGGAATGATAGTCTTTGTTGCAGAGGCTGCATTTAAGTTTTGTTTCTGGTCTGTTGCTTCCTGAGAACCCGCCTCTTTTTTGATGACTTGTGTTAGTTACTCCTCCCTTGATTTAAGCTGTTGGGCCAGGGTTCCTCTCCATTTGAACTAGTTGACTGCTACGCTTTCCTACGACTCCGTGTTGATGCATAGTTTTCATATCATGTTTAATGATGTAACGATACCGCAGTTGAGGCCGCCCAGTGGGTTTTCTTCTAGAGGCCAACTCGCCATACAGGAGGTCTTTTGGAATGCGACCATCTGGCATGCGGTGGACATGGCCTAGCCAGTGGAATCTGCGCTTTTTAAGGAGTGAAAACACGGCAGGCAGACCGGCTCGAGACAGGACCTCAGGACACTTTGTCTTGCCATGAGATTCTCAATATACGCAATAATTCTCACGTGGAAGGTGTTCAGACGCCTCACTCGTGGTTCATGTCTCATTGCCATATAACAGTGTACTGATGATACAGACGTTGTCTTCACTGTTAGCTTGGAGTTCGCCGATGTTCCAGCCAAGCAGACAACTAGGATGGTCAACCCTGACCGACGGAGGCCAACTAATGTCATTACCAATTTTTTAGAATAACAATGATTTTTCAAGATACGTGCCCTAATATTTAACGCATATCTGGGAGGAGAACGTAACATACTCTTTTCAAGAGTATCCCCGATTATATAAGATCGCAAGTAGGCATGTACGCCGATGACACCACAGTTTACTCTCGCCTCGATCAAAAATCTGGTGAGGGTGACAAAGCGAACCTCGCTGATAAGCTTGTGAAGGTTCTCCAATCCTTGGTGGACTGGCTCGTAAATTTTAATGCTTCCAAACTATCAATTAACCATCATAGACAATCGCTCCTATCTCCCATTAGCATGGAACAGGCTAGCCTCCCTGAGAGTAAAACACTACGCCTACTTGGTCTCACATTCTCAGCGGACCTCAAGTGGAATGACTACATCAAATCCATTGCTAAATCCCCTGCTAAGAAAGTCGGTTCTCTGTGCAGGGCCAGGATTTTTTTTTTCCCCGTCTGAGTCCATCCTGCACTTATACAAATCTACCATTCCCCCGTGGATTGAATACTGCTGCCACATCTCGTCGGGTGCCCCTGCTATTCTACTCCGGGTTCTTGATAAAATCCAACTGAGAATCTGTAATGTGATCGATACCCACTTGGCAGCCCGGCTGCAGTCACTCTCTCACCGGTGTGACGTGGCTTCCCTGTGCCTCTTCTATAAATACTTTCATGGCTTCTGCTTCGATGAACTTAGAACTCTGGTGCACACTAGGTATGAATTTGCACGAGATACTAGATTAACAACTAGGTTTCACCTTTTTACTGTGAAACCGATAAAATGTAACCGCAATTTCTACTCTAACAGCATTTTTTCTCACACTTTCCGCTTGTGAAATTCTCTTCCATATAATTGCTTACCCGACAGTTACAATCTCCAGGAATTTAAATATAAGGTCAATAGACAGCTCCTATCTCACTAACTCGCATCCATTCTCTCAAACTCTCTTCCCATCTACCGAACCCCTCTCCTCGATATAATCATTAGTCTATCACCCTCCTTCCGACATTTCCTATAACTAAGCCCTCTTTCTCGTCACTTTCCTCTATGTAACCCGCTGCGGAACAGTGGCAGTAGAATGCCTTGCTTGGGGTGAAATGATTAAAAAGAAATAAAAGAATATAATGAACAACACCGTAATATGGACTTTTTTTTTCTGACTAATTATTCCATGCCACTATCCAATACACCAATACGTTGTGGTACAGTGGATATCGGCTCAGAACGAGAAATCGGGTGCCGAGTTCGAATTCCAGCTGAATCCGTTGCATTCACTTACGCGCAAATATCCTTGGGAAAGGTATTAATCCGTCTCTTCCTTCCAGTTATGGGTTAAATAGCAGGACAGATTGGGTTCTATAGCCTTGGTCGGCAACCAGTCTACCGCAGAAAGCAATGGCAACCTACTGCGGGATAATCTTCTCCCCAGTCAGTCATGTTTCGAAAGAGACATGATCGCCTAAGCGTGTATCACGTATGGCACTTAACTGACTGATTGAATATAATAGTTGGAAACATGAATAAGGCTTCTACAGGTCATAAAGTGGGGGATCATTTTTCTATTGTTTTGAAGTAATAAACTGATCCTCTACTAATTATTACTTAATAATATAATACATATCTTCCCCCTCTAGCTATGAGTTAAAATAACATGAGAGATTGGTTTCTATAGCCTTGGTCGGCAACCATTCTACCGCAGAAAGCAATGGCAACCTGAGGGATAATCTTCTGCCCAGTCAGTCATGTCTCTTTCGATGCATGATCGCCCAAGCGTGTATCATATATGGCACTTAACTGACTGATAATAAATAATAGGACAGATTGGGTTCTATAGCATTGGCTGGCAACCAGTCTACCGCAGAAAGCAATGGCAACCTATTGCGGGATAATCTTCTGCCCAGTCAGTCATGTCTCTTTCGAGACATGATCGCCCAAGCGTGTATCACGTATGGCACTTAACTGACTGATTAGTAACATCAGAAGAGACAAGTGGTAATTGGAAGGCACGTAATGAGAAAAATGGGATTAAAAATTTGACACCCACAAGACATTTTGAAGGCAAGAGAAACAGAGGAAAGCAGCGCGTAACTTACACGTGGCAGTCTGTGGAAATGGATAGTTTAAGGATTAAGAAATAAAATAATAATAAAAAAAAAACAATTGTAAGGGTTACAAAGAACACAAGATTACGGCGCGACATGATCATCCACATCTTGAAGGGAAACGTCACACAGAAGAATAATTTTATTAAAGTCAATTGGAATGCAACTGAAAAAACAAATTATAGGATCTAAAGTTTGAAATAATATGCGTTGGAGGAGAAGGGATAGATATGAGCTGATTTTTCCTAAGTACCATATATACACGTGTATAAGTAGAATATAGTGTGACATGTGGTTTTTTAATATTAATTTTAACACAGTATTTACATTATTCGGACTATTGTCCTCATTTTTGTACGACGTTTTGGCCGTTGTATACTCCGGCCTTCTTCAGGTGCTAGGAATTTAGAACGGAACCCTTTATTACAATCACTGGTGTATACGAACTCCATTCCTTGCCTTGTGAGGACACATAGCCCAGTGGATGTAGACGTTGGTTGTGAGTTCAATGGATATATACGTTGGTTGTGAGTTCAATACCAGCCTACAGCAGTGGTGAACGAGTAACTGACAGGGTTAGGGGTATATAACTCATGACTTCGAAAAGAGTCATTATTACGCAAGGAATGGAGTTCATATATCCCAGTTATTGTAATAAAGGATTCAGTTCGAAATTTCTGGCACCTGAAGAAGGCCGGAGCGTAAAACAGTTGAAACGTTTTACAAATGGCAACAAAGTTGAAGACAATAGACCGAATAATTGAATAATGTAAATACTAACTAAACATACTAAGAGCCACAAAGACGTGGAGAGCCATGATCGCCTACGTCCTGAAGGGACAGGGCACATAGAAGAAGAAGAAGAAATACTACCTCACCTTAGAGTATAGAAAAATACTAATTTTAACCCCTTGAGAAAAAATATCTGTGTATAGTGCAATCGGTTACAGAAAATGCATGATATTATACTCTTCAAGAAAATTACCTGTGTATAGTGTGAAACCCTATATTTTTAAAAATAGATTGATTATAAAACTGGGGCTATATATGCAGTATTTATAGCATCAACGTGATATTTAAAGGACAGCCGTGTTTGTACAATAGTTTGATCAACGTTGATATGTTGTGAATTGATAAATAGCTGTATGCGTTACGACATCGACTGGAAGTCGTAAAAGATATTTGTGAATGGCAAAATGTCATAGCGTCAGTCTAGTGGAAAATTAATACATCTTCTATATAACCCTTGCCGATGTAAATTTCTATCTCTTTATATTATTCGTGTGTCTCTCTCCAATTCTCCCTCTCTCTCTCTCTCTCTCTCTGTTTGTCTTTCTTTCGTTCTTTCGGTATCTCTATGTCTCTCTCTCTCTCTCTTTCTATCGTACTTTATCTCTCGTTTCCTCTCTTTTTCCTCACTCACTCTTTCAATCCCTCATTCAGTCTGTTTTTCACTCACTATTTGTATCTTTCAATCTTACTCTCTCTCCCCTTTACATCTCACTTTCCTTCTATCCTCCTCTCTTTATTCCTTCCCTCTTTACGTCTGTCTTTAATTCTCTCTTTACGTCTCAATTTATTTCCCTTTTCGGTCTACCTTTCTTTCTCTTTTCTTTTAAGTTTCTCTTTCCCCTTCTCTCCGTCATTTTGTCTCGATTTCTTCCATTCTTTTTCTCTCCATTTTTACGTCTCTATTTCTTTCTCTATTTCTTTCTCTACCTCTCTTTCTTTCTCTACCTCTCTTTCTTTCTCTTCCTCTTCACATCTTTTTCTAATTTTCTCTCTCCAAGCAAATCATTTTGTTAATCTCTCCGCCATCTTAGTTTCTTTTATGTGATATCAATCCTCCACCGTGAATGCCGGATAGTTTCGCCTCTCACACTTCTCGCTAGTGTAACTCTCGTCAATTTTGATCTTCAATAATTTAAACGCAATGTCATTTTCACCTTCTGTTCCCTCGAATTCTTCTCTTTATTATATTTTTATCTTTAAATCCTGTAATGCTGGACAATATCATCAAAGATGAATGAAAAACCTGAAGCAAATGAAATGTGATTCTAATGAAGGATATTTAGGATATCATGTATCGAGCATATATATCTTTTTTAATCATTTCACCCCAAGCAAGGCATTCGACTGCCACTATTGCGCAGGGGATTACATAGGGGAAGGTGGTCTGAAAGAATGGTTAGATATAGGAAATGTCAGAAGGAGAGTGATAGACGGGTGAAGATACCGAGGCTGAGGGTTGGGCAGATGGGAAGAGTGTTTGAGTGAATGGATGCGAGTTAGTGTGTTAGGATGTGTCTATTGACCTTACATTTAAACTCCTGGAGATTGTAGCTGTCGGGGAAGCAATGCAATGATAAGGTTTTAGAAAGAATGGAAACGAAAAAGTAGTTAATACTGAGCATCAGGAAGAGACAGCTGAAGTTCTTGGGACATGTACTGAGGAAGGAAGGCTTGACGAATCTGATATTCACGGGTCCGATAAAGGGAAAAGAGACAGGAAAAAGCAGCGGATAGTATATTTGAAGAGCCTGAGCAGGTAAATGGCAGAGCGGGGTTTGGATGGGGTAACAGGCGAAAGTGTGATAAGAACCACCAGAGATAGGGAAACGTGGAAAGCCATGATTGCCTACGTCCTGAAGGGATAAGGCACATAGAAGAAGTATTCGAAATTTGCATGCGCATTGTAGTGCAGCGTTTATCGGCTCGGATCAAGAAACCGTATAGCCGTGTTCGAATTCTTTTCGAATTTGTTGCATTCACCTAAGCACAAATAACCGCGGGAAAGGTATTAATCCATCTCTTCTTCTAAACATAACAGATTGGGTTCTTTATTCTTGGTTGGCAACCAGTAAACCGCAGAAAATAATGGTAATCTACTATGGAAAAATATTCTGCACAGTCAGTCATATCTCTTTCGAGTATTACGTAGGCACTTAACTGACTGATCTAAACTTATTTATAAATGGAAATTTGTCTGTGTTTGAGTATGTGTGTGTGTGTGTCCGTTACCTATAGACTCCGAAACGGCTGAACCGATTTTCTTGAAAATTTACACAGTTGTACTATAAGCAACTGCGAGTATTCTTAGATAGGATTTGTGTCAAGGTACCCCCGATAAATATCGAAAATTGATAATCGATAAATCGGGTTATAGAAGGAATGGTCCGATTTTAATCAAATTTGATACACTCATAGATAAAGACATAAGAAACGATATTCAGAAGTTTTAAGGTTGCAGTTTTTACAATAGTGCAGAAAATCGATAATATATATATATATATATATATATATATATATAGCAAGATGTTTGTGCGTGTGTCTGTTTATCTGCTTGTATGTCTGTATTTTTTTTTCAGCCCTTTTAATTTAGTTTTTGCTTCGGGTTTGTCTCTAAGTAGGCATAATTGTAGTTCTTAGTCTCAGCCATGATACCATTTACTCATATTACTTATTTAGCCTTCGAAATTCAGTTTACGACGAAAAAACTTATTTGATATCGATACCAGGAAATCAAAATTTGACTTACATCCATTCATTTTTCTTTCAGTCTACGGTTTCGCTTTAACTGGAAACAACTATTGCTTTTTAGTCTTTCGTGGCAACGTCCAAAGAGTCTGAGCTCCAGGACCATGGATTAGTTTTAAAGCTTTGATTACACCCGAGCAACTCCGGGTTATACTACAACTGAAGTCCGGAATAAACTTGAGATTTCGGAGACATTCGAACCGTCGAGCCTAGTTGAAGACATAAATATTCAGAGTACCTGGAGCAAACGGGTATCCACTCAGGGATGTTGATACTGTACTAAGTTAGTTTTCGAAATACTGTATATTATAGGAAATCTTTTTCCCTACAGACGATGATTTTTCTCACTGCAGCTGATGATGAAACCCAGTGAAACTGAGCGCATCAAATATGAGGATGTGTTGAGTAGAATATTGTAGATCCATTTGGTGAGAAATGTGCCAAAGAAAAACCTTTAAGTTTATACGAGAATCTACTGGAGAATGTAAATTGATGTTGATATAAAAAAACATATTTATTCACTGTTTAATAAATCTGGAAGAAAGGACTCTTATAAAATAATTTTGCTATATAAGGTGCCCACTAAAATATCACCATACATATTATTAGAGTAATCGTTCAGGATTATTCACCTTAAATAATCTTGAATAAATTTCTTGAATATTCAAGACCTTGAATAATCATTTGACTCTCTCGTGATTACGCAACTCCGATTGGTTCTTTTACGATTGATTAAATGCTCGTCGATCATGTGACTCTTCATTTAGCAGTTATTTGCAGAGGTTCGTTTTTCGGCCGGTCCTTCTTGTATGACTAAACGACTCATGGCTTTGAGAGTCAAGTTATTGTACTTTTAAAAGAAAAACATCCGGTGTATTGACAGGTGAAATGTGCAAAAGATTTTCATGAATTTTTCACTCGTCACCGACTTTTCCAAATATATATATATTTATATTTGCTCTGTAATATTTTATTACATGGAGCTCTCTTCCTGTATCATTTTTTAATATTAAAATAAAATTTTTAATATTAATTAGGATCAGGTTTTTGGAATTTACCTTCCTGCTTTTTTCGCTTGGATTAAAGTATCTGAATTAAAATATATATATATATATATATATATATATATATATATATATATATATATATATATAAGGGCTAAAGTTTAGTTAAGCAGGTTAGCAAGACTGTTTCTGGTTGTTTTCCGTCTGTTGCACCGCGGTATATTTTTCGGACTAGGTCTACGTTTCCATTTTTTTTTAAGGATGAATTGCCCTAAATCAAATTAAGTAATTTGATATATGAATTTAATTGCCAGTGTGCTACTGTTTATGTGGAGCATACAACCTTACATTAGGAAACAAGAATTAATCAACATGTACCTTTGAAAATACGATTAGGCAAAGTAGGTAGCATGTGCTTTTTTCCCTCTACCAATATTGAATCGGCTGCTGCTCCTAGTAGAGAATATAGGAAATGAAAATAGAATGGTTCTTTCGTTAATACTGCAAAATAACATGCGCAGTATTAATAAGAAAAGAACAATTCTATTTTCATTTAGAATTATCCATTTGGCAATAAATACTAAAAATAATATGAAATACATCATTTTTTTTAAAAAACTAGGATGGTCTAATAATTTATGTAAATCATTTTCACAGTCAACATTCAATATTGCCTGATGACGAGATTCTATCTCGAAACAAAGAAATTTTCGTGTCGTAATGTAGTTTTAATTCATAATTATATGATTAAATATATATACATCTTTCTGATTGAGCACTCTAGAAGAAAGGTAGACTTTGAAAAACAGTAGCTACTTCAGCATTTACGCATCATTCGTTCAGCAAAGTATGAGAACACTCTCAGCTATTGTGCGTGTAAAATGATAATATACCTGCTAAAAAGTCAGCGCGCATAGCTCAGATGTAGAATTGCCGACTGACGCCAATTCGGTCGGGTTTCAATCCTGGGTTAAAAGCAATCGGAGTCTAATCGTACTGATGAGCTACAAAACAGATCTGTCTGCGGATAGCTATTTATAGTTATTTATTTTATATATACATATGCAGGTTTCAATATATATATAGTCATTCGAAAACAGATCTGTTTCGCTGTATCACAGCTCATCAGTACGTTTAGACATCCGGTTGCTTTTAACCAGGATTGGAACCAAACCAAATTTTCATCAGTCGGAGATTTTACATTTGAGATTATTATATAGTAAAAATAATGTATGACAAAGTGGAAAATTTTTCTAGTGACGCGTTTTATGATCTAACCGATTTCATTTAGGTCATTTTTATTTTCTTTCCGTCATCTTTGCTATTAAATACCCCACATTGTGATAACAGAAGATCTGTCTAGGATGGTAGAACGTTGTAGGAAACTATACGCTAATATAGTGTTGATGGATTATTCACCATTATTGGCAATTTTCCTGTTATGACTCTAAGCAGTATTTTAGTGAATAATCATGACAGACGTCCTGATATTTAAAAAAAAATCTATAATGAGATATATTCACTGGCAAAAATAATCCTTCAATTTCTTACAAATTGCTATACGACAGGCGACACATGCACACGAGAGCACTAACATACAGACGCGTGAACACACATTCGAACATGTCAGTCAGTTAAGTGCCATACGTGAAACACGCTTGGGCGATCTTGTCTCGAAAGAGACATGACTGACTGGGCAGAAGATAATCCCGCAGTAGGTTGTCATTGCTTCCTGCGATAGACTGGTTGCAGACCATTGCTATAGAACCCAATCTGTCTTGTTATTTAACCCATAACTGGAGAGAAGAGACGGACTAATACCTTTCCCAAGTGTATTTGCGCATAAGTGAATGCAATGAATACAACTGGAATTCAAACTCGGCTCCCCGATTTCTCGTTCCGAGCCGACATATCCACTACACCACAACTCACATCCTAAAAAAATAAAATTAAAACCAATAAACAACAAATGAATTATTTTCTTAGATTATCATATAAAAAAAAACGAAAACGAAAAAATCGTCAGTCAAATGCTGAAACATCCTGACGAGTAGACTGAACGAGTAAAAAAAAAAAAAACAGTTCATCTACCAAATTATGTAATCTGACAGCGCAATATAACACCACTCAGTTTATTGGTAGATTTTATATCTGTATTAAGCCTATATATGTCACACTAAATAATTAATAGGAATTCGTTCCGGCGTTTTTTTTTTTTAAATCATCACCACAGCGAAATCCGAATTCTAAGAGCAGTTAGTTTGTCTTTGCAACATAATCCCGACGATGATCTTGGAATAGCTCGAAAGTACATGCGTTAGAAAAACTAGGGCCTCTTTGCTGATAAATTTCATCTTGCATCTATATAAATATACATTTAGTGAACCATTGCCGGTCAAATTTAAATTAGACCAGTCAACAGTTGTATTAGAGATTACGCTAGCATTTTTTTCGACATTTATGATTTCGTTATAGGATTTTTTTAAAACAAATCGACTGACAAAACCGAAAAATCAAAACCATGGTACCGTAAACGGCTAAATTGACCTACCAATATATATATATATATATATATATATATAAAGCAAAATTCGATGTTTCATGTTCTATGGTAATATGTATATTCATGAATATATATTTAACAGAACTGCTATATAATATTGAGCGCTATTTTGAACACAACATATATATATATATATATATATATATATATATATATGTATATATATGTGTGTGTGTGTAAGTGCTTATGTATATGTATTTATATTCATATTTTATATATATATATATATGTGTGTGTGTGTGTGTGCGTGTGTGTGTGTATGTTTATATATATGTATTTATATTCATATTATATACATATATCTATGTTTATATACATATATCTATGTTTATATACATGTATGTATATTATATTTATCTACCATCCGCCCGTGTATTGAATATTGCTGCCATATCTGGTCGGGTGTCCCTGCTGCTCTCCTTGGGCTTCTTGACAAAATACAAAGGAGGATCTGTAACGTGGTTGATACTGACTTGGCAGACCGGCTGCAACCACTCTCTCACCGGCGTGATGTAGCTTCCCTGTGCCTCTTCTACTTTCATGGCTTCTGCTCCGATGAACTTAGCGCACTGGTGCCGCCTAAGCACGAATTTACACGAGATACTAGATTAGCAACTATATATATATCTTTTACAGTTAAAATGAAACCGTAAATTCTTCTCCAACAGCTTCTTTTCTCGCGCTGCCCGCCTGTGGAACTCCCTTCCACTAGTCTGCTTTCCCGACAGCTACAATCTCCAGGTGTTTAAATGTAGGGTTAATAGACACCTCCTATTACTCTAATTCCCAATTATTCTCAGAACACTCTCATCTACCCAACCCCCATTCTCGGTATCCTTACCCGCCTATCACTCACCCTCTGACATTTCCTATGTTTAACCATTCTCGGTATCCCTACCCGCCTATCACCCACCCTCTGACATTTCCTATATTTAATCATCCTTTCTCCACTCTATATAGCCCCCTGCGCAGTAGTGGCAGTGACATGCCTTGCTCGGGGTGAAACGCTATATATATATATATATATATATATATATATATATATATATATATATTTTAGTAATGTATTTTTATTTAATAATCCGACAGATTTTATCACTTTAAAGACTATTTTTATTGGATAGTCGTATTTAAACGATACCATAGAAACCATATTTTTGTTTCATAAGACTTCTCGAATCGTCAAGAGGGTAGACGAAAATAAATAGATATATATTTTTTAAATAGAAAGGCCGTCTACTCAGAAACGAGTATCCATTAAAAAAAACATTTTTGAAAATTTGCGAGTAAAAACTACCTTTCTTCCTTTGTTTTGAAGATACTACAAGAAAGTTAATAAAGAATAAATAAAACAAACAGGCGCATTAAATGTTTGTAGAAAGAAAAAAAATGGAGAAAAAAGATCCTTCTCCTCGTTGTGTTACTGCATTAGGCCGCCCTATTATTCTGTCATTTGCATGTCTGACTTCATCAGGTGACCAGTCGACAGACATTGCATTCCATCCACATTCTTCCTGTAATTACTCACCGGGTAAAAAATAAATATATATATATAACTTAAAAAATATGTGTAAGAATACCGACCATCACTGACAAATAAAGAAAAACCCAAAACGAATATCTTTTTTCCAGTAGACAACTGATCATAAGGGACTTTGCTTTACGGCTTTTTCTGCAAAGACTTCACATAAGCATTTTTATGCGCATGCCCGAGCTCTTAATGGTATCTGTAGGTCGACGGCAATTTATAGAGAATGCCAAACTCGTGGACAAAACAGTAAATGATTTGTTTGTGAGAACTGATACATGAATTTATGTTTACCAGAAAATTCTTCACTTTTCTTCTTCGTGATTTTTTTTTTTTTGTCCATAAGAATTTCCATTCAAGATTCTACACAAACGAAAGAACAGCGAGGCGTCTATATCTGGATATGTAAATATAAGAAAACATAAATAAGAAGATACAATGTGACGTTCAAATATTTGCTTGTAATTATATGGTTTGTAACTCTATGCAAATGTGAATGAAGGAATCAAAACTGCGTGTGTTTGTGTGTGTGTGTATTTGTATAGGACGACCTATACAGTAAGTATACATCTAACCTGAGGTCGACTAGTACTCCAGGTCAACTTTTACGTTCAAATTTATAGCATGTGCTGCACGCATTATGAGAACAATTTTATCAGACGGATAACATCACTGATCCTATGTCGCAAGACAGGAAGAAATCGTGAAGTATATATATATATATATATATATATATATATATATAAAAGAGTGAACATTGAAGTCAGCACTCAAGGGCGAGAGACTGTGTCATGCTAAGCGCAATCATCATATTGAGCACTATATCCTATAAATATAGCACACCTTTAAACTACATATATATATATATATATATATATATATATATAGTCATCTACAGACAGATCTGTTTCGCTATACCACATCTCATCAGTACGGTTAGACAGCCGATTGCTTTTTACCCAGGACTGAAACCCGACCGAATTGGTGTCAGTCGGCGATTCTACCTCTGAGCTACGGGTGCTCAGTAGAACGGGGCAGACTTTTTAATGTGTATATTATCATTATACAAGCCCAATAGCTGAGAGAGTTCTAATTCATTGCTGAATGAATGATGCGTAGAGGCTAGAAGGTTAACGATATATATATATCGTTAACCTTCGGGACTTTCCTTAACAATCTATGTTTACATTTGTTAACATTACGATACACTTTCAGAGCAGTAGTTGTTATTTATGTAGAATCGAATATTGTGTCATATAAGGCTTGATTTAACTCCAATGAACATGTAGAATTATTTGTGGTCGAGTAGTCTAAGACGTTATTTGGTGGCTTCTCTTATGTTGATAGGGGTCGCAGATTCGAATCCTGCTGAATGACACACATTTTAGTAACAAAATCTTTCGTAAATAATCAGGCCGAGAGAAATAAATATATAAATATGCTGTTTGATTAAAATAGAATATCTACTCAAATACGAGGATCAATTAAAAATAATGTTCAAACAAATAAATTAAATATGTTGGTTGTTAAAACCATTTTGTTAATCTTTGGGACTTTCTGTAATATATATATAGAAGAAGGACGGAGCGTACATCGGCCGAAACGTCATAAAACTGGCAACAGTAGTCCAAATAATGTAAATATTGGTGAATGCTGTCATAATCCTTGACTTCTTTTGTGTTGCAAGCAGCGTCCATTATTAAGGGAAGTAAAATCTGGGAATTTAGGTGACTATATGTTAGGGGTGATGTGGTTTGACAGGCATGACCAGGTTCTCCGTCTCGTGGGGTATGGTACAGAGTCCTGTTGCCAGACATACGGTCTTTCAGTAGCCACTCTCTAGACTCAGGGCAGTGCTACCTCCTCAAGACACTTGATGCAGGCCTCTGCGTTGAGTCTGAGGCTATCGCCAATATATTTGGGAGTTCTTTTCATATCAGAACGAGTTGATTGAGTTTCTCGAGCTACCGTAACATATTAATCGCTATTAGACTTTGCAATGTTCTCAAATTTTAATTTTATCTATTTAATCTTTTTATGAGGATCAACCTGAAATATAATAAAAAATTAAAATTAATAATACATTATAAAAATACAATACTACACATTTAATTATCGGTAAATTACAATACTACTAATTAAATTATCCGTATTAACTCCTCCCCACCAACTGATGACTAGGCGTATATTTAGGTGCTTTGTAAAATATGTATTTTATTATAATAGATTAAAATAGAAAATGGTTAAGAATAGAAAATAGTTTAAAAACATATTTAAGAAAAGTGAAAAAGAAGAGGAAAAAATAAATAAATAAACGCTTTTTCTTTTATGAGGAAAATTGTGGAAGAGAAAAGGCTATCAGATTACTGTTTTAAATCCTACCACTCTTCCGGTAAATATTTGACTCAGTGATTTAATGTGATAAAGAGATAAAGTTCAGGAGGTGGGTTTTCGAATGACCAGGTCAAAGGCTGTCTTTTACGGTATCTTAACCATACATTAAGAATTTTCCGGCGGAAGATTTATTAGGATAAAAAAAAGATAACTGAAATTTCGGACTTGCAGTCGCCAATGGTTATCAACGGTGGTCTAAAGTATTTCCGGATTTCCGGATTTCCGGATCAATTTTAAATAAATTCAGGTAATTTTTCCGAGTCAGAGAGTAGAGTAGAGTTGAGTTTCAAGTTAGTTCCGCCGGGCGTGTGCTTGAAGTAGGAACCTCCGTTCGTCTTGTTTCGGTCAGTTCGGATTTGTTGATCTCCATTAATTAGAGTTAGAGCTGTGTGTCACATTCGCCTGCTCCAACCGAAAAGGCTAACTCTAAACGAAATAAAGCATCCTTTCAACTCATCCAAGTTGTGGAAGTTCGTTCCTTATAGTTCAATCTTGTACCCCCAGCTTGAGGCTCCGACATTTTCAACAAACTCCCGGCAAACATCACGGCGTGGAGAACGGCCGCTGGAGAAATTGTTCGGACCGGCCGTTGGGGTGTTACAGTTACGTATAATCAACATTATATATCAATTCAAATATCCCTTAGAAGAATTTATCTCCTACAAAAAAGCAAATATATATGTTGGATTTACAAATACCTACATTAACAAGACGTCTTACATTACACTTGTCTGACCACTCATCCATTTCTAGACATCTACAACAACATTCCTATCTACATTCACTATATAAAATAATAATGATCGATAACACAAATATCCGACTCTTAGAAAACAACAAAAGCAAACTACAGATTCTAGAGGCAATATTCATAAAAAAGCTTCAATAGAATCAGTTATGATTACTGTAGTAACGTTCTAAAATGTTTGTATGAACAACAGATTTCATGCTTTAACACGTTCATGAATATGACATTAAAACATATAAAAAAATCTATTTTGGATAATCTTCACGTTCTAATGAATGCTAAGCAATTTGTCAACGGTTATATTTGAAACAGAAAAGAAAACATTACAGTAATTTTTAGCAACACAGTTGTGCGGTTATTTTTGTTACCATAATTCACACTCCTGAAGATGATCTCGAAAGGAGATTGAAAGTACTTGGGTACCTTGAGAAATGAATGATAATAACATATGCCAACGTTACAGCTCATTTCTGACATCTTTCAATTATAATACACGAAAGATTATCAGTGAGTATGAACGGATTTTATTAAAAATAAGCAGACACAATGTTTGAAATTTACTTAATCTCACACACACACACACACACACACACACACACACACACCTACATATATATATATATATATATATATATATATATATATATAAAACATAGTACACTTAGTATGTAATCCAGGTAAATTCCAAAAGAGACGAACTCAAGAGAATTCAATGTTAAATTCATTTATTTAATTTAACAGAGTCATATAATTTATAAAAGATTTTCTATTATTACCATGGATAATACATATTTCACCGCTTTGATGTTCTTATCGCGGCTCGTCAGATCCAAATGGTACAACAGTAGCTAATCGAAATATCACCCCCGCAAAAAAAAATTTCCACTCTTTTATTTAATTTTAATTTTACATAGACGCCTACATGTCCATATTAGGACAGACATTTGTAACGGTTATATACGAAAAGCTTCTCGCTCATTCGAAAAAGAACCCCTTCTTACATTAATGAGTTTATTAAGTTTAGATTTTAGTTGGTGTGTCGGGTTCTTGTTAATTGACCATACTACAAATGACAATTCAAATATATACCGACATTTAAAACAACACGGTTATCAACGCACACTTCTGAGAAAAACGCTCGTTGATAACACGTAAATACTTAAACAAGAAAATAATTAACAGAAACTAAAAATCCTGGAAGCAATTTACATTAAACAATTTAAACTTGGTTTGAATACAATCAATTTTGATATTTCCAATAACGTACTCAAATGCCTGTAATGAGATCAGGGACCACAACGCCACTATTTTGTCACTGTCTTCGGCCATTCGCCAGGGTAGGGATGGACTTATATTTTCAATTTAATTCTCTTTATTGTTAATAGCTTAAATCTTCTATGTTTAATGTGTGTTAATATTTATTCTTTGATAATGGCTTATGTGAGCCGAAAGCTTAGACCCGATAAAAAAATCAACAATTACTGTGATTTTTTGTTGTCTTTCAACGATATCACCATCAAGTATATCAGACGGTACGAACGGATCCTACACAAAATTAATAGACAAGACTTGTCTATATTATTCAATGAAACCTGCATATATATATATATATATATATATATATATATATATATATATATATAGAGAGAGAGAGAGAGAGAGAGAGAGAGAGAGAGAGAGAGAGAGAAAGCCCAAACGGATCGGTGACTGGCGTGTGTATACACAACTTATATACAACACGTTAAAATTTCCCTTCTTTGATTACATGCGCCAATGGCTTAGGGCGTAACGACTTCGACTGACACCAAATTGGTCGAGTCTCGATCCCGGCCAGAAGCAAGTGGATGTGTCTAACCACACTGATGAGCTGTGATACAGCGAAACAGACTTGTATGTGGATGACTAATATATATATATATATATATATATTAACAAAACAAAGCAAACTTTAATACATAGCTCATTTCGGCAACACAAAATAATTTTAGGGTGCGTATCAAATTCCAGAGAAAAGCTCATTGACGTGGTATAGCTTCAGTAATATATATTGATTGTTTATTCTTCGCATTTTGTTCAGTGAATTTTAGTAAACTGCTTACGCCTAGCCCAGTTCTTGCTAACTCCAAATTCTTAAATCTAATTAGCTATTGGAAGAGCGTGTAGTATATGTAAACTGTGATAGAATAAAATTTAATGGTAAAAAAAGCACATTTTTTCTATAAGAAATTGAAATACTATGACAAAACCAAAAAGGAAAAAGCGCACTTTTCCATGCGGAGTATCTCCTCAGGACGTGGGTTATCATGACTCTCCACAATTTCCTATCAATTGTACTTCTTGGTAAGAGTTATCTTACGTTGCGCTCATACACTTCTTAATATAAAAACATACATGCTGCTAATTTGGTAGTCCATTGCCTCCCCCCTGTGCACATTCCTTTCCCGTTGTGTGAGTGTTGATTATTCCGACCTCTTCTTCTTCACTGTGCCCAGGAAATGTTAACTGACTTTATCTGATCCCGATCATAAGTGTTTTTGCTTCTACTTTACTTATGAGGAGAGATAGAAAAATCAAACGTAGCTGACAACATATGGAGGGAGAAATGGGATCACCGCTCCCTATAGAATGAAGTTGGGATAGATAGAGAATGCCACCGTAAACTACATAAAGTTAAGAAATCAGCACATATGATAGGCTTCAAAAATCTCCTAACACGACCAAGCATAGAGATGGACACAATTTGGGAACCAGTATTACGTAGTGCCAGAGAAAATCATTAGTGTGAAAAAATTGCAATACGAGCTCTGGTAAAAAATACTTGAACAAAAAGCGTTAACATCTAAAATAATAGAGAAAACTATTAACATCAAAGAATTGCAATATGAACACTGGTAAAAAAGGGTTACTGGACATTAGGTTTATAAGTCCCAAAAATTCAGTTGTTCTTGTCCTTAAGGACAGTGGATATAGACGTTAGTTAGTTCCTGTGACTTGGCACAAATAATTGTGAGTTTAATATCAGACTAAAGCAGTAACTTACAGGGTTAGAGCGAGATAACTCATGACTTCCAATCAACGCTTTACGCAAGGAATGAGGATGATATACCCTAGTGATTGTAATAAAGGGTTCGGCTTGAAATTCTTAGCATCTGACGAAGGCCGGAGCGTACATCAGCAGAAACGTCGTACAAATGGCAACAAAGATGAGAACACTAGTCCGAATAATATTAATCGTAAATAATACCTCATCTTAGAAATATAGACAGATCCATTTATGGAATTCTTAGCATCTTTCTGTAGAACCATATTTCTTTTGGCTTCTGTCTAGCATTCCCTGTCGTATAAGAGTATTGCATACTGTGTCAAAATTGTTTTTCCTTTTCTTAAAACTAAGCTTAACTATTGGAAGGCATCTTTTATACATGCGCCTTCTGATTTTGGTTATTGTGTGATTCATAAATATGGAAAAAGGTTTGAGATACATTACAGACATTCTCTGAAATCACCAGATATTCTTTGAATATTCGAACTATCATTAACCCAGATTTTCTTGTTTTGCAGATAGCACACGTTAAATATGCTCAGTTTGTCTCCCTTTCCACAACATTATTAACTTTCAACGTGTTCCCCGCCAAAGTTGAAGAGTCGACAGCAAAATATGATTTCTTTTGGCGTGAACCAGACACAAACATTCCTTCTTATTCGTGTCAATAGTTCTAGCCGACAAAAGCCGAATCACCAAAAATGTAAAGTTTGAAAGTGCATGTGAAGTGAAGTTTTTATCATCCACACGTTGGCATAAATATTATATGGTAAATATATTAAACACTTCTGAAACCAATTCAGGCGTTATTCTCCGATAACGTCTGTCTAATTTAGGTTTTGTTAAAATTAAATTATTTTACTGATAATATGTTGCACCAGGTTAACATATTTGGTTTTGTAACTATCTTATATACTTAACTGTCTCTCTCCATCTCATATATATATATATATATATATATATATATATATATATAAACAGTTAAGTATATATACAGAGAGAGAAAGAGAGAAAGAGAGAGAGGGAGTCAAATATATTTGTAGGCTAAATTTGAATTCGTTCAGACTGATCGTCATTCGTGGTCGACAAGTTTAAGACGCGCCAGATACCATGGTGGCGACCCCTATGTGGATAGGGTTCACATGTTCGAATCCTGCCGAATGACACTCATTTTCTTAACAAAAAATTATCGTAAATAATCAAGCCGGTAGAAACAAATATATAATACTGTTTGATTATAAACAGAATTTTTACTTTAATACGAGTATCGATCAAAAATAATGTTCAAACACATCATTTCATATTATGGCGTTAAAGGCAAGACATTTTTTACAATAGGCCATGATAAACTGAAACAAAACAAAAAAACCACTAGTCGACCGGTTTCGTCCCCCCACCCTCGTCAGAACTGTAAACGGGGAAACAAATTATGAGAAAAAAGTCTGTCGCAGATGACGTGAATGATTGCACAGGGAAAAATAAAAGTTATAATGCTAGAGACACAGCAAAGCAAACCTAATCAAACAGTCTCTTTGTATACAAAGAGAGAGTCGCGTAGACCTGATGAACCGCCACTCCAACACTTCAGAAGGAATAACGAGTGTGCTCTGGCCAAAACAGAAAACCAGTTCACACTGAAATCCATAGCACAGGTTGGGTGATCCGAAATAGAAGACCCGTATGTATCTCAAATGGCATCAGCAGATGAAAAAATTTTGTTGTTTATATTAGCGTATATATATATATATATGGTAACTAAGATGTTGAACTCGTAGGTTTATTAATCTTTTTTTTTGTTCATGCAATTACTTTTATAAAGAGTGCTCGATACAAATACAGAGCGTTATACTGTAATGATAGTTTATATGTATATATATATATACATATATACTGTAGTCATCCGCAGACAGATCTGTTTCGCTGTATTACAGCTCATCGGTACGGGTTAGACTCCGCTCGCTTCCTAAGCCAGGATTGAAACCCGACCGAACAGGCGTCAGTCGGCGATTCTGCCCCTAGGCCACGAGCGTTCAGTAGAAGAAGGCAGGCTTTTTAGCGCGTATAAACACGCCCAATAGCTAGAGTGCTCCAATTCATTATCGAATGAGAAAGTACTGTGCAAAAGTATTAGAACAAGAACTATTTTATCTTTTATGAGGTATATTGACAGAAAATAAACAATTTAATTAAAATAATTCTATTTGATTTACATAGAAAATACTTTAACAAGAAAAAATACATCTTAAAAAATAAATTTAATATTTAGTATATTAGCCTTTTGCTTTGATCACAGCCTTCTTTCTGTCAGGCATTGATATTACAAGCTTCTTTAATGTATCTAATGGTATCTCCTGCCAAGCAGCTTGTATTCGTTCCCATAGTGTGTCTTGTAAAGTAACATTAGATTTATCAATTCGAAACGGGGGGAATAAGAAAAAAGTCAGTCATATCCAAAGATAATAGAATAGAGTAGTTTCAAAATAACTTGTTTAATAGAAAATAGGAAATATCAAATCTAACTTCTTTTTAATACATTTCTTTTACACCGAGTTTTAAATAATCAATATTTATTATCATTTTACTTGGCCTTTCACCCTGTATTTGAATTTCAGTGAGATTTTTAGGAAAATCACCCCTGTCCTAATACTTTTGCACACTACCGGTAGTGTGCAAAAGTGTTAAGACAGGGGATGATTTTAAACTTTATTTTGATGCCTCATAAAATATAAAATATTTCTTGTCCTAATAGTTTTGCACAGTACTGTATATATATATATACAGTACTGTATATATATATATATATATAATATATATTTCGTGCATGATCTTTATTTGACTCAAATTCTGTCGACTGTCCAATATAATAGCTTCAGTTGCGCACCGTTAAATGAGAGAAAGATGACGCAATTCACTGCGTCAGAAATTTGGAAACGGCACGCTCTATTTCATGACATTCGCACTATCAAATACGAACATTCCAGAATGTTTAAGTGCCAATTTGAGAACAGTGTGGAAGATTAACAATAAATTTGGATGAATCTGATGGTGATTACAAAATATGGAAGCTCGAAAATCTGATTCTTTTCTTTCTGACAAAAAATAAATTACCAAATTGCTTTTTTAGGGCCTCAGATTGAAAATGGAGGGCTACATTAAGTGCTTTGATAAGGTGTGCAAACCTGGGTCAAATGGTGGCTGTTTGAAGACCCTTTATCTGACAATAGGACTCTGCAACATGCAAAACAAGCAACAATCAATTATGTCTGTCAGACAATTTCTACGACCGCAACACTTCTTACATCTGACCTGTTATCTCCTGAAACTGCAGCTGACTTGGTTATCATATGTGAGACGCAGTTGAGCAAATGATCAACAGTCCTTCTTATAACACCAGAGATAAACGGAAGGCAAGTATTATGGCGGCATTCATTAATTCATACAAAGAGACCATCCAGAAGAGGTGCAAAAGTTTTCAGGAGTCTATGGTTGAAGCCAATGAAGATTTTATTGAATAAACTTTCTCAACTATTTCTAGATATTTTTGGTAAAATTTTGGTAAATATATATTTGCCATTATTTTCTGCGATAGACCGGTTTGCCAACCAAGGCTGTAAAATCTAAGCTGTCCTGCTATTTAACCCATAGAAGCTACGGATTCTTTTCCCAAGGATATTTGCGCGTATGTGAATCACAGACACAGTTTAAAAACTACTTCATTCTATTTAGCAATATTCACCCATTGAAATTAACTTTTCGGGTAATATTACTGTCATCATGTCAAGAAACTAATCTCGCTTTTTCACCTGGCTTTTCTAACAGAGGATGGAAGGGGTCGCACTGAGTATCCGATAGCGTATTGGCATTGTCAAGGACGCATTCCAAAACGTAAACAGAATGTTGAGATACACGGAAATTTTGTTGGATAAAATGAGTAATATATGATATCTGTCCTCCTATAGGGCAGTGTGTGTGTGTCCGTTACCTATAGACTCCGAGATGGCTGAACCGATTTTCTTGAAAATTTACACCGTTGTACTATAACTGTCTGCGAGTTGGTTTTGTGCCGAAAATCGATAATTGAAAAAATTGGGTTATAGAAGGAGTGGTCCGATTTTAATCAAATTTGATACACTCATAGACAAAGACATAAGAAACGATATTCAGAAGTTTCAAGGTGGCAGTTCTTACAATAGTGCAGAAAATCGATAATATGTATATATATATATATATATATATATATATATATATATTTAAGGCAATATATTTGTGTGTGTGTCTTTTTATCTGCCTGTTTATCTGTATTTCTCAGCCCTTATATTTTAGTTTTTGCTTCGAGTTTGGCTCTAAGTAGGTATAATTGTAGTTCTTAGTCTCAGTCATGATACCATTTACTCAGAGGACTTATTTAGTCTTCAAAATTCAGTTTACGACGAAAAACCTTTTTTGATATCGATACCAGGAAATCAAAATTTGACTTACATCCATTCATTTTTCTTTCAGTCTACGGTTTCGCTTTAACTGGAAACAACTATTGCTTTTTAGTCTTTCGTGCCAACGTCCAAAGAGTCCGAGATCCAGGACCATGGATTAGTTTTAAAGCTTTCATTATACCCGAGCAACGCCTGTCTATACTGCTAGTCCTCAAATATTTAAGGAAATATTTTAAGCAACCGAAGTATGGTTCCCCAGAAGGATGCTGTGGATACAATGAACAGAACATGTGAACAACAAGAACGTTTTGGAGAGGATGGAAACGAAAAGGCAATATATGTAACAGCAGGAAGAAACAGCTGAAGTTTCTGTTACAAGTCATGAGGAAGGAGGCTTAATGAAAATTATACTCACAAGACGGATGGAGGAAAATAGAGACAGGAAAAAGCAACGCGTATCATATTTCATGGGCTTGTGCAAGTGGATAGTAAAGCAGAATTTGAGACTAAAGATGTTGAGTACAATGATCGCTTACATCCTGGAAGGACACGACACATAAAAGAAAAGAATATATATATATATATATATATATATATATATATATATATATATATATATTCGACTGCAGCCACTTCCCCATCGTCGAAATGTGGCCTCCCTTTGTCTCTTCTATAAATACTTTCATGGCTTCTGCTCGGATGAGCTTAAGTCACTGATGCCTCCTCAACAGGTGTTTACTCGTGCAACCAGACTGGCAACTGGGTCCCACCCATTCACAGTCAGGTTAGCCAAATGCAGACGACAATTCTACTCCTGCAGCTTCCTCTCTCGCACTTGCCGCCTGTGGAACTCGCTCCCATATTCTTGCTTTCCTGACGGCTACAACCTCCAGAAATTTAAATGCAAAGTCAATACTCATCTACTAACCACTGGCCTCTAGCTCTCTCCCCTCCCCTGTATAACCGTCCCTTTCTCTCCACCTATGTATCTGTCATCGCACCTGCTTTCTCAGCTTTCTATTGTTCCTTTCTAACTAGTTTGTACTCCTCACTCTTTTCTAATTAATCTTTTTACATTTATGTAACTCCCTGCACATCAGTGGCGTTTCCGCCTTGCTCGGGTGAAATGATTAAAAAAAAAAATTGTCATCTGTGGACAGATCTGTGTCGCCGTATAACAGCTCATCAGTACGGCTAGACTCCGATTGCTTTTTTACCCAGGATTGAAACCCGACCGAAAAGGCGTCAGTCGGCGACTATATATATATTAAATAAAATCTTCGTTTCGCCGTGTCTGAAGAAGCTAGGATTTTCTCGTAGAAATGGCTATTTAACGGATTTAAATATCGAAATTTTGTTTTATTTTTTATATTTGGCTCTATAAATAGAATATAATATTTGCATCGAGCCCTCCACCGTGATCAATTTTAATATCAATGAAATTAATATTAATTAGGATCAGGTTTTTGGGATCTACCTATCTGATCATCGTTTTGGATTTAAATTAAACATGTGTGTCAACTAAATATACCGCTTAAACTAATAATTAACATTTAACAGAATTCTTATATATATATATATATATATATATATATAGCATATAAGCTTAAATATTTGACTTTTTGGAGTCTTTTGAATAACTCCAGAAATTTAAAAAAAAACAAAAAACTTGGAGTTTTAATTTTTTTTAAATTCGAAATATAATCATATTTCAATGCAAGAATGTATCAAACTAATAGTGCAATAAAACCAAATTCAGTCAGTCGGTTAAGTGCCATACGTGATATTCGCTTGGGCGATAATATCTCGAAAGAGACATGATTGACTGGGCAGAAGATTTTCCCTCAGTAGGTTGCCATTACATTCTGTGGTAAACTATTTGCCCGCCATGGCTATAGAACCCAATCTGTCTGGCTATTTAATCCATGGCTGGAGGGAAAAGAGACGCATTCATACATTTCCCAAGGGTATTTGAGCGTATGTGAATGCAACGAATTCAACTGGAGTTTGAACTCGGCCTTCTGGTTTCTGTTTCTGAGCCGTGGCTCACTGTGTCGGGCTAGAAAGTTTTTACGCTTGATTCCATCTTGCAGATGGAATCAGGCGTAAAAAACTTCAATCAACCATCCGTGCATGGAATACTGCTGTCATTTATGGTCAGGCTCCTCTGTTGTTCATCTTTGTGTTCTCGTCAGGCTTCAAAGAAGAATCTGTAAGGTGATAGGTCCCGACTCGGCAGCTCGACTCCAGCCACTTTTTCACCGGCGGGATGTGGCTTCCCTCTTTCTATTCGACAAATATTTTCATGGCTTCTGCTCCGACGTATGTAAATCACTGGTGACCCCGCCACTAGAATTTACTCGTGCAACCAGACTGGCAACAGGATCCCACCTATTCACAGTTAGATCAACCAAATACATCCCTCAATTCTACTCCATCAGCTTCTTTTCCCGCATTCCCGCCTGTGGAAATCTATTCTATATTCTTGCTTTCC
This sequence comes from Ascarosepion bandense, assembly GCA_037127315.1. NCBI lineage: Eukaryota > Metazoa > Mollusca > Cephalopoda > Sepiida > Sepiidae > Ascarosepion > Ascarosepion bandense. Next base: position 3,239,436 of record JBBBDQ010001180.1, read on the forward strand.
TAACTGCCACAATCTCCAGGTATTTAAATGCAGGGGGTCAATACCCATCTCTTATCCACTTGACTTCAGTTCGTTCTACATCACACTGAGTATCATGTTCTATTTTCTTTTTCTTTCTCTCTATCTTCGCAACTGTCTTCACACCTGTGTTTCCGTCCTTCTTTTGCCCTTTCTCTGACACCCACTGTAGCTGGGCCATCGTTCTCTTCGCTTTCTTCTTACCGAAACTTTGACTCTTATATAGCCCCCAGCGCATCAGTGGCAGTACCGCCGTGCTTGGGGTGAAAAAAATTAAAAACAATTCCACTGCATTACAATGCATATCCCAACCAAATTACTAACCCATTTACTATGACAGAAAGTTCCTTCATTTGTATTTGAGCGGCAATATAACGCACTACGACTGAACTTACTTTTATTCACAATGAAATGGCCAGTGTTCTTTTTTCTGATTTTTGTGGAAAGTTTACAAAAACAAAAAATCCGAAAAAATTGTTTAGAGCATTAGACAAAGCAAGTTAAATTGCCTGGAAAAGGATAGAATTCTTTAATATTTATGAGAACTGACTCTTTTTATTTGGAAGTCTTGAAGCACATAAAACTTAATGGTTGTTTCCGTCACAAAGGGAAGGCAGGCTTTAAGTCGATCGGCGTATACGGCTTCTTAGATGCTCGAATGAACAGGCCGGTAAACGTAAATTTACAATTTTGAAAAATAGAACGTCAGCATAAACACGTGCGTCCAATTAATATGATGATTAAAGTAATGAGTAATATATCGTATTCTACAATCAGTCAGTGCCATACGTGATACACGCTTTGGGCGATCATGTCTCGAAAGTGACATGACTGTCTGAGCAGAAGATTATCCCGCACTAGGTTGCCATTACTTTCTGCGGTAGATTGTTTGCCGATCAAAGCTATAGAACCGAATTTGTCATATTATTTTAACTCATATCTAGAAGGGGAGGAAATGTATTATATTATTAAGTAGTAATTAATGGGGGATCATTTTATTACTTCATAATAATATAAAACTGATCCCTCACTTTATGATAAGTAGAAGCCTTAATCATGTTTCTAAGTATTATATTCGGTCATTTAGTTAAGTGTCATAGGTGATACATGCTTGAGCTAACATGTCTAGAAAAAGACATGACTGACTGAGCAGAAGATTTCCCGCAGTATGTTGCCATTACTTTCTGCGGTAAACTGGTTGACAGAAGGCTATAGAACTTAATCTGTCCTGTTATTTAACCCATAGCTGGATGTAAGAGACGAATTAATACCTTTCCCAAGGGTATTTGCTCGCAAGTGAATGTAACGAATTCAGTTGGAATTTGAACTCGGCACCCCGATTTCTCGTTCCAAGCCAATATCCACTGCACCACAACTCACATCCAAGTAATATATAATCGGACTCAAGATATAAATTTCAAAACAGAGACTAATATCTGGAATTGGAATGAAGAAAATGTGAAATTAGTAAACACTAAACGGTTATAGATCTGTTATAACAATCTTAGTATTTCAGATAAGGAAATTGAACGTAAAACAGGTTGCACTTCAGGTGGTTCAAGTTTCAACAAAACCAATACAGTAGCATAAATATTATAGTAATATTGTTAAGTTGTCTTATCATATATAGACCTTTATATGTGTTATGGTACCTTCTCACGAGGAATGAACTCTTCCTTTAGATAGATAGATAGATAGATAGATAGATAGATAGATAGATAGATAGATAGATAGATAGATAGATATCGGAAAATTGAAATAGACATAGATAGATAGATAGATAGATAGATAGATAGATAGATAGATAGATCAGCTCTCCATTTTTGTGGTAATTAGATAGATAGATAGATAGATCAGCTCTCCATTTTTGTGGTAGAATTAGATAGATAGATAGATAGATAGATAGATAGATAGATAGATAGATAGATAGATCAGCTCTCCATTTTTGTGGTAATTAGATAGATAGATAGATAGATAGATAGATCAGCTCTCCATTTTTGTGATAGATAGATAGATAGATAGATAGATAGATAGATAGATAGATAGATAGATAGATAGATAGATATCGGAAAATTGAAATAGACATAGATAGATAGATAGATAGATAGATAGATAGATAGATAGATAGATAGATTGCTTGCGTGACTTCTAGGGAGCGCTCACGTTGGCAGCTGACTGCCCTGGGCACAGTCGAGCTCTCTGCCTTCGGGGGGAGAGTATTAACCCAGTCGAGGCTCCGCCGAAGAGTATAGTCTAGTATGGATAAAAATTAGACGGGAATTTTTGACCAGGCCTGGAGGATACATATTAAAAAGACCTTGTGCCACATTTTGCCTTAAGTGAGAAGGCGACTGAATACTGCAATCATGTTGGCAGCTGACTGCCCTGGGCACTGTCGAGATCGTTGCCTTTGGGCGGAGAGTATTAACCCAGTCGAGGTTCCGCCGAAGCGTATAGTCTAGTATGGGGAAAATTAGACAGTCATGTTGGCAGTCAACTAGAGCAGTCTACAGTAACAGTTAAGAGCAGTCTACAGTAGCAGTTAATGACAACTATTAGTCGGCAGCGTAATAATACCTTGGATTTACATATTCTCTTTGTTACTATTTATTAACACTTCTTTGAATTTTGAAACCTACTTCTTGTGTTCCATGTCTTATTCCGACCAAAATGGTCATTATACTTTGCGGCGAAGCTAGGTGTGAATTTGCACGAGATACTAGATTGGCAACTACGTCCCATCCCTTTTCAGTGAAACCGATGAAATGTAACCGCAGTTTCTACTCCAACAGCTTCTTTTCTCGCACTTCCCGCCTGTGGAATTCCCTTCCGCATGATTGCTTCCCCGACGGCTACAACCTCCAGGAGTTTAAATGTAAGGTCAATAGACACCTCCTAACACACTAACTCGCACCCATCCAACACTCTCCCTACGTACCTCCTAATTTGTCTATCACCATCCCTCTGACATTTCCTATACCCAATCGCTCTATGTAGCCCCATGCGCTATAGTGGCAGTGGACTGCCTTGCTTGGGGTGATATGATTAAAAAAAAAATTTGCGACGAAGCTCTACAACAAAATGGTTGTCATGTGTAGTGCTCAGATTCTTCAGACATCGCCAGACTGTCATCTGGATACAACCTCTTTCTCAGATCGCTGGTTAAAAGTGGGTGACTTCGAGCAAATGAAAAATGTAAGTCTAAGTAAGGACAATACTTCTTCGAATCTCATAGACTGGCGCTGCAGAATCCCAAAGAACCGTAACAGAAGCCTCATCACTTGAGAATGTTGGCAACTAAAATAGACAGCTCAGTTAACTCGAAGACAAAATAATGTCATGATCAAGATGTCAATATTCCGCATCGCTAGAAATAAAATTCTAGGAAAGATTATAATATAATATCCATCCACAAATCCATCCAACTTGAACAGTGGATAGATTTGGCAAATAAATCCGGCCAGAAAAGTGACAACCGGCTTGAAAGGTGATGGAACGGCGGATGGGATTGACGGATACATCTGGCCGTCAACAAAGTCAAAAAGGGAAAACCCGAAAAAAGCAAAACTGTGTGGATGAAAAGTAGAGGCCATGTAGTGTTTTAAGACATTAAATGTTTAGAATTTGTGCTGAAAAGACAGACTCCCGAAAACTTCCGTCTCCCGATAGTCTCTTCGTGTGCGCTAATTCTCTCTTACTACTCTCCTGCTACACTCAAGCGTCACCGTCGAAGAATACAAATGTAAGATTATATTTCTATCTATACGGGTACGTCTTATATATAAGAGGAAGTCCCCGTCAGTAATTGGAAGAGCGATAACATTTACTAGATTTTACTATTTTGTTGAAAAACTATATATTGAATTATTTTATAAATTCTAAACAGTGGCTGTTCAGTTACAGAATGGAGAATTGTTCTTTATAAGAAAACGGCTTATATTCTCGTGCTGTGCTCTACACTTTATATAGTCAGAATGGCTGTTTGTAGATATCAACATTTGTTATTTTTGTAACATAATTCATAATGCTATGTAATGTTTGTTCTTCATTATGGCAGTGTCTGCTGGACAATATCACCAAAGTTGAAAGAAAAACTTGAAGCAACTAAAATTTGTTCTATGCTGCGGATATGATGGATCGAGCATGTGAGCAATGATGAAGTTTTAGAAAGGATGGAAACGAAAAGGAAATTAATACTGAGCATCAGGTAAAGACAGCTGTAGTTCTTGGGACATATGATGAGGAAGGAAGGATTGGAGAATCTAATATTCACAGGTCAGATAGAGGGAAAGAGATAAAGATGAAAGCAGCGGATAACATTTTTGAAGGACCTGAGTAGTTGGATGGCTGAGCGACGTTTGTGTGGGGTAACAGGAGAAAGCCTGCTAAGAGCTACCAGAGATAGTGGGACGTAGAAAGCCGTGATCGCCTACGCCCTGAAGGGAGATAGAAGAAGAAGAATTCATCGAAGAGCATATAGTTCAACTAGTAGGAATCAATCTGTGTTGAATACATTAATCTTTGAAGCGTTCATGCAGCGTAAGTTGGAAGGTTACCACCGTTTGACGTAAGACAGCAGCAGTGATTCGATTAAAAAGAGGAGTGAAAAATTTTGATTTCATTGTCCATCATTTAGTTACAGTAAGCAAATTGCATTTGAGACACTTTCTTCGATGACGAACGTAATTCAATGGAATTATTTTATTGCTTTAACTTACGTTTTTGTTATGTCGATGGAAAATTCTAATATGACCTATTCACTGTCAACTCCAGCAGATACTCTTCTTGTTGCAGGCAGTATGTTTCTTAAAACTTATGTAAACAGAATTTAATAATGGCAGCTTATCGTTGTTCGATGCTCGTATTCCGATTCTTTGAAATAAATGATCGTTTTTATCCATTTTGCAGAAACAAAAATGGATAAAAGTTTGCAATGGGAGATATATAAAGGCTTCTTCTTTATTTATGTGCAGTGTTATGATCCTCCACATCTTTCTGTTCCTTTCAGCTCTTAATACATTTTGTATTATTTTTCCAAATCTGTCATTCATTTGCATTTTCCCGCCAAGTGTGTCACGCAGTGTTTTCCCCTGTCTCTCTTTCTTGCTTTCCACCCTGTGAGTATCCGTTTCTCCAAGTTCTCTTTCCTCATTACGTGTCCCAGAATCTCCAGTTGTCTCTTCCTGATGTTAATGATTAAGTTAATGATTAATGATGTTAATGATTAATGTTAAGTTTCCTTTTTGTTTCCTTTCTTTCGAAAACCTCATCGTCGCTCATATGTTTGGTCATTGGAACCCTTTGCATGCTTGTGTAGTCGGTCTTCTAACCACTGTTTAGATGTGGCACAAGGTCGAAAGTATGAGATACTCATTGTGAATCGACCTCACTACACGCATGTAATAAGTTCTAGCGAGGTTCGTTTGCTAATCATTCTACCACGTCGAGGCGCCCATCTGCATTCTTTTATACAACTACTAGCAGTATAGCCCGGAGTTGCTCGGGTGTAATGAAAGCTTTCAAACTAATCCATGGTCCTGGAGCTCAGACTCAGCGTAAAGAATATTTGAAATAATAAAGTAATTGCGACAATTATTTAACAATCGCAACTAATATACATATATATATATATATACTAGTAGTATAGCCCGGCATTGCTCAGGTGTAATGAAAGCTTTCAAACTAATCCATGGTCCTGGAGCTCAGACTCAGCCTAAAGAATATTTGTGTGAAGTTTGGTGAGAATCGGATAAAAATTGTGGATTTGTATAAAGGACATACAGACAGATAAACAGACACACACACAAACATCTTGCCTTATATATATATATATATTGTCGATTTTCTGCACTATTCTAAGAACTGCAACCTTGAAACTTCTGAATATCGTTTCTTATGTCTTTGTTTATGAGTGTATGAACACTCGCAGACGCTTATAGTGCATCTGTGTAAATTTTCAAGAAAATCGGTTCAGCCGTTTTGGAGTCTATAGGTAACGGATACACACTCACACAGACAGACAGACACACACACACACACATAAATAATTTTAGATATTTACGATGCTTCGAGTCTCCTTCAGTTTTGAGGAGATTGGCCAACATTTGCTACCATACAGGAAGGAAGATAATCTTATAGCCGTCCAACACTCTTTTCTTTGTTACCAACAAATTTTCCTGTTTCTTAATACCCTGCTTAGCTTTTGGAATGCGTCATTGGTCATTCCAACACACCTTTGGATCTCACTGTCGCACCTATGTTAGAACACTTCTCAGGCAGCTTGGTTTTGATTTTTCTGCCCTATAATTGGCATTTTTGTCCCCTCGTTTTGACCATGCATTCAGTCTTCTTAGTTCTCCCTAAAAACATGAGGTCCTGGGTATGACGGTATACTGCAAAATATTACAGAAATCATTTTTATACGTAACATATTGACAAAGAAGGTCGGCAGACCTCCCAAGAACCAGTTCAATAGACCTCGGGTTTTGACTAATGTCTTGTAAGAGGAAAGCTAACAGGACGAAAAAAGCTTGTCCTCTATAAAACAAGTAACACTTATCAGCTGAACCTATAGGACATCTTGCCCGCCACACAAGAAGAAACACACGATGGTTAGACCACGTCTACTTCCCCCTCTTCTTGCTTTTGTACTCATTTACCTACAGCCAACCCTTACCAGAATGTTGTAACAATAAAATTTGCCGATTGCTTTAATTTCATCTTGTGGTATTTTTTATGGCGGTGGTGAGGTTAACGACCCGGTGAAAGACTTACTTACGTGAATTAAGCTACAAGCGGTCGACTGGAAAAAAAGATTCACACGAGTGCCGGATGAGGCCCGCGGGCCGGGGTTTGCCGACCTGGAATCTATACCAACGAATACTTGTTTGGCTTTGGGAGATTGCTTCAAGCACGCCTTCTTACCACAACGGAAAAAAAACTCTCATTCATTTCCTTCTCAAGCGGTGTTCACAACCTCAGCACAGCTGGTTCGAACATCTGATTACATGTCAAAGGCAACTACTGATATCCTGTGAGGCGTTAATCTGCAAGTGATGGCTAGAAGATCACTTCATGGTCAACCCACTGATGCACCGGGATTCTCTGATATTCTAACGTTCCACAGAGGGAAGAAAATTATTTGGCATTATTTCGGGTGAGCAGAAACAATATTCTTTAAGAACAAATTTTCATTATTTCCATTAAACTTGATTAAAACCATCTGTTCTTTATTGGTGTGAAACACACAACTCTATGTTATTTCGCAATATATCTTGTAAAATCTCAGTTAATTAAAATACTCTTTGGTTAAAGATGAAACGAATAGTAAATGATTAAGATTTTGGCTATCATGGAGAAGAATTCGAACGTTGTCACCCTTTTAATGAACGTCAACAAACGATAAGCAGTGGTTTTACTTCTATTTTTAATTCTGAAAAAAAAAACACAAATACTCAAAAAATTAAAATTAGAGCAAAACCATGACGCAATTATTTCCACTATTCGGTAATTGTACACATTGTTCTTGCTGTTATCACAACCTTTCTGTCGTTTTACTCTGTGGGCTTCCTCGGGTGTTTATCGATTCAATAACCTACAGGAAATTCTGAATTGAACCCGTTATTTAATCAATAGAGTTAGATTGTTCTCATTCAACTTTTCATGTCTATGTATATCTAGTCTAGTTCTTATTGTTATTAAGTACTGCTGAGTTATATCTTGCACGTTTCCACTGGGTGCAAGTACACACTACCCGACGCAGGGATTGAAATCTCAATCATTATATCACCAAATACAGAAAGCCGAATACAGAGAACAGTTGAAATTAAAGCATACAAGGTTTCACCGTTCAAGCATCATGCTTTCATATGATATTTCAGCCTAATCTTGTACCTGGAAATAAAGAATGCCTTTATTAATATGAAAAGTTGAAATTAATGCATGAATGTTTCACCGTTATAGCATCACACCTTCATATGATATTTCAGCCCAAGCTTGTACCTAGAAAGAAAGAAGGCCTTTATTAATATGAAAAGTTGAAATTAATGCATGAATGTTTCACCGTTATAGCATCACACCTTCATATGATATTTCAGCCCAATCTTGTACCTAGAAAGAAAGAATGCCTTTATTAATATGAAAAGTTGAAATTAATGCATGAATGTTTCACCGTTATAGCATCACACCTTCATATGATATTTCAGCCCAATCTTGTACCTAGAAAGAAAGAATGCCTTTATTAATATGAAAAGTTGAAATTAATGCATGAATGTTTCACCGTTATAGCATCACACCTTCATATGATATTTCAGCCCAATCTTGTACCTAGAAAGAAAGAAGGCCTTTATTAATATGAAAAGTTGAAATTAATGCATGAATGTTTCACCGTTATAGCATCACACCTTCAGATGATATTTCAGCCCAATCTTGTACCTAGAAAGAAAGAAGGCCTTTATTAATATGAAAAGTTGAAATTAATGCATGAAATGTTTCACCGTTATAGCATCACACCTTCATATGATATTTCAGCCCAATCTTGTACCTAGAAAGAAAGAATGCCTTTATTAATATGAAAAGTTGAAATTAATGCATGAATGTTTCACCGTTATAGCATCACACCTTCATATGATATTTCAGCCCAATCTTGTACCTAGAAAGAAAGAAGGCCTTTATTAATATGAAAAGTTGAAATTAATGCATGCAATGTTTCACTGTTATAGCATCACACCTTCATATGTATTTCAGCCCAATCTTGTACCTAGAAAGAAAGAATGCCTTTATTAATATGAAAAGTTGAAATTAATGCATGAAATGTTTCACCGTTATAGCATCACACCTTCATATGATATTTCAGCCCAATCTTGTACCTAGAAAGAAAGAATGCTTTTATTAATATGAAAAGTTGAAATTAATGCATGAAATGTTTCACCGTTATAGCATCACACCTTCAGATGATATTTCAGCCCAGTCTTGTACCTTGAAAGAAAGAATGCCGTTATTAATAAGAGTAGACATGAATACATGATCGGAATAACATCTCAAGCGACATTCCACTATAATCAGTCTATGAGACTTTAAGCCCCCATTTTGTGGATGGCTTTTCGGTTCCATCTAAGGTCTTTTCATTCCTATTCACTTCCTGTAGTCTAATGTTATTATCCCCTTATTTTGGATGAATTGATTAAAAAAATGCTCTGCTGTAATCTAAGTTAAACAAATGTATCGCTGAGTTATAATTGCCAAAAAAAGGAAGAAAAAGATATATCAAAGAAAACTTTTGAATTTAAAAAAGAAAAGAAAGTATACTCAACAAGAAAAAAGAAAAAGAAAAGAAGAAAAAGAAAGGAAAATAGAAATAAGGAAGGAAGGAAGGAAGGAAGGAAGGAAGGAAGGAAAAAGATAAATAAACAAAGAATCGAAAAAAGATAAATGAATACAGAATGAAAGAAAAGAATCTGAAATAAAGAAGGAAAGAAAGAAAAAGAGAAATAAATACATAAAGAAAGAAAGGAAAAAGAAAATTAAAGAAGTAAAGAAAAGAAAAAGATAAATAAGGAAATAAAGAAACAATGAAAGAAAAAAGAAAGAAAGAAAAAGACAGAAAAAAGATAAATAATTAAAGAATGAAAAGAAGAGAAATAAATACACAAAGAAAGAAAGGAAAAAGAAAATTAAAAAAGAAGAAAAGAAATGTAAAAGATAAATAAGGACAGAAAGAAAGAAAGAAAAAACAGAAAAAAAGAGTAAGAATTAAAGAAAGAAAAGAAAAGAGAAACAAATACATAAAGAAAGAAAGGAAAAAGAAAATTAAAGAAAGAAGAAAAGAAAAGGATAAATAAGGAAATAAAGAAAGAATGAAAGAAAAAAAGAAAGAAAAATGAATAATAAATAAAGAAAGAAAAGTTAATGATAGGAGTCGGAAACGCTCTCATGCGTTTCATATTTGCTACAATGAAATGTAAAATTACTTTAATTTTTAATACTTTCATTTTCCCCACTGAATTATTTAAGTAATCACCGGTATTCATCTTGTTACTTTTGTTGCAATAATTAGTTAAAGTTATTAAGTCAAATTATTTAAAAATGCAACAGGGGAAATTCCATGGGTATTTCATAGCCGTGGAACTCAAAAGAAGCGTATTCAACCGTTAACATAAAAATTATGAATCATGAGAAGAATTTAAATGTAAGATGCATGGGTAGTACACTTGTTTATAATTTTGCACCTCTCAAACTTTCAGAGATCGAATTAATGATCTTACAGTTGGAAGACTAATGCTCTGAAACTTGACGGTTCCTTTAGATACACTGTAGCATTTGAAGTAGTTTAAGGGAAATAGGATTTGCTCTAATGAAAAGAAAGCAATTATTTTAATTCGACCTTAATTATAATGGAAGTCAGAATCTCTAATCGAACGAGAGAAGAACGAAAGCAAACGGATTCGCTCATATTAAGTCTGTCATAACCCTCTCCCTTTCGCCGGCAAAAGCATTTAAAACCACACGAAAATATCGGCTTAAGCAGGAGAGCCGCCCAACCCCTGACCAATTTCTGTGACAAGCAGTGGTCAGCTGGCCAAGTTACAGGTTATGTTTGTCTTGTGTAAGGAGATTCTGCCTGTCGGCGAACGATTTAGAGCCACGGATTGAATAAAAACCGCTTAGGAAAGGAATCGAAAGATTGAGGGAAGGGGCGGACAACAAACGTTACTCAGAAAGACGTCCAAGAAAGTGTTTACAAGAAGCTTAGGAATCTTCAGCAAAAACCTTTCTGATAGGCTTTGAAGGCCGTCGAGATCAAGAGACCTCTACTTTTTGTTCCAGCACAGTAGTTAAAGAGAAAGGCCATCGGACTTAAGGCCAGTTAAATGATAGCGGGATTTTTCATGTGGGTATAGTTTAAGTAATTTTTTTTTCACTTCTAACGGACAAATTATTAAAAGCTTTCAGCTTCTCGATTTTATTTTGGTGAGTGGAGAATGGGTAGTAAGACGAGCCTTCTTCTATAAACTAACTACTCGTCCACTGGCTTTGAATTGGACATCTACCAAGAGTAAAAGTTGTCACAAAGCGAATCGTAATGTTTACTTGTACTCATTGTTGCACAGAGCAATCGTATTCGCTAATATTGCATTACTAGCAATTTAGCCCGGTTTCACTCGGATAGAGAGTAAGAAAGAGAAAGAGGCTAGAGAGTAAGAGAGGGAGAGAGAGGGGCTAGTGAGTAAGAGAGAGGAAAGTAGATCTAAGTTTGCTTTTGACATTTTGGGAAAAAATAAGCCGTATGGCAGAGAATGACAGATAATCATCTTAGAAAGGAAGGAGACGCTCAAAGTAACAGAAATGTGGTTCTACAGAAAGATACTGAGGACAACATTGATCGAACATGTGAGCAACGACAAGGTTAAGAGACAATATTAAGAAAAATAAAACTAATACTTAGAATGAGGGAACGACAGGTGGGGTTCAGGGACAAGTAATAAAAAAGAAAAGCATGAAAAATCTAATACTCACGTGACAGATAGAGAGAAAGAGAGAAAAGAAACGCGAGGTGTACGTGATGGGCTTAAATAATTGAATGTCAGAATCGGGTTTTGGAGAAATACCGAGAGGGAAATGTTAAGAAGGGCAAGGGATAGTGGGCAAGTAAAAGTCCATTATTGCCTACATCGTTGAAAGAACAGGGAACATAAAGAAGAAGAAAACATTTTGTTGCTTTGTTCTGAAAATTCAAATTTATATGCAACATTTCTTCGGCTTTTCTGTAGTTTTATTTCATTGCTATTTATCAATTCCGTTTTCGTCCTTCTCTATATCTTCATTGCGCACTTATGAATTGCATTTTCGCTCTTTAGTTTTTCATAGCTACATTATCAGAAGCATTTTTGTTCTTTCTAGATTTTCATTGCCTCCACTTTTTTTTTTGCTACATATCAGTTGCATTTCTGCTTTCGTTTTTTAGTTTTTTATTGCTGTTTATCAATTGAATTTCAGCTCTTATCTAATTTTTCATTGTTACTTATCAATTGCATTTCCGCTTCTCTAAACTTTTAATTGCTACTACTTTCATTACATTTTTGTCTCTCACTAGTTATTCATTGTTACTTATCAATTGCATTTCCGCTTCTCTAAACTTTTAATTGCTACTAATTTCATTACATTTTTGTCTCTCACTAGTTATTCATTGTTACTTATCAATTGCATTTCCGCTTCTCTAAACTTTTAATTGCTACTACTTTCATTACATTTTTGTCTCTCACTAGTTATTCATTGTTACTTATCAATTGCATTTCCGCTTCTCTAAACTTTTAATTGCTACTACTTTCATTACATTTTTGTCTCTCACTAGTTATTCATTGTTACTTATCAATTGCATTTCCGCTTCTCAAAACTTTTAATTGCTACCGATCAATTGCATTTTCGCTCTTCTCTCATTTTTTTATTGCTATTTATCAATTGCATTTCCGCTCTGGTCTAGTTTTTTCCTTGCTTCTAATCAACTGCATTTTCGATCTTCTCAAGTTTTTAAATGCTACTTGACAATTGCATTTCCTCTCTTCTCTAGTGTTTCATTGCTACATATCAATTGCATTTCCGATCTTCTCGAATATTTTATTGCTATTTTTCAAATGCATTTCAACTTTTCTCTAGTTTTTCATTACTACTTATCAATTGCATTTACGCACTTCTCTAGTTTTTTATTTCTACTTGTGAATTGCATTTCTGCTCTTTTTTAGTTTTTCTTTTCTACAGCTGAATTGCATTTACACTCAATCTTGATTTTCACTGCTATTCATCAATTGCATTTCCGCTCTTCTCTAGTTTTTGATTGCTTCTTATCATTTGCATTTACGCTCTTTTATATTTTTCATTGCAACTTATGAATTGCATTTTCGATCTCCTCTAGTATTTCTTAACTACTCTTCAATTGCGTTTTCACACTTTCTAGTTATTCATTGCTGCTTATTAATTGTACTCTTTGCTCTTCTCCAGTTTTTATGGCTACTTGTCAATTGCATTTCTGCTTTTCTGTAGAGTTTCATTGCTATATATCAATTACATTTCCCCTGTGGTCTAGTTCTTCATTGCTATCTACCAAGAGCATTTCTGCTTTTCTGTAGAGTTTCATTGCTATATATCAATTGCATTTCCCCTCTGGTCTAGTTTTTCATTGCTATTTATCAATTGCATTTCTGCTCTTCTGTAGAGTTTCATTGCTATATATCAATTGTATTTCCCCTCTGGTCTAGTTTTTCATTGCTATTTATCAATTGCATTTCTTCTCTTCTGTAGAGTTTCATTGCTATATATCAATTGCATTTCCCCTCTGGTTTAGTTTTTCATTGCTATTTATCAATTGCATTTACGCCCTTCGCTAGTTTTTCATTGATATTTATCAATTGTATTTCTGCTTTTCTGTAGAGTTTCATTGCTATATATCAATTACATTTCCCCTGTGGTCTAGTTCTTCATTGCTATCTACCAATTGCATTTCTGCTTTTCTGTAGAGTTTCATTGCTATATATCAATTGCATTTCCCCTCTGGTTTAGTTTTTCATTGCTATTTATCAATTGCATTTACGCCCTTCGCTAGTTTTTCATTGATATTTATCAATTGTATTTCTGCTTTTCTGTAGAGTTTCATTGCTATATATCAATTACATTTCCCCTGTGGTCTAGTTCTTCATTGCTATCTACCAATTGCATTTCTGCTCTTCTGTAGAGTTTCATTCATCAATTGAATTTCCCCTCTGGTTTAGTTTTTCATTGTAATTTATCAATTGCATTTACGCCCTTCTCTAGTTTTTCATTGATATTTATCAATTGCATTTCTGCTTTTCTGTAGAGTTTGATTGATATATATCAATTGCATTTCCCCTCTGGTTTAGTTTTTCATTGCTATTTATCAATTGCATTTCTTCTCTTCTGTAGAGTTTCATTGCTATATATCAATTTCATATCCTCTCTGGTTTAGTTTTTCATTGCTACTTATCAATTGCATTTTCGTCCTTTTCTAGTTTTCTTTGCTACTAATTACTAGCTTTTTCGTTCTATCTTGTTTTTTTTATTGGTACTTATAAATTATATTTCCGCTCTTCACTACTTTTTCGATGCTAAATATCAACTGCTTTTTCACTTTTCCCATGTATTTCACTGCTCTTTGTCAATTGCATTTGCGTTCTTCTCTAGCTTTTCATTGCTACTTATCAATTGCATTTCTGTACTTCTAAAGTTCTTTATTGCTGCATATAAAATGCTTTTTCGATCTTTCTGTATTGAGATTGGTGCTTATCAATTGTATTTCCGGTGTTCTGTAGATTTTCATTACTACTTATCAATTGCTTTTTGGCTCTATTTAAGTTTTTAATTGCTTCTTGACAATTGCACTCGTTGAAATGGCCATATATATTTTTTAAATTTATTTTATATATATATATATATTGTAACAAAGTTGGAGAACAAGTGCTCGATACAACGTAGAGCATTATATTGTAATGGTTGTTATAATGGTTTATAAATTCATAGTATCACTACACAAAAATTTTCACATTTCGAAGCTGCTACGTGAACTTCTTATCAGGAACCTGTCTTAAAATAAGCTACCTCTCCTAACCCGAACCCACATTCACTTAAACATCATATCACCATAAATAAACCTTTTTCACCATTTAATTTTCATTTCAACATATCACCCGATGAGAAGCTCACGTGGCATCTTCGAAATGCGAAAATTTTTGTGTAGTGATACTATGAATTTATAAACCATTGTAACAACCATTATAATACAATATATATATATATATATATATATATATATATATATATATATATATATATATATATATATATATATGATATAAAAATTGACATCATTTTGTAATCTTTTAACATAGATAGAATTCTATTTGCCTCGGAACAAGATTTACTAATACATTCACAATTTAAATGTCAATTTTATGGGATACCCTGCATATATAAGGCTGTTATGGTCGGTCAGACGTACAATGAAGGATTTTATTTCATACACTTTCCACTGAATGTGACGGACAATGAATATATGGTAAGATTTTATCCAGTTATATATATATATATATATATATAACTGGATTTTATCCAGTATATATATATATATATATATATATATATATATATATATATATATATCTCCGAGTGAGTATAGAATGAGGAGAGAAAAAAAGAAAAAAAAATTTCCGTCCAAAATATTAATTTAAAACAGTGCTCGATATATGATGTATAGAGCAGTGAATATTTATTATAAATTATGTTTTAGAACATGTACATAATTTCTTCTATATATGACCTCTTCCCATAGAAGAAATTATGTACATGTTCTAAAACATAATTTATAATACATATTTATATATATATATATATATATATATATATATATGTGTGTGTGTGTGTGTGTGTGTACATTCAACAAAGGCTTTAGAAACCACTATGCCCTGCTATTTAACCCATGCTGGAAGGATTTTCTAAGGGTATGTGCGCGTAAGTGCATGCAACTAATTCGATCTTAGCGCTCCGACCTTTCGTTCCGAACCGATATCCGCTGCATGAAGACGCTCATCCACAGAAAATAATTTAAAAAAATTGTTCAAAGACGTTTAATGCTATCTTTTTTAATCATTTCTCTCCAAGTAAGACGCGGGAAGTTAAAGTGAGAGAAAGCGCAGGACACAAGATTTGTCGAAGAAAAGGCAAAATATGGATGGAATTCAAGGAGATTGAATATGGCAAGTGATGCTGTATTTAATTTTTGGAAATTGTATCTATCATGGTAACAATTAAACGGAAGGAAATTCCATAGGCGGGAAATGCGAGAAAATAAAATGTAGTAGAACTGAAGTGGAAGAGGCGGTTGCAATTAATAAATTCAACGGTAAAAGGGTAGGACGTAGCTGCCAATCTTGTAGCTCCGATAAAATTCTTCTGGTCGGGCTATCAGAAAAAAATGATCGTCAGAGCAGTTGTCATGAAAATATTTGTAGAAAAGACAGAGGGAAGCAACATCATATCGGTAAGAAAGTGACTGATGTAGAGATGCCAAGTCAGGATCTATTATATTGCAGATCCTTATTTAGATGTTGTTTAAAACTCGATGTGAATAGTAGGAGCAGCCGAGAAGCTGTAGCAACAGTATTTATTGCACGAACGAATGGTACATTAATAAATGTGCAAGAGGGACCATGATTAGAGCAACATGCCGGCCCGACACAGCGATCCAAATTTCCTAACAGTAGATACAGCTTTAGATTCGATGTAGTTGTCCCATTCCAGGCTCACTTCGGACAATAAACATTACAGACAGTTTCTCAGTCCTCATAAACGACAAATTTTAAGGGCGCTAGAAAGACAAATTAAAAAAAGCGGATTTTTTTTCCTGTTCTTCACATCCTTCGAAACATATATAAAAGAAAGATGTCCGGGAAATTAGCGGGAAATTTAGATTTGTATGCCGGTTGACATTGTTAAAGAATATATCATCTTATACATGAGTGTTTAACGTTGATTTTTTTATTTATTTCTGCGATTTCAGATCACTCAGTCAGTCAGTTAATTGTCATACGTGATACACGCTTGGGCGATCATGTCTCGAAAGGTTTTGTTCTCCAGGAGACAAGTGTCTTTTATGTTGGCTAAAGGGAAGCAGTTTCGTTTCTGAGTAAAATTTATTAACTACTTCTTACCCCACTCCAAAATGTAAGCTCTTTCTGTTAAACGTTAAAGATCTGCTCGTAACATTAATTCCTTTGAAGATATTCGAAACATTGTTTTTTTGGAGTTTTTGTTTAGAAAATAGAATTACTTAATTTTGTCCTGTATGATCTGTTCTCTAATGTTACTGTGGGTAATCTGCACGTATGCAAATGTACATTTGCCGTGTCGAAATGCATGCTTGCCCACCTCAATTTCAGCCCCTCTTAACCGTATTGTGTCTCGCCAACTCACACGAGACTACCACACTCTCCTCCTTGTGTCCTGTTCTTTCTTTTTTCTTTAACGTGCCCGTAGCAGAGAGAGCATACGTTCTGTCTTTTCGAGGTAAGTCTATTTTTTGCATTACTACTACATCAGGACTAAGGCGATCGTGGCTCTACACAACTTCCTCTCTACTAATGCGGATTGTACAAGCATAAAATATACTAAAAACGAACCCCCTTCAAAAGAGCTGAAGAATTTATCAAAAGTACTTTGGACAACGGGATGTGCTTTTTGGCGCAATGGATATCATTTCGGAACGAGAAATCGGGTAGCCGAGTTCGAATTCCAGCTGAATTCATTGCTTTCACTTACGCGCAAATACTCTTGGGAAAGGTATTAATCCATCTCTTCCCTCCAGTTATGGGTTAAATAACAGGACAGATTGGGTTCCATAGCCTTGTTGGCAACCAGTCTCCCGCAGAAAACAATGGCAACCTACTGCGGGAAAATCTTCTGCCCAGTCAGTCATGACTCTTTCGAGACATGATCGCCCAAGCGTGTATCAAGTATGGCACTTAACTCACTCACTTCGGACAATAAACATTACAGACAGTTTCTCAGTCCTCATAAACGACAAATTTTAAGGGCGCTAGAAAGACAAATTAAAAAAAGCGGATTTTTTTCCTGTTCTTCACATCCTTCGAAACATATATAAAAAAAAGATATCCGGGAAATTAGCGGGAAATTTAGATTTATATGCCGGTTGACATTGTTAAAGAATATACCATCTTATACATGAGTGTTTAACGTTGATTTTTTTTTTATTTTTATTTCTGCGATTTCAGATCACTCAGTCAGTCAGTTAATTGCCATACGTGATACACGCTTTGGCGATCATGTCTCGAAAGAGACATGACTGACTGGGCAGAAGATTATCCCGCAGTAGGTTGCCATTGCTTTCTGCGGTAGACTGGTTGCCGACCAAGGCTATAGAACCCAATCTGTCCTGTTATTTAACCCATAACTGGAGGGATGAGACGGATTAATACCTTTCCCAAGGGTATTTGCGCGTAAGTGAATGCAATGAATTCACTTGGAATTCGAACTCGACTCACCGATTTCTCGTTCCGAGCCGATATCCACTGCACCACAACGCACATCAGATCACTACTTTTCTTAATTCCTCGCGTTCTAGCCGAGAGCTGATACAGGTTCGATAAGCTGTGTGCCTTGAGCAAACAACTTGAAAATCATTGGAGATCTAATTAATTTAAACTGCCTGCAATGTATTCGTGAGAGAATCTATTTTATAAAACAATACTTTGTCAATTAAAAACAGAACCCGTTTCAATGTTGTTGGTTTGCGTCTTTTTATTTCTTTCTTTGCTTTAAATGTAAAAGCATGTTGATTTTTATGCTACAAATTGCATTCTTAGTTTTGTATATTCAATTCCTTTAAGTCATTGTTGATATATATATATATATATATATATATATATATCGCACAAGATAATATATCGGATATATCTTCAGGTGCTCAATATAGATTGATACATACATAAAACAATATATATGTTCTGTTAAAAATAAAATAAAATAAAATAACGGGTAAAAATATAGCCAAAGAAGTTATGTAAATAAAACATTCGGATAATTTTATATAATTTATAAACTGAGAAAAATTACGAGATTACATGAAAAATTATACAAAAAACATAATAGACATCACATTTTCATTTTTAACAAAACTTGCATACACACATACACACACAGATAGATAGATAGATAGATAGATAGATAGATAGATAGATAGATAGATAGATAGATAGATTTTTTGGTTGTTATTGTTTTGCATCATGACATCCTTATATCAAATTATTTAATGTCAAAATTTTAACACGCAATTTTATGGCTTCAGCTACAGATAACTTGCACATAATTTTCTACTTTCAGAGCAAATATACCGGGTGTCGATAAAGTCCGTTTGCACTTTAAAAAATTGATAACTTTATTTGTATTTGTCATAGAAATTATCTATAAAAAATGTTATAAAGTTTAATGTACCTCGTTTTAAGTATAGTTATTGAATTATTCTTTACCACAAAATTTGCAACAATTTTTAGATAAAAAATATGAATTTCAAAATCGTATTACTCTTTGTATTTCTAATAATGGCGGACATGTGGAAACTTAAATAAAATTTTAATAAAACTTTAAAAAAATTTATTTACTTCTTTCTTATCTTTTTTACAAATTATTTCAATCGCAAATACAGTTATATTTTTTTAAAAGTACACACGAACTTTTCGGCCACCCTGTATGTCTTTAGATATATAGTTTGTAGATGATAAAATGAACTATTAGAAAATTTATTATAAAATATATTTTTATAATTTAGAGCTGTACTGGTTGTCATTTTGCTATAAAATATATTATCACAATATTTCTTAATAAATATATTCAGGTACATTTGCCAAAATGTCTTTTTCTAATTTTTTAGCAAACCACTAAACAAAAGTCACAATTTTTCCATATCTGGGACCCTCAAAGGTGACACTACGTCACGTCTAGTGTGAAGAGAGTTGCGTGAGTGTAGAGTGAAAAGGGAGAAGAACATGATGCAAGAGGTGTTGGATAAAGTAAAAGACAGGAATGGAAGTCAAAGAAGAGACATGGAAGCTGCCTCTCGTCGGTGAGAAAGTGACTGGAGTCGAGCTGCCAGGTCGGTATCGATTAAATTGCAGATTCTTCTCTGGATCTTGTCGAAATCATCGAGATTAATAGCAGGGGCGCCCGACTAGATATAACAACAATATTCAGTGCATGTACGGATAGTTGATTTTTGTATGTGTAAGATGGTTTCCAGTTGAATTCCCTGCATTCACTTAAGCGCAAATACCCACGGGAAAGGTATTAATCCGTTTTTTCCCTCCAGTTATGGGTAAAATAACAGGACAGATTGGGTTCTATAGGCTTGGCTGGCAATCAGTCTATCGTAGAAAGCAATGGCAATCTACTGAGGGATAATCTTTTGGCCAGTCAGTCTTTCGAGATATGATCGCTTAAAGAGTTTTTGTTGTTCATTATTTTGTGCGGTTCATCATCCAGAATCCACAACATTAATAATGATGGTACTTATCATTATTAACGACCTGATGAGACATTGTTTTTTCGATGTTGAAACAAAATGTACAATTTTGTAGTAGATTGTAGTTTGTACATGTTCTATACTATAACTTATAATAAATATTCATAGCTTTATTTCTATATTGAGCACTGTTTTAAATTTATGTTTTGAACATTGTTAATACTTTCTTCGTTCTTTATTCACTTGTGTGTGTATATATATATATATATATATATATATATGTGTGTGTGTGTGTGTGTGTGTGTGTGTGTGTGTGTGTGTGTTGTGGCCTGGATAGAAGTCAGAAATAAAGGCACAAAAACAGAATAGAGTTAAACAAATATATTAACAAGGAACAGTAGTACAAACTGATACAACAGGAGATGATCACCAGTGACTTTATTAGCCCGGCTTTCACAGCTATCAACTGTAATAGACCTCTCGATATCTGCTATTGCACCCACCATGTATTGGATGTGACACACGGTAGGTTTTTTAAGTGGGTTTATCGGCACTACAGTAGAAAAATTCACAAACCTTTTCTGCCCTTCCCCTTTTGGGACGCCCCAAGCACCGGGCAATAATATGTAAATGTTATTGTAACTTCTACAAATTTCACAAATTATTCAAAACTAAATACAAAATCAAATATTTGTGGTAAAGTACTTGCAAATATTCGCATTTCCTTAGAAAACATTAAAATATTCACTTTTTGCATTTCTTTACAACATATGAAAACATGAAAATATTTCATTTTTTCATAAAATTAGTTCGTCCAAAATTATTCGCCTCTTATAAAAATTACGAAATAATATTGTTTATATGCCAATTGTAATGTATTTTTAAAATTTTTATTTAAAATAAAACACCCTTTGAAAATGAAATAGTATTGCTCCGATTCTATAAATTTCTAAAATTTAAAGGGAATATGTGAGTGCCATTTACCGCGATAACTCATTCGTTCTGAAACCAAGGCGAAAACAGGCAGAACTAGAAAGGAATCTCCCAATAATGATAGTTGATGCATACAAACAAGGTGATGGATACGCAACACATTCCAAGCATTTAAATGTTCCTTGATCGAAAATTCGTAGCATCATAAAGAAGTTCACCGAGACTCATTGTGTTGAGAATGAACTAAGAATTGGCATAAAACGTTTAGTTTCTAAGAGAAAGGAAAGCACAATTGTTGGAGATGTCTGGAATAATCCTAACTGAAGGACTTTTTCAATAATGTAAAGACATCAAGAAAAACTCCCTTGCTTAAGGCTAAACATCTAAAATACAGATTATCTCATGCTAGAAACCATCCAGAAATTTGGAGTAAATGTTAGAACACTGTTTAATGGTCAAATGAAACCAAACAAGAATTCTTTGGTAACATAAACACTCGTTATATATGGAGGAAAGTGAATGAAACTCACTAAAAAATACCCTTTCTGCAATTAGGCATCTTGATAAGAGCAGTCTTCTCTGGGGATGTTTTGCTGCTTCTAGACCAGAATTACTAGTGAGAGCACAAAATATGGATAAAGAACAATATTTGGTTATTTTTAAAAATAATATAAAACAAAGTGCACAAAAGATTTATTTGGGCGTCACTGAAAGTTTCAACATGATAATGACCTGCAAAACATGTCACATGACGGCAAAATTAATCTATTGGCGTAACCCAAACAAAGTCTTGACCTAAAGCGATTGAAGACATTTTGGTATATTGGAAGAAAAAGTAAGAGAATTTGTCTTTCATAATTTGAAAAAATAGAAGCTATTGCTAAGGAAGAGTAGAGCAAAGTACCGATCAGTGTGTGTAGTTATCTTGTAAGGAATGAGCAAAAAATTATTAAAGACAATATTTAAAAATAAAGTTTACACAATTGATTACCGAGGCGAGTGGATCATTAATTTTGTTGTTTTTTGTGCTTTATTTGTATTTTTTTCGATATTAAAACTAATTTCTTGTGGGTATCAATGGACATACATTCAAATCCATTATTTCATCATTTGTGATAAAATGGACATGAAGTTTCCAAAATATTTGAAGTATTACAGATATGTTTTTAATTATGAAAGCGGTGTGAATAATTTTGTTCACAACTTTAAATCTGACGTTTTATTTCGTAAATGATGGCAATATATTTATGTGCGGTTAAGATAAAAGATGTTCGTTTTTGCACAGATATAGAAAGACTCCCTTGAATCTCAAAATGAATTGCCACGTTGCGTGTTTGAAACGTGAAATATCTCGTAAAACTGACTTGATGTTTTAAGAAAAATGTATATTTACTTTACTATTATATTTGTATAATATGAATTCAAATTTTAAAACAGAGCTGGAAATTGCAAAAATTATCGACAGACAGCAATTAACAATAAATAAATAAATAAAGTCAGTAGCGAAAGAGGACCATTCGTTTAAAGGCACGGTCCAGCAGCGGACAACTTGAAACCAAGCTCTCCTATACTTCTGCCTTTATCCTACTACCGCGCACAGTTATATAAACAATAAATACACACACACATCCATGAACTAACCCACATACAGATACAAACACGCACACACACAGACACACACACACACACAAACACCCACGTACACACACATACTCACTACAATTAACGACAGCAGTATCAGCGAAAGAAAACAATTCGTATAAAGGCACGGTCCAGCAGCGGACAACTTGAAACCAAGCTCTCCTATCAGTATGTCTTTATCCTACTACCGCGTACATTTATGTAAACCATAAATACACGCACATACATGAACTAACCCACTTACAGATACATACACACACTCACACTCACACACACACACACACACACACACACACACACATACACATACTCACTACAATTAACGACAGTAGTAGCAGGGAAAGAAAACCATTCGCTTAAAGGCACGGTCCAGCAGCGGACAATTTGAAACCAAACTCTCCTATCATTCTGAAGATGAGATTCTGATCTCGAAATATTAATGAATAATAAATAGGTTATACCCAACATCTTCTTTACCTTCTTTTATTATACTAAACGCATTGCGATAGCCTTCAAATACCTACCCATACACCATATATATGTAAGTATACGCGTATATATACATCAATATATAACTATTAACCCAGTGCTAATGGAACAACGCTCAGTGTTGTATAACAGAACAAAATATATATTAATAAATGCACATATTGCCCTATCTTTTATTCACGTATCTGAGTTTCATGCATTTTTCAGTAATCAGCGAGTGCTTATCCTATCACCCGATGATTGATTAAGAATACATGAAAATCAGAGTCATGCGTAAATCTTAGGATAATATCTATCTATCTATCTATCTATCTATCTATCTATCTATCTATCTATTGATTGCTTAATACTTAGTTTTTGGTCCTAATTGGGTTAGACCAGTACACATTTGTATTAAAAAGTGTTCTATAGAATTATATTGTAGAACTTTTGAATATTTTTTCATTTTTAAACGAGTTATTTCTCTACCTTGGTTTCCACCATGAGTGGTTTCTTCAGCCGATTTTTAATGACTTTATTAAAAATATTACTTATTAAAAATCGCCTGAAGAAACCACTCATGATGGAGACCAAGGTAGCGAAATAACTCGTTTAAAAATGAAATTTATATATATATATATATATATATATATATATATATAAACTTCTTTATAAATGGAACTTTGTCTCTGTGTGTGTGTGTCCGTTACCTATAGACTCCGAAACGGCTGAACCGATTTTCTTCAAAATTTACACAGTTGTACTATAAGCGTCTGCGAGTGTTCTTAGCTAGGTTTTGTGTCGAGGTACTCCCGATAAATATCAAAAATCGATAATCGAAAAAATCGGGTCATAGAAGGAGTGGTCCGATTTTACTCAAATCTCATACACTCATAGACAAAGACATCAGAAACGATATTCAGGAGTTTCAAGGTTCCAGTTCTCACCAAACTTCACACAGATATTCATGGATTAGTTTTACAGCTTTCATTACACCCGCGCAACGCCGGGCTATACTGCTAGTATATATATATATATATAACATTCGAATTTGAGCGGCTTTAACAATTAGGAGTTGTCTAGTGAGAAGATCTGTGGGAATTACCGCGAAGATTTGGCTGGCCACTCATATGCAAGGATGCATGATTACAAAGGCAGTAGCTAATTCTTCTTTGCAGATGCCTACTTAGGCACATTTGTGTCTGTTCGACACCCACAGAGCTCACCTGTAGTTTATACTGCAACTATTTTGAACGGACATTGGTTACAGTTTCTTGGAGCAACAACCTGAACAAGGCTACGATGCACAAACTCTCCGTCAAGATGACTTGTAGTTTCGTGCGAGCACAACTATCTACGGCTCCTAAGGGGATCCGTCTACCCAAATGCGCTCACGTGGTAAGGTTTTCAGGTACTTTCCAAAGGTGCCGCACGGTGGGATCGTCATCTCCAGACCGATAACATCAAGAAGCCACTCCCATGACCAATCGAACTCGGTGCGATTCGAACCTGCGATGCACGGTCAGAAAGCAAACGTTCTAATCACACGCCTATATTAAAATTAAACCAAGCTATTAAGAAATAATGAGGACAAGTTGACAATTATTTGTCATTTTCGAGAAAAAGACCTTTATATATCTGCGTAACTGTCGCAATGATTGTTTAGTAACTATTTGTTGTGTCGTGGCTCGGACAATGTGACATCCGGTCGTCCGGATGTATAAAAGACAATGTGCATTTAGCACGGTGGGTGTCATTATTACGGACTTCGTGAAGTAACAACTACTACTGCGAGAGACTGTAAATATTGTATATACCTATTGGTTGTACTCAGTCAGTTAAGTGCTATGCGCGATACACGCTTGGGCGATCATGTCTCGAAAGAGACATGACTGACTGGGCAGAAGATTATCCCGCAGTAGGTTGCCATTGCTTTCTGCGGTAGACTGGTTCCCGACCAAGGCTATAGAACACAATCTGTCCTATTATTTAACCCATAACTGGAGGGAAGAGACGGATTAATACCTTTCCCAAGGGTATTGGTTGTACTACTCTAGTAATAAAGTAGTTTATTTACATTTCACTGTGTATCTCTTCATTCCACGATACAACACTATTATTATATTCATGTAATAGTATCCAGCTCTTTCATCTGTATATCGTAAAGGTGTTATGGTGAAACACACCTAGTCCTCAGATAATGAAGTCTCCCTCCTATGTTAATAAGAGTTAACGGGAAGTTAACTCGAAAAGTTCTTGGGAAGTTCATAGGAGTTCTTAGAAATTCTAGAGTGTTCTTTAGAGTTCTATTGGAGTTCACTCGAGCTAATAAGACAGTTGATATTAGTCGGCAGTAAGCCGAATACTAAGGAGTCAGATTACCAAATTCCTAGAATTTAGGGTGCGTTAAGTCGATTAGCAACCGACATAGCACGATTATAACTTTCAGTGCGAAAACTACTCCATAACAAAAGAAAATGTTACAATTATCTTTGGAGATTAAGCTTCATTTTCCGGGTTGTAAAATCATTTCACTGCAATTCATTGTTAACAAAACTTAGAAGATCAGAAGCATATAGACTTTACCGAAAGGAAGATTGATCAATACAGAAAAATAGTCAATCTTACAATATGTTTACTGACTGTGAACAGTGATTTTGTATATATTTCTGTGATGAGTAATTTTCAGTAATCTGGGAATTATTTCGGACATTTTGTTCTCATCTTGGTTCATATAGGTGTTATAGTAGATAGGATGTGCGCTGTGGTACAGCTCGGAACGAGAAGTCGGGGAGCCGAGTTCGAATTCTAGCTGAATCCATTGTATTCACTGACGCGCAAATACCCTTGGGAAAGGTATTAATCCGTCTCTTCCTTCCAGTTATCGGTTAAATAGCAGGACAGATTGGGTTCTATAGCCTTGGTCGGCAACCAGTCTACCGCAGAAAGCAATGGCAACTTACTGCGGGATAATCTTCTGCCCAGTCAGTCATGTCTCTTTCGAGACATGATCACCCAATGCGTGTATCACGTATGGCACTTAACTGACTGAGTAGAACGTTTCGCCCAAGTACCCTCTGGTCATCATCAGGTGTCCATAGATTGAGTGATGTGGATTACCTACTTGATTATTGCGAAATATCCTGTGAAATCAATCTTCTAGTGGTCATGAGTTCGATACTTGGACTTGACAGTGACGAACCAAATTCCAACATGAAAGAACAATAATCTGCACAACCAACAGCAACATTGCCTGATGACGAGAATCTATACCGAAACATAGAAATTTCCGTGTCGCAATGTACAATTAATTTATAACTACATAATTATATTAAGCTGTATACTACGAATTATATTGAGCACTGTTCATAATAAAATAAATGCCAGAGCACTCAAAATAAAAAAAAAAACCTTGAGTCCTCTTCACCTGGAATTATATATATATATGATGATGATGATTACAGTAATGACCTGGATATATTAGTCACATATTGAAGAACGATGAAAAAATGTAAACACAGTTAAGAAGGCAAGGAGAAAAAGTAATCAAGAAGTGATCTGGAATAAAAAGACTGTTTTACTTGTAATGTTCCCAAGAGATACATATAACTCTGTGGTATCATTTTCCTTTCTCTTTTGAACGCATCAGACACTCGCCGTCCACCATAAGTTACCTGAAATAATAAAAAAAAAAACTTAATTGTAATATTCCCAAGAGGGATACGGAATACTTCTGGGGGATTTCTTCGCTCCTGTTAATAAAACGTCAGACATCCGTCGTCTACCTTAAAAAGCAAAACAGTAACTATTTAACCCAACAGACGCTGTCACATGGCTTACAAAACGACAGAAAGATAATTGATTTATGTATTCTAACACCAAGATCTAGCAGGTTAGTCATCGCCTTAACAAAAACTTGTATCTGAATAATGGAAAAATATTCCTCTTGTGTCCGAATTAGGATCTCTATATGTGCGTTGTGGTGCAGTAGATATCGGCTCGGAATGAGAAATCAGGTAGCGGGGTTCGAATTCCATTTGAATTTCTTGCATTCACGTACGCGCAAATTAAGGTACTGATTTGTCTCCTACCCCCAGTTTTGAGTTTAATATCAGGACAGGTTGAGTTCTATAGTTCTGGCTGGTGGCTATTCTACCGCAGAAAGTAATGGCAACCTGCTGCGGGAGAATCTTCTGCCCAGTCAGTCATGTCTCTATTAAGACATGATCACCCAAGAGTGTATCACCTATGGCACTTGACTGACTGACTGAGTGAATGGACAACAGCACAAAGAAGACACCAAAATGTCAACTACAGGTCGCGAAATGGTGAATTTTTTATTTGTTCCCCGAAGTCCTTTACCCCTTCAAATATGTACAAGACATCCTTATTTCTATGCAAATGCAAATGCTGAATTCAAATCGATAATTGTTTATTGACGAAACCTACTTAGTTTCACGTTAACGACCAGAAAAATATTGAACTTCTTGTCGCTGTTTATATCAACCCGTAACCTCGCTTCAAATATGTTATTCACTGCAGAATGACTTCACGCGTAGTTTGCCGATTTTTCGGCCTATTTACTTCCTTTTTGCATTTACTACGCGGAAATTGAGTTCCGAAACCAAAGAAATCGCGGAGTAATTGCTCAAAGGAAGTAATTAGCCGAAATAAGTATCCTACGCCTCAAGTCATTCAGCGGTTAATCAGATATAAGAACGGTGGTAAGGGGTGAAATAATCCTATATTTTATGGTTGATAACATGAAAAGATGTAGGTTTCTTCAATAAACAATTACCGATTTGTGTTCAGCATATACATTTGCACAGAAACAAGGATGTTTTGGAAAGATTTGACGGGGTAAAGGCCTTCGGGGAACAAATCAAAAGTTTACCCACGAAATCTAAAATAAAGCAAGTAAAAATAATTAAATACCTAGCAAGGGTTCTGGCAGGTTAGGAAGTGCAACACTGAGATCCGAAGATGCATTGGGCGATCATATCTCGAAAGAGACATGACTGACTGGGCAGAAGATTATCCCGCAGTAGGTTGCCATTACTTTCTGTGGTAGACTGATTGCCAGCCAAGGCTATAGAACCCAATCTGTTCTGTTATTTTGACTCATAGCTAGTATTATATTATTAAATAGTAATTAGTGGGGGATCAGTTTATTAGTTCATAACAATAGAAAACCACACCCCCACTTCATGGCCAGTAATAGCCATAATCATATTTCTATCTATTATATTCAGTCAGTCAGTCAGTCAGTCAAGTTCCATCAAGTTCCATGCTGCTCCTGAAAATGACCTATCAGTTATGGACTGGGGTTGGATATCGCACGTAAATATTCAGTCAGTTAAGTGCCATATGTGATATACACTTTGGGCGATCATGTCTCTGTAATTAGTGGGGGAACAGTTTATTACGTCATAACAATGGAAAACCGACCCCTCACTTTATGTTCAGTATAAATTCTAATTATTTTTCCAACTATTATATGCCGTCAGTCAGTTAAGTGCCATACGTGATACACGCTTTGGGCGATCATGTCTCGAAAGAGACATGACTGACTGGGCAGAAGATTATCTCGCAGTAGGTTGCCATTGCTTTCTGCGGTAGACTGGTTGCCAACCAAGGCTATAACACCCAATCTGTTCTATTATTTAACCCATAACTGGAAGGAAGAGACGGATTAATACCTTTCCCAAGGGTATTTGCGCGTAAGTGAATGCAAGGAATTCAACTGGAATTCGAACTCCGTACCACGGTGTCACGTTCCAAGTCGATATCCACTGCACCACAATGCACATTCTCTACTCATAACTTCTTATAACGTTTCTAACTGAACATTAACTTCTACAACTTGTGTCATTCTTGCCTTTTAATAAATTTCTATTTTAACATGCAAAATCTATATTTTATTGTTCTTACTCTATTCCACACAATTCCACATATTCCAACCTGCCGACAACTAATCTTCTGGTGATGAAAATACTCTGATAATTTTAATGATCATAACTCTGCATAGAACTTGTAAGCTGCAGAGACTTTGGTTAAGTAAGACACAAGGCCGAATCAAAGAAATATTAGCCAGCTCCCTACGCTACACTGGTGTTTCCCGACGTATAAAGAATACGCACCCATAACCTACACTAGTGACTGCCGACGTTCAAGAAACACGCACCTCCACGCTACAATGTATGCCAAGTTCCTGGGATACATAATGAGGAAGGTGTGTTTGGAAAATCTGATACTCACAAGACGGATAGTGGAAAGAGAGAAAGCAGCACGAAACATATTTAATATACTAGAACGGATAGATGGCGGAGCGGTGTTTGGGAGAGATACCAAAAGCGGAGCGGTGTTTGGGAGAGATACCAAAAGCGGAGCGGTGTTTGGGAGAGATACCAAACGCGGAGCAGGTGTTTGGGAGAGATACCAAACGCGGAGCGGTGTTTGGGAGAGATACCAAAAGCGGAGCGGTGTTTGGGAGAGATATCAAAAGCGGAGCGGTGTTTGGGAGAGATACCAAACGCGGAGCGGTGTTTGGGAGAGATACCAAAAGCGGAGCGGTGTTTGGGAGAGATACCAAAAGCGGAGCGGTGTTTGGGAGAGATACCAAAAGGAAAAAGAGCGACAAGAGACAAGGGGTAGTCCATGGTTTCCCACCTCCTAAAGGGACACGGTACATGAATAAGAAGATCATTAATTTTTTTTTTTTTTAGTCATTTCACCCCAAGCAAAGCGGTACTACCACTGATGTGCAGGGGGTTACATAAGAAAGTTAAAGTTTTAGGCAGGAGGTGAGTGAAGACAAAGACGAACCAGCTACAGGGGGTGAAAATGAAAGGGCAAGAGAAATATGTGAAAACAGGAATGAAGACATTTGCGAATGTAGAGAGAAAGGAAAAGAACAAGATACCGTGGATAAGAGATGGGAATTGACTTTGCATTTAAATTCTTGGAGGTTGTAGCCGTCAGGAAAGCAAGTATATGGAAAGGAGTTCTACAGGCGAGAATCGCGAGAAAAGAAGCTGATTGAGTAGAATTGTCACCTGCATTTGGTTGATTTAACTGTAAACGGGTGGGACCGTGTTGCCAGTCTGTTTGCACAAGTACATTCTTGTAGTGTGGGCACCAGTGAATTAAGTATGTCAGAGCAGAATCCATGAAAATATCTATGGAAGAGACAGAGGGAAGCCACATCCCAAAAGTAGCTGGAGTCAGGACCAATCACATTAAAGTTTCTCCTTTAGAGCTTGTCGAGAACACTGAGACAAACAGCAGGGGCGCTTGACCAGATATGACAACAATATTTTATGATTGATTTGTATATGTGCAAGATGGAGTCAGGCAAAAAAAAAATCCTGGCCCGGCACTGTTACCCAACCTTCCTAGCAGTAGATTTAGCTATTGATTCAATGTAATGATTCCACTAGAGGTCGGAAGATAGGGTAAGGCTGAGGAAGCGCAGTATATTGCCTTCAGGGAAACTTGCTTATGAAAAAAAAACTCTCACTGCTCCGTGTTACAATGCGAAACTGGCGTCCGTGGTTGACACATTGGGACGCGGAAAAAACAATTTTCATCAATATTCTGAAAAAAATGTCATCAATATTCAGAGTATCATTCAATCAGTTAATTTCCATACTGATATATGCTTGGGCGATCATGTCTCAGAAGAGATATGACTAAATGGGGAAAAGATTTTCCAATAGTAGGTTACCATTATTTTCTGCGGTAAACTGGTTGCCAACCAAGGCTATAGAACCCAATGTGTCCTGCTATTTAACTGGAAGGAAAATAGATTATATCAAATTATTATATAAAGTAGTAATTAGGTAGGGATCAGTTTAATACTTCATAGCAATAGTAGTCCGATCTCCCCAGTTTATACCTAATAGAAGCTTTACTTATGTTTCCAACTATTATATTCAGTCAGTCAGTTAAGTGTAATACGTGATAAACCCTTGGGTGATCATGTCTCGTAAGAGACATAACTAACTGAACAAAATATTTTCCCGCAGTAGGTTGTAGTTACTTTCTGCGGTAGACAGAATAATAATCAAGGCTATAGAATTGAATCTGTGTTGTTATTTAACCCACAGGTGGAGGGAGAAAAGACAGAATAATAACTTTATTTGTATTTGCGATATTGTAATTTTCTTGTTATTTAACCTATAGTTGAATTAGTTGCATTCAATTAAATTAAGCACAAATAGCCTGGAAGAAAGGAATGCATCCATCTTTTCTCCCTCTTGCTATGGATTGAATAACAGGACAGATTGGTTTTTATAGCCTCGTTTAGCAACCAGCCTACCGCAGAAAGAAATGGCAACCTGCTGTGGAAGAAGTTTTCCTAGTCAGCCTTGGATCAAAAGAGACATGATCGCTTAAGCGATTCATCACATTAACAGACATACTGTAAAACACATCGAAACTGATGTTCTTTAGGATGTTCAAAATGAGCAAAATTACTACGAAAATAAAAAAACTAATAACTGTATTTGTATTTGTGATAGACATAATTTGTAAATAGGATTAGAAAGAAGTAAATTTATATTTTTTAAGGTTTTATTGAAATCTTATTTAAGTTTCCACATGTCCTCCATCATTAGCAATACAAAGGGTAATACGATTTTGCAGTTCCCAGAATAAATTTACCAACTGATTTACAGTAATGCCTGAAATCACATCAGTTATTTTAGCTTTCAAATCTTCTAATGAACTAGGTTTGCTTGCATACACAATTGTTTTCACATGAAAAAAAAACATCTAATGGAGTCAAATCTGGCAGACGTGAAGAACAATAAAATGGTCCACCCGTTCCGATCCATCTGTTAAGAAATTCTTTATTTAGAAACTGTCTAACACACAGAGCAAAGTGACAAGGAACTCCATCTTGTTGAAACATTGTATTATCTTTCAAGTTTAATTGTTCAAGCTCATTTTTTACAGATTATGTCTATCACAAATACAAATAAAGTTATAAGTTTTTTAAAATGAACACGAACTTTGTGGAGATTCTTTATTTTCGTAGTAATTTTGCTCATTCAGAACATCCTAAAGAACATCAGTTTCGATGTTTTTTACAGTATGTATATTAACCCTCTAGGGCCATTCGTATCATATTTGATACAGTATGAAAACAAGCCTTGAAAGAAATATTTTCCTGAAAATTTTTTTAAGAAAAATATTTTATAAATTTCAAATGAAAGCAGTACTGACTGCTCAGTCAATGAATACCAAATGTTTCCTTATAGGGAAATACCAAATGTTTCCTTATAGGGAAATACTGTATCAAATATGATACGAATGGCCCTAGAGAGTTAATCATGTTTCTATTATATTCAGTCAGTCAGTTAAGTGCCATACGTGAAACACGCTTAGGCGATCATGTCTCGAAAGAGACATGACTGACTAGGCAGAAGATTATCCCACAGTACGTTGCCATTGCTTTCTGCGGTAGACTGGTGAATTATATTATTATATTAATAAGTAGTAATTAGTGGGGGATCAGTTTATTACTTCATGACAATAGAAAACCGATCACCCACTTTATGCCCAGTATAAGCCTTAACCCTCTAGGGCCATTCGTATCATATTTGATACAGTATGAAAACAAGCCTTGAAAGAAATATTTTCCTGAAAAATTTTTTAAGAGAAATATTTTATAAATTTCAAATGAAAGCAGTACTGACTGCTCAGTCAATGAATACCAAATATTTCCTTATAGGGAAATACAGTATCAAATATGATACGAATGGCCCTAGAGGGTTAATGTGATGAATCGCTTAAGCGATCATGTCTCTTTTGATCCAGGGCTGACTAGGAAAACTTTCTCCGCAGTAGGTTGCCATTTCTTTCTGCGGTAGGCTGGTTGCTAAACGAGACTATAAAAAACAATCTGTCCTGTTATTCAATCCATAGCAAGAGGGAGAAAAATGGATTCATTCCTTTCTCCCAGGGTATTTGTGCTTAATTTAATTAAATGCAACTAATTCAACTGCTCTCCAATTTCTCATTCAGAGCCGATATCATCAACACTCACATCATATGCTGAATCAGTCAGTTAAGTCCCATACGTGATACACGTTTACGCGATCATGTCTCGAAAGAAACATGACTGACTGGGCAGATGATTATCCAGCAGTAGGTTACCATTAGTTTCTGTGGTAGACTAGTTGCCAGCAAGGCTACACAACCCAAATTTTCTTGTTATTTAACCTATAGTTGGAAGGAAGAAACGGATTATTACCTTTCCCAAGGTTATTTGTGCATAAGTGAATGCAAGGAATTGAACTTGAATTTGAACTCGGCTCCCCGATTTCTCGTTCCGATATCCACTACACCGCAACGTACATTCATATATGCTGAATCCAGTTTCTAAAACAGAAAATCTAGAAAATTTCCAACTTCGAAACGAACTTCTGATCTTATGCATGAGGGATAAATTTAATAGTTCTACAGAAGAAAGAGATCAACGAAACTAACTTAGGAGAGTTTTGTAATTTGCTTGAAACATTGTGTATATTAGGAGTATGGGTAGGTTTTGAAAGCTATCACAACGTGTTTACTAAAATAAAGAAAGGTAAACAAGGTTTTGGGTATTACCTGTTTATTATTATATAATAATTCTGCTTGTTCTTTCCTTAGTTACTTCATTCGTCCGTCCGTTACACCACTTACTCTCTATACTTCCCCTCTATCTTTTTCAACGCTACTCTCCTCAGCCTTTCCCTCACATTTGCCAAACGGAAGGATATTAAAGAGTGAGAGAGTAGGAGGAGAGAGCCTATAGCATTACCGTAGCAGTAGTAGCTGGTGGTTGTAGACGTAATTGTGTTTGTATATGTCTGTGTACCGTACAATATAGTAAAAATAGGTAGGTTTATTGTCGTATCCCGCGACCTAATAACGAAATTTCTGGCTTCTACACCCTTGGCCATTACTCAGTTGGTCTTTTCTGTTTACAATAGACACAGAAGACTTTAAAGTAACTTTAATTATTTTTTAACATTTTTTAATCACTTCTAACATTTTTGAAATTTTGTCAGAAAGTTTTGTTTTGATTTGAGTTAGCGGCTAAAGAAACGTTATGACTGCTTTACAATGGAAACGTAATGATTGCATCACCCACTGTTTTTCGCTGACAAACACATTAATTTGGAAATTCTCGCAAAAATCAAATAATTGTCAGATTTTAATGAAACTATCAATACTCGTTCACAAATGAATACAATTATTTTTTAAATTATTATTTTTTTAAAATCTTGATAAAAATGTTTACAATGGCCACAGGTGCAATGACATTTCAATTATAAAAAACATTTTCTCTTTCCAATTCTCTTACAAAAGAGCGTACAGTATTTAATTTTGGTCTGTGGATACGCCGCTTAATGTAATATAAGATTACAGTAAAGTAACTAAAGACATTACTTTTATAGATATTTTAATAAAATTACACTCTGTGTTATCGTTATTTTATTATCCAATACCTTTATGCTTGAAGACGTTGCTATCATTTGTAGTATGACAAAGTAAAATTTTTTTTCAGGAAATCATAATTATTCTTCCGTGGAAAGTCCATGGGTTCTGCTAGTTAATTCATATTTCGAGATCAAAATCGATCAACGCGCTTATATATAAATCATAAACACACACATACATGCACAAACACATTTACAGGTACACACACACACACACACACACACACACACACACACACACACACACACACACAACAATTAACCACAGCAGTAGCAGCAAAAGATGACCATTCTTTGAAAAGCACTGTCCACAATCGGACGAGAAATCAAGCTCTCCACCCATTTTGAAGATGAGATTTTGATCCCGAAATATTAATGAATAATAAATAGCTAATACCCAACACCTTCTTTACCTTCCTTTATTTTACTAAACGCATTATGATAGCCTTCAAAACCAACACATAAACGATATTAACCTAATTTTGACTGATTACTACCGTAATTTTATGGACCTGTTGAATTTAATTTTTAAACAAAATAAAATGTGTGTATTGAATTCTGTAAAATATCTAAAAATATTAGTAATATTCACTTCCGTTTAGAATAATGTATTTCCCGGATGGACAATGAACGACAATCAACCTAGTCATCATTCAGTGTCAAATTTTAAAGAAAACATTTATTCTGGCAAATTTAAATGCCTCGTTTGTTTAGTCTAACTTCCCCAATTCTCCAATGCCATTGCAATTTCGACACATCGAAAATGAATTACCACCACTAATTCTCATTAACCCGGTCCATCGCCTTAAACCAAAGACAATAAGATCATTATCATTTGAAACTTTATTAATGATAATGTTCGCTAACAATGGCGCCTATTTCTAACTGTGCAGACGGTCACAATTATTTGAACCAATCATTCTCAGCATCCGAATCATCAACACAAATTAATTCTTTCTTTTTCTAATCTATCTATCTATCTATCTATCTATCTACCTACCTTTGTTTGTTTATTTCTATCTAGGTTTGTTTATTTCTATCTATCTATCTATCTATCTATCTATCTATCTATCTATCTATCTATCTATCTATCTATCTCAGTCTGCTTCTATCTATCTATCTATCTATCTATCTATCTATCTATCTATCTATTTTGGTTCATATTTATCAATCGCGATCTGTTTCTATTTTCTAATAGATAGATAGATAGATAGATAGATAGAATTAGTTAGCGAATAGAATGAGATAGATAGATAGATAGATAGATAGATAGATAGATAGTGTGTGTGTGTGTGTGTGTGTGTAAACATAAAATCTCGTATATTGAGGAGTAAAATTTATATTCTTTTTTGTGAAGTAGAAAACTGATATCTATCTATCTATCTATCTATCTATCTATCTATCTAAGTTTCTTTCTTTCTCTCACCCTATCTCTCTCTATCTTTCTACTTTTGTTTCTATCTATCTATCTATCTATCTATCTATCTAAGTTTCTTTCTTTCTCTCACTCTCTCTCTCTCTCTCTCTCTCTATCTTTCTACTTTTGTTTCTATCTATCTATCTATCTATCTATCTATCTATCTAAGTTTCTTTCTTTCTCTCACCCTCTCTCTCTCTCTCTCTCTCTATCTTTCTACTTTTGTTTCTATCTATCTATCTATCTATCTATCTATCTAAGTTTCTTTCTTTCTCTCACTCTCTCTCTCTATCTTTCTACTTTTGTTTCTATCTATCTATCTATCTGTCTATCTATCTATCTATCTATCTATCTATCTATCTATCTAAGTTTCTTTCTTTCTTTCTCTCTCTCTCTATCTTTCTCTTTTATTTCTATCTATCTATCTATCTATCTATCTATCTATCTATCTATCTATCTATCTATCCTTTCTGTTATATTTTTAGGCTATTCTTTTTTTCTACTTTTCATTCTTATAATTCTTTTTAATGTTCTTTTTAATGCTTCTTGTTTTCTTCTACATCTATCCCAACTTTTTAATTCATTAGCAGATTTTTTCATTTCGTTTTTTTCATATTTTCTCTTTTTAATTTTTTCTTTGATTTCATTTATGTTTTTTAATTTTGTTTTTTATTCATTTTTTTCTTTTCTTATTGCTTATTTTTCTTTCTATTTTTCTTCTTTCCATTATTTTTGGTTTCTTCTTTTCCTTATTTTCGTTTCCTATTTTTACGTTTTAGAAGTTTTCTTTTTCTTTTTGTCTTTTGTTTTTTTTGTTTTTTCATTAATTTGTGGTGATACCGAGCATAGCGAGGGGCCGGATGTTTGCACCAAAAAGCAAATGACCAAAAGTCGTCGGTGCGCAGCTGGATTCGCGCAGTTGCTTCGGCTGAAAACGAAAAATTTATTAAATATTAAATTTCCAGTTCGCCAGCCTACGCGAACTTTATTTATCGGAAAATGGGAAGCCCAAAATCAAATACGGTTGTGAATTCCCAAATGATCTGCTGCGATCCAAAAAGTCGAAATAAAAAGCCGATACAGAAAGCATCGCCAGACACATAGACCCAGACTCGAGAGAGACGAATGTAATTAGTAGCTCCCTTGACCCAAGACAAGCGGCTCACTATGTTCGCCTTCCTTACCCCTCTCATCTTATCTTTCGCTGTCTCAAAAGTACTTACTGACCAAAGGAGCGGCTACTACAAAGACATTCCTTACTTACAACGCTCCCTCATTCCTAAGTATTAATTCTCTTTTCAGTATTTTATTGCCATGAACATTTTAACGCCCGTTGGACCTATACTTCAAGTATTACTCTAATTGTAAAAAACCTTAATTGATATGTGTATATATAAAATGTTATTTTTCAACTCAGTTTGCTTTTCTTGATTTATAATCATTTTACGACTTCTAGTGGGCTAATTACAACGAGGCCAAATTCCGTTAATCTGCAACAATATTTCATCTTCTAATAATAATTGAAGTGTTCATTTCATTAGCCGATAGACGACATCGCCATACACATCTTTCTTTTTTGGTTTTATGATATTTTAGAAATCTGATGAACGGGCACGTAAATTTATACACTACATTGGTTTTCTGTAGATGATTTAATTGTGTGGTTGTAGAGTTATTAGAGACTATGAACTCAATTGTTTTACATTTTTTATAATATTTGATGAGCTTAATTTGCAATAAGGAAGGAAGGCTTGAAGAAACCGTTACTAACAGGCCAGATCGAGGGAAAAGGAGACAGGGGAAAGCAGCAGATGACATATTTGAAGGGTCTGAGCAGGTGGACGGCAGAACAGGGGCTGCAAGATGTTACAGGAGAAAGCGTACAAAGAGCCACCAGGGATAGGGAGACGTGGAGGGCCATGATCGCCTACGTCCTGCTAGGACAAGGCATATAGAAGAAGATGAAGTAGGAGAAGAAGAAAAAATACTTTTCCAACAATTTGTTTAACTGTTGTTTTTTTCTTTCTTTTTTGTTGTTGTTAGAACTTAACCGTAACATGACTTTATTATCCCTCATCTATCTATCTATCTATCTATCTATCTATCTATCTATCTATCTATCTATCTATCTATCTATCTATCTATCTATCTATCTATCTATCTATCTATCTATCTATCTACATTTTATTTCTTTTATCTAATTTTGTTTAGTTCTATCTATCTATCTATCTATCTATCTATCTATCTATCTATCTATCTATCTATCTATCTATCTATCTACATTTATTTCTTTATCTAATTTTGTTGATTCTATCTATCTATCTATCTATCTATCTATCTATCTATCTATCTATCTATCTATCTATCTATCTATCTATCTATCTATCTATCTATCTATCTATCTATCTATCTATCTATCTATCTATCTACATTTATTTCTTTTTATCTAATTTTGTTTAGTTCTATCTATCTATCTATCTATCTATCTATCTATCTATCTATCTATCTATCTACATTTTATTTCTTTTTATCTAATTTTGTTTAGTTCTATCTATCTATCTATCTATCTATCTATCTATCTATCGATCTATCTATCTATCTGTCCGAATCTATCTATCTATCTATCTATCTATCTATCTATCTATCTATCTATCTATCTACATTTTATTTCTTTTTATCTAATTTTGTTTCGTTCTGTCTGTCTATCTATCTATCTATCTATCTATCTATCTATCTATCTATCTATCTATCTATCCAGATATCTATCTATCTATCTATCTATCTATCTATCTATCTATCTATCTATCTACATTTTATTTCTTTTTATCTAATTTTGTTTAGTTCTATCTATCTATCTATCTATCTATCTATCTATCTATCCAGATATCTATCTATCTATCTATCTATCTATCTATCTATCTATCTATCTATCTATCTATCTATCTACATTTATTTCTTTTTATCTAATTTTGTTTAGTTCTATCTATCTATCTATCTATCTATCTATCTATCTATCTATCTATCTCTTTGTTTATATTTATCTATGTCAGTCTGTTCATATTTTGTGATAGATAGTGTGTGTGCGTGTGTATATGTGTGTACTTGTGTATGTGTGTGCGTGTGTGTAAATATGAAATATCGGATATTGAGGAGAAAAATTTATATTCATTGTTTTGTGAAGAAGAACTTAACTTGAGAGTGTGGATGCGAGTTAGTGTGATAGGAGATGTCTATTGACCTTACATTTAAATTCCTGGAGATTGTAGCTGTCTGGGAAGCAAGTATATGGAAAGGATTTCCACAGGCGAGAAGTGCGAGAAAAGAAGCTGTTAGAGAATAAATTGCGGTTACATTTTATCGGTTTTACTGTAAAAAGGTGGAACCTAGTTGCTAATCTAGTAACTCGTGCAAATTCATACCGAGAGGGCATCAGTGATCTAAATTCATCGGAGTAGAAGCCGTTAAAATATTTATAGAAGAGGAACAAGGAAGCCACGTCCCGCCGGTGAGAGAGTGACTGCAGCCGGGCTGCCAAGTCGGTATCAGTCACATTACAGATTCTCCGTTGGATTTTGTCAAGAACCCCGAGGAGAATAGCAGGGGCACCCGACCAGATGTGACAGTAATATTCAATACACGGGCGGATGGTAGATTTATATATGTGCAGGATGGACTCAGACGGAAAAACCTCCTGGCCCTGGATTTGATATAGTCATTCCACTTGAGGCTAAGAGTGTGAGGCCAAGGAGGCGTAGTGTTTGACTCTCAGGGAGGCTAGCCTGTTCCATGTTAATGGGAGGTAGGAGCGATTGTCAATGATGGTTAATTGATAGCAGTTTCTTTTTCCAGGAGACTTTAAATTTTAGAACAATTTGCTTGGACATTTTTGATTGGGTTGTATATCTTGAAATTATAACCTGGTTATTTTCTAATTTTGAGGAATTATTCACAAGTTTCTAGGTTCGTAATAAATTAACATTTTGAGACATTCGTAGATTCCTGTAAATCATGTGGATATTATTTCGTTTGTTGCTTTTATTTATCTTTGTTTTGGGAATGTTTTTAAGAATATAATTAAAGAAATTTAATAAAAAATGAATAAGTTAGATCAATGCATTGACGACCATTCGATTCCATTAACCATTACTGAAACGAAAGAATTTCTCAGGCAATGCAACAAACGTATTAAAACAACGAAAGAATTCCCTATCATTTTTACGTCACAGATGTGAAAGTTTAATTACAAACCGTTCTTTTACTTACATTTTCTGATATCCTTTCTTCCTATTTACGGATAATCTTTTACTTACGTGTTTGTTTGTTTGTTTGTTTGTTTTTCTCTCTGTTCTGCGTTTCGTTCAAAGTTTCCCATCCTAGCTCTTAAGCCCATTAAGATAATGTTTATAGCTTTCTGTAGTAATTCAATCAAATCTCTCGCTTTGTTGTCTTTTCATTTCACTCTCTTTATTTTGTTGAATCATTCTTTCTTGTTTTTTCTCCATCTTTTTCTTTCTTCTTTTTCTCTCTCTTTTTCTTTCTTGCTTTTTTCTCTCTCGTTTTCTTTCTTGTTTTTCTCTCTCTTTTTCTTTCTTGCTTTTTATCTCTCTTTTTCTTCCTTGCTTTTTATCTCTCGTTTTCTTTCTTGTTTTTCTCTCTCTTTTTCTTTCTTGCTTTTTATCTCTCTTTTTCTTTCTTGCTTTTTCTCTCTCTTTTTCTTTCTTGCTTTTTATCTCTCTTTTTCTTTCTTGCTTTTTATCTCTCTTTTTCTTTCTTGCTTTTTATTTCTCTTTTTCTTTCTTGTTTTTCTCTCTCTTTTTCTTTCTTGCTTTTTCTCTCTCGTTTTCTTTCTTGTTTTTCTCTCTCTTTTTCTTTCTTGCTTTTTATCTCTCTTTTTCTTTCTTGCTTTTTCTCTCTCTTTTTCTTTCTTGCTTTTTCTCTCTCTTTTTCTTTCTTGCTTTTTATCTCTCTTTTTCTTTCTTGTTTTTCTCTCTCTTTTTCTTTCTTGCTTTTTATCTCTCTTTTTCTGTCGTCTTTTAAATCATCGATTATTATCTTTTTCCTTTCATTATTGTTCTTCGTGTGCTTCTTAATTTTTGTCACTCCTTCACTAGTTTCTT
This sequence comes from Ascarosepion bandense, assembly GCA_037127315.1. Lineage (NCBI taxonomy): Eukaryota > Metazoa > Mollusca > Cephalopoda > Sepiida > Sepiidae > Ascarosepion > Ascarosepion bandense. The sequence continues at coordinate 3,280,554 of JBBBDQ010001180.1, forward strand.
TCTTTCGTTCTTTTATATTTATTTACTTAATCTTTCTTTTTCTTTCTTTCTTCTTTCATTCTTTCTTTTATTCGGTCTTTCTTTCTTTCTTTCATTTATTCTTTCTTCTTTCATTCTTTTTTCATCCTTTTTCATTCATTCCTTATGTCTTTCTTTTATTCTTTCTTGTCTCATTCTTTCTTTATTTCATTCATTCTTTCTTGTCTAATTCTTTCTTTCATTCTTTCTTTCAGTCATTCCTTCTTTCTTTCTTTCCTTCTTTCTGATCTCATTCTTTCTTTCTTTTTTCTCCTCTTTCTTTCTTCCTTTTCTTTCATTCATTCATTCATTCATTCATGCCTTCTTTCTTTCTTACTTTCATTCATTCTTTATTCAGTCATTCTTTCTTTCTTCTCTCATTCTTTCTTTCTTTCTTTTTCTTTCTTTCCTCCTTTCTTTTTTTGTTCTTTCATTCTTTCTTTGTTTCTTTCATTCTTTCTTTCTTTTAATTTCACTGTTTATTTTATTGGATCATTCTTGCTTACTCTCTCTTTCTCTTTCGTTTTTTAATTCATTGTTAATTTCTTTATTTATATTTTTGTACATATTTTTTTAAACTTTTGTCCTTTCCTCCCTTCATTTCTTTCTTTCATTCTATATTTCTTTCATTCTTTCTTTCTTTCTTTCTTTCTTTCTTTCATTCTTTCTTTCTTTCTTTCTTTCTTTCTTACAATATTCTCTTTATTTCCGTACTTCTATTTCTTTTTCTTTTTTATCTGTATGTATCTCTAAAGTCATCTTACTCAGAATCGGAATAGTTGGGAAGCGATGGAGAATCGATTTCCAAGACACACTGGTTTATGATCTTGACCTGGAAAGCATCGATTTTGACCCTCTAGTAGAAGGTACATATAGTTATCAATAAATAAAATGTGCATTTTTTACATCCACCACATCAGTTATTTACAACAAAGATCCACTATGCCTTAGGGGCAAATCATTCCCTTTCAGGTTCTGGTATGACGGTAAACTGCATCCGGCAGCCAAGCTTCTGATCGGGAGGTTGTGAGGAGCATGAGTTTCTATTAAATAGTTTATATTCCATACACTTGGAAAGAAATATGACGAGTCAGTCAGTCAGTTAAGTGCCATACGTGATACATGTTTGGGCGATCATGTCTCGAAAGAGACATGACTGACTGGGCAGAAGATTATCCCACAGTAGGTTGCCATTGCTTTCTGCGGTAGACTGGTTGCCGACCAAGGCTATAGAACCCAATCTGTCCTGCTATTTAACCCATAACTGGAAGGAAGAGACGGATTAATACCTTTCCCAAGGGTATTTGCGCGTAAGTGAATAAAATGGATTCAGTTGGAATTCGAACTCGGCTCCCCGGCTTCTCGTTCCGAGCCGATATCCACTCTACCACAGGTTGCCATTACTTTCTGCGGTAGACTGGTTGCCAATCAAGGCTATAGAAACAACCTGTTCTTCTATTCAACTCATAGATGTAGGAAAAAGAGACGGATTAGTATTTTTTCAAAGGTATTTGCGCGTAAGTGAATGCAACGAATTCAACTGGAATTCGAACTCGGCTCTTCGGTTTCTCGTTCGAGCCGATATCTACTAACACAACACACATCTCATATTCACTCACATTATTATTTATCATTTTAAGTTCTTTTAGTAAAAAGAAATACATTTTTTACCAAAAAATGCCATTTTCGTCCTTAAATGTAAGATGGGAAAATGAGATTAAATCAAATCCAATAGTACTTTTAATTATTTAACAAATATCTTACACAATATGATTAATTATACATCTTAAGATAGTACTTTTAATTATTTAACAAATATCTTAGACAATATGATTAATTACACATCTTAAGATAGTACTTTTAATTATTTAACAAATATCTTACACAATATGATTAATTACACGTCTTAAGATATACATATATATATATATATTTGTAAAACTGGAGATTCAGTGACTGAAGGAGTGATCTTTCTCTTTGCTGTTTTGCATGACTAATATGATTTGCAGCCGTCTCTTTGATGACACTAGCAGTAGTGAGCCATCATAATTGTATTTCATCTGTCTTTATACCTAAACACTATGGGCTTGATCTCTTGCTGGAATCTTTCATCTTGTTAACCATTCATTGCACAAGGTTTTTCAGAATAGTCCAGATGACTGTGCAGAAAAGATACTTTTACACACGATGTTGAAGCCCAGTACCCGAAAACTGATTAACAGAATCTGCACGAGTCCTTCATAACTTAACGACTTCCTATATTCCAGGAAATCAAATAAAACATCTGTCAACGGCATTCCACGCATCACACATAGTCTTCAAAAACTGCACGTGCCATTGAATAAAATCGCCGAAATTTGTAGCTCGCTAAACGCGTTTCTCACTTAACATATTTGAAAATGTGTTATTGGATCTCCCCTTTTTTCTATGATAATGGACTCGACTTGAGTATACATATACTCCTGCCATAGTGAGCTACAGATAGTACAAGATTATCGTGTCTGATCCTAAGATACCGAACGATACCGAAGTTTCACAAAGAATACCCCGACAGTAGTCATAGTAGCTCTGAGCTCCACTCAGTCAGAATAGTATTACACAGCTCCCCTCAGTTCCGACGTGGAGATACTAAATCCAGCACGGCTTCACTTCAAAGACTTGTATATATATATATATATTCCTAACTAATTGTATTCCTGGATTACTAACCTGCGTTCCAGTATGTATCTTTACGTTTTAATATAACTTATTTTTATATCTCAAATTTCTGTTTTGTAGTTCATTATTTTGTGCGGTTCCTCACCCGGAATCCACAACAAAATGTCTGTTTAAGTATTTGAAACAGTCCCTATCCTGGTCCAAGGATTTCAAAAACTGCCTCATCATCTCAAACTTCGTATGCAATGAAGTTAATCCTGGGAATAACCAGCGGCCTGTTTGAAATACTCTTCTCTCCAGTTATCTCCTTTTTGCTCTACTGTCCCAAGGATAAAACTTCAAGGACTCTTGGTATGACCACCTTGTAGACAAGGGCTCGGTAACTCATTCGACCCCCGCGGGCCGGATCGTGTTATAATGACAAGTCGCGGGCCGAACGAAGGTCATTAATGAAAAATTAAGGAAAATTACATATGCATACCCCTGTCAACCTAAATATTTAAAACCATAATTAAGATTTTTTTTTTTAATCATATCACCCCGAGCAAGGCGGTAACGCCAGTGATGTGCAGGGGATTACGTAAGTAGTGAAAAGATTGGAAAAGAGAAAGCCGGAAACCACATCCTAAACAGGAAACAAGGGATGAGCCTCTTTACCCGTTCAATAAACGTGGGTGGAGTGTGAACCGGGATTGAGAAATCAGTAAAACAAAAGAAAATCTAAAATTAAAAAACACCTAACAAAAATTACTTTTTCTCAAGGAACGTCAAAATACTTCAAAGTGAAAAAAAAAATCAACCGAAATGAAATGGATGAAATTATGATGTCACTAAAAGAGCTTTTTTTTTTTTGTTTATATCCGGGAATCAAAAATTGCAATATATTTTATATTTTCTGGGTTTTCTTTTAATTTTCAAATACATTACTAACATGAAAAAAAATCTTGAATTTCTTTCTTTCTGAATAAGTAAATACAAAGAGCACTGATTAGATACATTTGAATTTTATTTTGGTATTTAAAATTACTTTTTATAATTATTTTTTTATTTTTTTTATGCACAAACGGAAAGTATTGGATTTTGATCGTGTGTTTGCGGTCATAGTATTCCAGTTCGTTTGGGTGGATCATAGGAAGATAACAGCAGGCCTTTTGTTGAATTCGAAAGCCTCGTCTCTCATGTTAAAAATAGTCATCGGTAATCAGGTTATCAGGTCGGTCAAAATGCCTTCACTGGCCGGAGTCGTAGGTTGCCAAAACTTGTTATAGACCAAGAAGTCGTCCAATGACTTTTAACTTCCTAATTGTTGTCCATGTGTACTCCTAATACAGCATCGTTTCAAGCAATCTTTTATACACTCGTAGTGGTCTTAGGATGTGCGTTGTGGTGCAGTGGATATCGGCTCAGTTGAATTCATTGCATTCACTTACGCGCAAATACCCTTGAGAAAGGTATGAATTCGTCTCTTTCCTCCAGTTTTTGATGAAATAACAGGACAGATTGGATTCTATGGCCTTGGCTGTCAACCAGTCTACCGCAGAAAGTAATGGCAACCTAGTGGGGGATAATATTCTGTCCAGGCATGTCTCTTTCAAACGTATATCACGTATGGCACTTAACTGAGATGTGTTTAAGAAAATTTCTAATCGGTATAGAAGCAAACACATTGCCCTTATATAGCAGAGCAGCCTCCAAGCTTTTTCAACACATTTTTACAAACTGCATGGGTTACACATAATTAGTTTTGCTCAACCAGTTTCTTTCGAAAGTAAGGTAATAAATATGTGATATTTTTTTAATTCTTAACTATGACAGTAGTATTCCATGCGCGGTCGGGTGGTATATGTTATGGGATCTCCCCTTTTTCGATGATAATGGACTCGACTTGAGTATATATATACTCCTGCGATAGAGCGTACAGTGACTGATCCGTAAGTTACCGAACGATACTGAAGTTTTACAAAGAATACCGCGACAGTAGTCATAGTAGGTCTGAGCGCCACTCAACCAGATTAGTATTACACAGCTCCCGTCAGTTCCGACATGGACATACTAATTCCAGCAGGGCTTCACTCCAAAGACTTGTATATATATATATTCCTTACTAAAAAGTATTCCTGGATTACTAACCTGCTTTCAAGATTGTATCTTCACGTTTAATATAACTTATTTTTCTATCGCAAATATCTATTTTGTTGTTCATTATTTTGTGCGACTTCTCACACGGAATCCACAACAGTATATATGTAAGATGGATTCAGGAGGAAAAAACATTTAAATTGATACATTCTACAGGATATTCAAACAAAAATGACTTACTTTTAAGAATATTATAAAGAATATTGAGCTCCCAACCCAACACATGGTTTCTGCTAGTAAGTTAAAAATACATTCTTTTTAACATTTTGGCGAAACCGAAGTAGCGAGCGGACGGGAGTGATAACCAACTAACTAGCTCGTATGTGACCCGTGGTCAGGAAAGAAAGAAAGAAATTAAGAAAGAAAGAAAGAAAGAAAGAAAGAAAGAAGTCAACAGCCGCTGAGGAGAAAGAAAGAGAGAAAGAAAGAATCCAACAGCTGGGGAGGAAAAAGAAAGAGAGAAACAAAGAATCCAACAGCCGGGAAGGAAAAAGAAAGAGAGAAAGCAATAGTCCAACAGCCGGGGAGGAAAAAGAAAGAGAGAAAGAAATAATCCAACACCAGGGGAGGAAAAAGAAAGAGAGAAAGAAAGAGTCCAACAGCCGGGGAGGGGAAAAAGGAAAAAGAAAGAGAAACAAAGAATCCAACAGCCGGGGAGGAAAAAGAAAAAGAGAAAGAAAGAGACAACAGCCGGGGAGGAAAAAGAAAGAGAGAAAGAAATAATCCAACAGCCGGGGAGGAAAAAGAAAGAGAGAAAGAATGAATCCAACAGCCGGGGAGGAAAAAGAAAGAGAGAAACAAAAAAATCCTTCAGCCAGGGAGGAAACAGAAAGAGAGAAACAAAGAATCCAACAGCCGGGGAGGAAAAAGAAAGAGAGAAACAAAGAATCCAACAGCCGGGGAGGGAAAAGAAAGAGAGAAAGAAATAATCCAACAGCCGGGAAGGAAAAAGAAAGAGAGAGACAAAGAATCCAACAGCCGGGTAGGAAAAAGAAAGAGAGAAAGCAATAATCCAACAGCCGGGGAGGAAAAAGAAAAAGAGAAAGAAAGAGACAACAGCCGGGGAGGAAAAAGAAAGAGAGAAAGAAATAATCCAACGGCCGTGGGGGAAAAAGAAAGAGAGAAACAAAGAATCCAACAGCCGGGGAGGAAAAAGAAAGAGAGAAACAAAGAATCCAACAGCCGGGAAGGAAAAAGAAAGAGAGAAACAAAGAATCCAACAGCCGGGGAAGAAAAAGAAAAAGAGAAACAAAAAAAATCCAACAGCCGGGGAGGAAACAGAAAGAAAGAAACAAAGAATCCAACAGCCGGGGAGGAAAAAGAAAGAGAGAAAGAATGAATCCAACAGCCGGGGAGGAAAAAGAAAGAGAGAAACAAAAAAATCCAACAGCCGGGGAGGAAACAGAAAGAGAGAAACAAAGAATCCAACAGCCGGGGAGGAAAAAGAAAGAGAGAAAGAATGAATCCAACAGCCGGGGAGGAAAAAGAAAAAGAGAAAGAAAGAATCCAACAGCCGGGGAGGAAAAAGAAAAAGAGAAACAAAGAATCCAACAACCAGTTAAATTTCTGACAAGTTAAAGAAAAGAAAACCAAACGTTCAATTAAGCATGGCATACAATAAAAACACATTTAAAATTAATACATACTACAGGATATATATATATATATATATATATATATATATATATATATATATATATATATATATGTTTCACTAATACTTGGTTGAAACCGAAGTAGCTGGTGTGCAGGGAGAAAACCAACCCTTCAATTAAGCATGACACACAACAAAAACAAAGTTAAAATTAATACATACTACAGGATATTTAAACAAAAATGACTTACTTTAAGAATATTATGAAGAATATTGTGCTCCCAGCCCAACATATGGCTTCTGCTAGTAAGTTAAAAAATACATTCTTTTCAACTTTTTGGCTCGAATCGAAGTGGTGAGCGGGCGGGCGGGGGTGGTAGCCAACTAACTAGCCCGTATGTGACCCGTGGTCAGGAGAGAAAAAAAGAAAGATTTCAACAGGCGCAGAGGAAAAAGAAAGAGAGAAAGAAAGAGTCAAACAGCCTCAGAGGAAAGAGAGAGAGAGAGAGAGAGAGAGAGAGAGAGAGAGAGAGAAACCAAGAACCAGAAAAATGTCTGACGAGTTAAAGTAAAGAAAACCAAACGTTCAATTAAGCATGATACACAACCAAAAGAAAGTTAAAATTAATACATACTGCATGATATTTAAACAAAAATGACTTACCTTTAAGAATATTATAAAGAATATTGTGCTCCCAACCCAACAGATGGTTTCTGCTAGTCAGTTAAAAATACATTCTTTTTAACATTTTGGCGGGACCGAAGTGCTCGTCTTTCTCTTTACTCTCTTCCTATCAAATCTTTTTACTCTTATGTAGCCCCCTGGACATCAGTGGTGTTACCGCCTTAATCGGGGTGATACGGTTAAGAAAAAAAGGAAATTGTAACATCCACAATTATAGCAGAAGATATCAGGCTGATTTGCATTTTATTCTCTGATATCTGGACATATTTTTACTACTTTTTGTGACACTGGAAAACCATTATCACAATTATCAACAGTTAGAGAGTATCCAAATGATGGTTTTGGATGGTCAGGTTACAGAAAGAACACACGTGACATGAACGTAGTTGTGCAGTTCTTATGTCTATCAAAAACGTGAGCTTGACCTCACAATTGCAGCATTAATGGAGCGTTGAAATAATTTTCATAAGAAATAATTAAACCTTCAGCAAAATATATTGCACATAGTTTGAAGTGATAGTCACAATAAATCAAGTACAACATGGGTTTATCTGCAGACAAATACAACAAATTCCACTAAGAGGCTCATCCCATGTTCCCTGTTTAGGATGTGGTTTCCGGCTTTCTCTTTTCTCTCTTAATTTTTTTTTTTCAATTGCAGTAGATAGACTAAACTATCGCCCGGTTTGACACTCCACCCACGTCTATTGAACAGATGTAGAGGCTCATCCCTTGTTCCCTGTTTAGGATGTGGTTTCCGGCTTTCTCTTTTCCAATTTTTTCACTCTTACGTAGCCCCCTGCACATCAGTGGCGTTACCGCCTTACTCGTGGTGATATGATTACAAAAGAAAAATGAGACATTTATAGAGTCAAGGATCAAATTTGTTGTTTATTTACATCCTTTTTTTTATAATTCTTTTACCAAACGCAAGGCAGGATCGACACCGGTGCACATGGGATTAGAGTGAGAGAAAAAACAAGGTTCAGAGGATGTCGAAGTAAGGATAAGGGGTGTATGGGAATCGAGTAAACAAAAAATAGCAATTAACATTACATTTAAGGTTTTAAAGATTGTAGCTGTCAGGGAACAAGTAAATGGGAGCGACTTTCACAAGCAGAAAGTGCGAGCAAAGAAATCGTTAGAGTAGAAGAGGAGGCTGCATTAAAATATTTTGGCGATAAAAGGGTGACACCTTGATGCCAATCTAGTAGCACATGTTAATACATGTGGGAACAAGGGAAGAAAGCTTGTCAGAGCAGTTGTCATAAAAATACTCGTAGAAAAAGCCACATGACGTCGATGAAAAATTGACTGAAGCTGAGATGCCAGGTCAGGATCGAGTATATTGCAGAACTTTCTTTGAAATTTGTCGAGAATCTCAAGATGAATAGCAGCAGCACCCAACCAGATATATTAACAGTATTCAATGCATGGAAGAATGTTTGATTCATAAATGTCCAAAATGAATTAGGACGAGAAAAAACTTCCTGACCCAGGCTTTCTAGCAGTAGATGCAGCTATGATTCGATGTAGTTATTCCACTGGAGATTTGAGAGAGTAAGGGCAAAGAGACGAAGTGTATTTTTTTCTTTTTTGAGACCAGCATCATCCATTCTAATGGTAGACGGGAAAGTTTCTCTATTCTTTGTCTATATTTCTACTCCGAATAATGTAAATACTGTATATGCTACCTCATCTCATAAATATAAACATGACTATCAGAAGAAGCTCTAGGCAAGGAATAAGAATGATATACCCCAGTGATTGAAATAAAGGGTTCGGTTCGAAATTCCTAGCACTTGAAGAAGGCCGGAGTGTACAACGGCCAAAACGTCGTACACATAGCAACACAGACGAAGACATTAGTCCGAATAATGTAAATACTGTAAAGTTTCTCTATATTGGTTAAATGAGTGCAACTTCGTTTTAGAGGCATTAAAATTTACAAACCATTTCGTACGGCATTGAATCACAGATTGTAGACCGTTTTGAAAGGGAGCAGTCAGGTTTATTTTGACCGTCTTGACTGATTTCTTATTGAGACGGGAGTTAATGGTGCGATTGTATAAATTGTATAAAGATGTAACAAACACAATTGACAGTTTTAAATAAGAAACAACAAACAAAAAAAAGCAAACAAACAATATATGCAAAGCAAATTAACAGCAATAATGCAACACAATAGTAGTCCGCAAAAGGTTCACAAACTTAGAATTGAGGTATGCATAAAAAAGCAAATTCGGATAAGCATTCTGATTTAAAGACAAGACAGATCGGGACTGAGTCAGATGAAAATATTGCATGTTTGTTGATTAAACCTATGAAATTTCTCTACTAACCCAAATTGAGAGCAATACGGAACATGTTTTTGTCTATATAAAATATTTTGCAGATATTGAATCCATTGCCAAATCTGCTGCTATGAAAGTCGGCTCCCTGTGCAGGGCCCGGAAATTTTTCCCACCTGAAACTATTCTGCACATATACAAATCTACCATCCGCCCGTGTATTGAATATTGCTGCCATATCTGGTCGGGTGCCCCTGCTGCTCTCCTTGGGCTTCTTGACAAAATACAAAGGAGGATCTGTAACGTGGTTGATACTGACTTGGCAGACCGGCTGCAGCCGCTCTCACACCGGCGTGATGTAGCTTCCCTGTGCCTCTTCTACAAGTACTTTCATGGCTTCTGCTCCGATGAGCTTAGATCACTGGTGCCGCCGAATTTACACGAGATACTAGATTAGCAACTAGGTCCCACCCTTTTACAGTTAAACAAATAAGATGTAACCGTAAATTCTACTCCAACAGCTTCTTTTCTCGCGCTTCCCGCCTGTGGAACTCCCTTCCACAAGTCTGCTTTCCCGACAGTTACAATCTCCAGGTGTTTAAATGTAGGGTCAATAGACACCTCCTATCACACTAACTCCCAACTATTCTAACAACACTCTCATCTACCCAACCCTCATTCTCGGTATCCTCACCCGCCTATCACCCACCCTCTGTTATTTCCTATATTTAATCAGCCTTTCTCCACTCTACGTAGCCCCCTGCACAGTAGTGGCAGTGACATGCCTTGCTCGGGGTGAAACGCTTATAAAAAAAAAAAAAAAAATTCCAAATGGGATTGAAACAAAAAAAAAAAAGGATATTTATGCGATCATCATAATATTTTAAAATGGTTAGATAGAAAATTGTAAAAGTTGTAAAAGTTTCATGCTTTTTGATTTACTGAAGATGCGTTAATAAGGAATCTTGCTTTTGCATCTGGAGTCGCACTTACATTAAACGACATTGAAGAACTGTTTTCAAAGTTACGTCAAACTTTATACGTGGGTTTGAATTTGATGGAGTCAAATCTATGCTTACGAATGATGACAATGCCAGAGATGTAGGAAAATGGACATTTCCGGTGCAAAATCTTGACGTGTTTAAAATAGATTCAATTTTTGAAATCAACACCCGAAATAACAAGGAAACACGTCTCCAACACCAGACAGCAAATCAGTAAAATCTATGTTCCCCAGTGTCGTTTTACGTTTGTAATGTTTAATTAAAAGCGGGAGTTTAGTTACTTTCATTCCTTTAACATGTTTTCTTAATATCATGCACTTAATGTTGGTTTCAATTAACATAAATGATCATTATCAACATTCCCACCAGAAATTTTTAGACAAACCCTACAAAAGCATAATGGGATTTATTTCTAAACTATACAAATGGACAATCTCACCACGTATTATTTTTTCCGGCTTGAACATAGTCAGTTAAGTTCCATACGGTATACACGTTTGGGCGATCATGTCTCGAAAGAGACATGACTGACTGGGCAGAAGATTATCCCGCAGTAGGTTGCCATTGCTTTCTGCTATAGACTGGTTGCCAACCAAAACTTTAGAACTAGTATGTCATGTTATTTAACGCATAACTGGAGGAAGAGATGGATTAATATCTTTCCCAAAGGTATTTTCACGCAGGTGAATGCGAGGAATTCATCTGGAATTCGAACTCGGCTCCCTGATTTCTCGTTCCGTGCCGATATCTACAGAACCACGACGCTTGAAGACAGAATGCTATAAACATATGTATCTCTTTTGCGTGTGACCACAATTTCTTCATTGTAAACTTTTTGTCATATAACAGTTTCTTTGCTAGTTCGAACTTGATTCGGAAGCGTTCATCTTTGCTTCCTTGCCTTGTAAAATTTTGCAAAGTAATAATAACAAAAGAACCATCCTATTTTCATTTCGCAACAAATGCTAAATATAATATGAAATACATCATTTATTTTTAAAAATATGGCTGGCCTAACAATTATGGCCGTTACTGTATATATATATATATGTGTGTGTGTGTGTGTGTGTGTTTTTTAAATCATATAACCCAAGCAAGGCGATAACACCACTGATGCGCAGGGGGCTACGTAAGGGTAAAAAGAATGGAAAAAAGAAAGCCGAAAACCACATCCTAAACAGGAAACAAGGGATCAGCCTCTTCACCTGTTCAATAGACGTGGGTGGAGGGTGAACCGGGCGATAGTTTAGTCTATCTACTCCAATTGAAAAAAAAAAATTAAGAGAGAAAAGAGTGAAAAGATTGGAAAAGAGAAAGACGTAAACCACATCCTAAACAGGAAACAAGGGATGAGCCTCTTCACCTGTTCAATAGATGTGGGTGGAGTGTGAACTGGGCGATAGTTTAGTCTATCTACTCCAATCTATCTATCTATCTATCTATATATATATATATATATATATATATATATATATCCTCCGTTTGTTATCATATTTCATAGTTGGATATCTGAATTATCGTTATAAAGATATTTTTTATATTTTACCTTTTTATGTGTACAGAAATATCCCATGATGTATCATCAGTAGCTTTGTGAAGAAAGTGTAACTGATTTTTATTATAATTTCAACCGCACTTTTCTCTGATTTTTAACTGTTCCTCGATAATTATTTACACACGATTTCTCCTCCCCTCGTTATATATATATATATATATATATATATATTCATATAGATAGGTGTGAGTTTGTAACCCTGGGTTTCACGCTTTTGCGATCGTCAGACAAACTGATTAATTTTTTTTTTTAAATTGGTTATATTCGTGTATTTTTGTGGCAGTGGGGGAAAATCTGTCGTCACAACAGACGCAGAAATATACATATACATACATTTGTGCACCCAGCAAGGCGCACAAGGACACACACACAGACACATGTCCGTTCGGTCACTGAGGCTTGCATAAACATACACATGCGAATCGTGCGGGGTTCGGGATATATATGTATATGTGTGCCGTTGCACACATACATTTATATGTATATTTATTTTAACGTGCTTTCCTCCCTCTTTTTGCTCTTTATTTTTGTTGCTTTTCTTTTCATTTGTAAAATTTTGCAAATTATTAATAAAAAAAGAACCATTCAATTTTCATTTAGAATTATCCACTTGGCAATAAGTACTAAAAATAGTATGAAATACATACTTTCTTTTAAAAATCTGGAGTCGCCTAATAATTATGACTGGTAGTATATATATATATATATATATATATATATATATATATATATATATATTGTACATAGCGACACAGATATTTCTGTTTCAAGATTAAAATAAATGCCGGGGTAATCCAAATAGTCATAGCTTAAATCGTCTTCACCTGGATTTATATATATATATATATATATAGTCATCCGCAGACAGATCCGTTTTGCTGTATCACAGCTATTCAATACGGTTAGACTCTGATTGCTACATAACCCAGGCTCGAAATCCGACCGAATTGGCGTCAGTCGGCGACTCTACCCCGGGGCCACGGGGCGTTCGGTGGAAGATGGCAGTCGTTTTAGCGCATATCGTATTACGCGCCCAATAGCTAGCGTGCCCCAATTCATTTTACTGAATGAGCGATGCGTACACGCTAGAGTGGCTACTGTTTTTCAAAGTCTATCCCTGCTCCAGAGTGTGAGAGCGTAATTATTGTCATCCGCAGACAGATCTGTTTCGCTGTATCACAGCTCATCAGTACGGTTAGACTCAGATTGCTACATAACCCAGGCCCGAAATCCGACCGAATTGGAGTCAGTCGGCAACTCTACTTCTGGGCCATATATATATATATATATGTGTGTGTGTGTGTGTGTGTGTGTGTGTGTGTGTGTGTGTGTATGTATGTATGTATGTAATTAGAGCTGCTACCTTATTATCTAGTTTAACAATCACAAGATACTATCGCAATAGATCTTTGTTTTCAAAGGGAAATATTTTTTTTATAACTGGACACACTTGATAAATTCCGACAGAAAGTCTGTAGACATGAGACATAAGACTCGTTGTTTTAATGTATCTTTCTTTTGAAAACTTTTACTCGAATATTACGGGAATTGTTAGCAATTAATGCAATTTTGTATTCCCTCTCTATTCGCATAATAACAGATTATATATGAGTCAGTTTTCTTGTTTTATGCTAATAAAACCTGCCATGTCTGTAAATAACAAGTTCAACCAACCACTTATATATATATGTATATATATATATATATGTTTGTGTGTGTGTGTTTGTTTGTGTGTGTGTGTGTGTGTGTGTGTGTGTGTGTTTATTTGTGTGTGTGTGTGTGTGTGTGTGTGTGTGTGTGTGTGTGTGTGTGTGTGTGTGTGTGTGTGTGAATGCGTGCGTACGCTGCTTGAGAAAAGGCGTAATACTGTTACCATTATCGTCATAGGCATTTTATATATTTATGGAATGTCTTTGGCCTCAATTAACGCTAACTTATCTTCACCTACATCGCATCCAAACCCACAACTAACCAAGAACTCACCCGTTCCAAGAAACAGGACGGTATCCAACTTTTCATGATAAAGGTGTTTCCCAGGCGGAAAAGCTGCCCAGAGCAAAATGCGTCGATATTTCTTTCATCATTTATGTTCAGGATGGTGAGTGGGGTTCTATTTATTTCGGAAGGTACGAGGCCCTTAAATCGACTTGGGGAGTTGGAAATATTCAATGCATTGGTAAGATTTCATTTGATGATTGGGCAGTGACCGTACTGCCGAGGCGCTAAATAGTCAGCAGTTAATGAAGAGGTGAAGAACGAGAACTTGGGAAAGAAGAATGGAATAAAGCATGTTGAAGAAAAGAAAAAATGGTAACAAGATGGGAATAGGGAAATGGTATAATAAAAACTAGCAGAACCCGTGGAATTTCCACGGAAGGATAATTATGATTTCCTGGAAAAAATTTTACTTTGTCATACTACAAATGATAGAAACGTCTTCAAACATAAAGACATTGGATAATATAATAACGATAATACAGAGTGCAATTTTATTAAAATAACTATAAAAGTAATGTCCATAGAAGCTACTTTACCGTAATCATATATCATATTAAACGGCGTATCCATAGAACATAACCAAATACTGTACGCTATTTTGTAAGAGATTTTGAAAGAGAAAATGTTTTTTCTTTATTACTGAAAAATCGTGACTCTTGTGTCCATTGTAAACAGAAATGACCAACTGAGTAATGGCCAAGAGTGTAGAGGCCAGAAATTTTCATTAGGTCACAGGATACGACAACAAACCTACCTATTTTTACTATATTGTACAGTACACACACATATACACACACAATTACTGCATAAGCTGCTACTGATACGGTGATGCTATAGGCTCTCTCATCCTACTCTCTCACACTTTACTACATTTCCGTTTGGTAAAGGTGAGAGAAAGGCTGAGGAGAGCAGCGTTTAAAAAGATAAAGGGGAAGGAAAAGCTCGTATAGAGAGTATCTATCTATCTATCTATCTATCTATCTATCTATCTATCTATCTATCTATCTATCTATCTATCTCTTAGTAGACTTTGATAAACAGTAGCTACTCTGGCATGTACGCATCGCTCATCCAGTGAAATGAATTAGATCGCGCTAGCTATTGGGCGCGTATAATGATATGCGCTAAAAAGTCTGCCTAATTCCACCGAACGCCCATAGCCCAGGGGTAGAGTCGCCGACTGATGCCATTTCGGTCGGGTTTCAATCCTGGGTAAAAAAGCAGTCGGAGTCTAACCGTACTGATGAGCTGTGATACGGCGAAACAGATCTGTCTGATCTGTATATATATATATATATATATATATATATATATGACCTTTTTCTGTATGTAGCTATAAAAAGAGTACCTTCAACAATCTATATATATAATTACTTTGACAAATTATTTTTCACTATCTATCTATCTTTATATATACGACGGAATGAAAACAATGTTTTGTTATTACACGTGTTATGATACTTTAAGTGTACAAAATGGTGTTTGTGAAGCTATAAGTGTTTCAAGTCTAAAGTTGTCTCTCTTCAAGCGAATAACCTTATGGTTTTACGTATCGAGTTCCTTTTGTTTCTGAGGGCCAAGGAATTGTTCATAAATAAGTAAATAAAAAATAAATCAAATCAATAAAATAGAATAAGATAAAATATATCAAATGTCTGTGGTTTCTCACATCAGCACGTGTATAAATGAATAAACAAATAAATAAATAGATGAAAGAATCAAGTGCTAACCTCAATTTGAAACGATTTTGTTGTAGGGTTCCCTCATTAGTACATTAAAATTATCTTCTAGGCACTTTCCTTATCTACAAGTCTCTCCGTAATTGTCTTCTATCGGTCAGCTGGTTGTTTTAATTATTTTAACGATATTTTGAATTTGGTGTGCTTGTGCGTGCGTGTGTGCGTGTGTGTGTTTGTAATTGTGTGTGTGTGTGTGTGTGTGTGTGTGTGAGAGAGAGAGAGAGAGAGAGAGAGCGTTTTTTGATTTCGTCTTTATGCTATAGAATTATTTTTTATGTGTCATATGGTTCTTTTTTATTGTTTGGGGTTAACATTTGAATTTGGTGTGTGTGTATGTGGGTGTATGCATGTATGTGTATGTATGTGTGTTTGTATGTGTATCTGTATGAATGTGTGTGTGTGCGTGTGTATGACCTTTTTCACTATGTAGCTATAAAAAAGTTTCCTTAACAATCTATCTATGAAATCATTTTGACAAACTATTTCTGTCTATCTATCTATCTATCTATCTATCTATCTATCTATCTTCAGATATAAATATAGTCATGCGCAGACAGATCTGTTCCGCTGTATCACAGCTCATAACTACGGTTAGACTCCGATTGCTTTTAACCCAAAATTGAAACCCGACCGAATTGGCGTCAGTCGGTGATTCTACCTCTGAGCTATGGGCGTTCGGTAGAAGAAGGCAGACTTTTTAGCGTGTATATTGTCATTATACCCACCCAATAGCCAGAGTGCTCTAATCCATTACTGAATGAGCGATGCGTACACGCCAGAGTAACTACTGTTTTTCAAAGTCTACCATTCTTCCAGAGTGCTCAATCAGGGTGTGAGAGCGTAAATAGTCATCCGCAGACAGATCTGTTTCGCTGTATCACAGCTCATCAGTATGGTTAGACTCCGATTGCTTTTAACCCCGGATTGAAACCCGACCGAATTGGCGTCAGTCGGTGATTCTACCTATGGCCGTCCGGTAGAAGAAGGAAGACTTTTTAGCGTGTATATTGTCATTATACCCGCCCAATATATGGCTTTTTTCACTATGTACCTATAAAAAGAGTTTCATTAACAATCTATAAAATCATTTTGAAAATTATTTCATTTTCATTCTATCTATCTATCTATCTATCTATCTATCTATCTATCTATCTATCCTTGTATATATATTTATATATGTATGACTTTTTCACTGTGTGGCTATAAAAAGCGTTTCATTAAAAATATGAAATCATTTTGACAAATTATTTCATTTTCATTCTATCTATCTATCTATCTATCTGAGGTTGTAAGGGATATATGTGTTGATTATTGTGTTTTTTTTTTGTTCCTAATATTTTCTTTCATGTAGAATATGCATCACGACCTTAGCTGTCACGAGTTTTCATAATTTCTTTACCTTTGTCACTGTTATAATTTTTCCTTTTTTCACCGTACAACGCCGGATATAGGGATCTACAGAGAAACAGGTTCAGTTTATGAGGATATGTGGGGAAGATGATGTTTAACCCTAGACTTAAACTGGTTAAGATCAGGAAAGTATCCTCTTGGTAGTCAGCTTCCCAGAACAGTGCTTCGTGTGACGAAGCTGCACGACAGGAACTTACTTCTCACCAATGATCTACTGAAGAAATATAGGTGGTTCACTAGAATGTGTGTAAGATGGCCGGTCCGACACGTGAAGGTTACAACTGTTAGAACTAAGGAATGTAGTTCGTCTTGGCACTTTCCATGGAATTATCGACAGAGTAATTAGAGACTTGGAACAACTTGTCCCAGAGTGGAAAGTGAAAACTGGACAGTTCCCGCTTAAATATGACAACAGTACTCTATTTTACGCCTGATCTGGCTCTTTTAAAATGTAGAAGATCGCCCGAATCAGGTACTTAATGAAGCAGTACACAGAAGTGACCATTTTCCTTAATCTTTAACGATAGATGTATGAGCTTCGCATGAGGTCTGGGTTGAGAGGTCCAATAGTCGGGCAAAGCTCGGGGTCTCCCTTAGGGAACATCCATTCATTTTGACGGGTCGTAGTTCATGGTCCGATTGTTGATGATGAAATGTAACTAGTTTAGTCTTCGAGGCATTCAATGTCACTAGCTTTTAATCTCTCACTGAAAAGTTAGAGCTAGATCGGAGAAGAGATCATTTGTCAATAAATCCTGTTCCGCCATCCATTTACACTAGCTCGGTAGGTAAGTTATACCTCTGTCTTCAATTTGCCCTGAGAGTGTCAAATTTTCTAAGCAATCTTTCCTCATCATGTTCCCGAGAAATTTTAACTGTCTCTCTGATTCTCTGTATATGTGTCCTTGTTTCCATTTTTCCTAAAACTTCATCGTTGCTCACATGTTCAGTCTATGGTATTTTAATCATCCTTCTGTAGAGTTATATTTCTAATGCTTGAAGTCTTTTCTTCATCTGTGATGAAAAACTGTTGCATTCACTGTCATAATGCAGGATTTTTTAGAATTTGCTTGATTTTACTTGTTTTTATCTATTTTGTTTGACTTTCTCTGATTTGCTTGATTTCCACTTTTTTGTTTGATTTTACTTCTTTTGCTTGATTTTGCTTGATTTTACTGGATTTTGCATGATTTGCTTGATTTTTGTTCATTTGCCTGATTTTGCTTGATTTGCTTGATTTGCTGGATTTGTTTGATTATACTTACTTTGATCTATTTTGTTTGATTTTGCTTGATTTTACATTAAAATTCTACTAAGCATTTCAGAAAATTATCGTTAGAAACAAAGAAAAGAGTACTTAAGTGCAGTATCAGTCGTCCTATATGGCACCGAAGGCTGAATCCCATTCATCGGAATAAAGGATTCGGTTCAAAACTCCTAATGCCCGCAGAAGCATGAAACGTATAAAGGCAGAAACGTCGTAAACATGGCAATAAAGATGAGGACAACATCCTAACAAGGTAAATGTAAGTCGTTTATATTTGAGTCTGAAATAATTTATTTATTTCGGTGATAGGTCAAATTTAGTTTTTTGCTTAGTAGACGATACATCTATTACATCGATTTTGCTTGACTTTTTCTGATTTGCTCGATTTCCGCTTTTTTGCTTGATTTGACTTGGTTTGCTTGATTTTGCTTGATTTGACTGGATTTTGCTTGATTTTTTGCTTGATTTGATAGATTTGCTTGATTTGTTTAATTATACTTACTTTGATCTATTTTGCTTGAATAGACATTATTTTACTTGATCGCCGTCATTTTGCATAATTTATTTGACTTTGATTAATTTGATTGATTTTCTTGGATTTGCTAGATTTTGCTTAATTTTGCTTGATTTTGCTTGATCTTACTAAATTGGAATACAATGAAAAGTTTGATGCAGATATCCGAACATACATTGTGATAGCAAAAGATGCGTTCCGAAAGCTAAGCTAAGCATTAAGCATCCGAAAATTATCGTTAGAAACAAAGAAAAGAGTAATCAAGTGTAATATCAGTCGTCCTATACGGCACTGAAGGCTGAATCCCATTCATCGGAATAAAGGATTCGGTTCAAAACTCCTAATGTCTGAAGAAGGTTGGAACGTACAAAGGCAGAAACGTCGTAAACATGGCAATAAAGATGAGGACAACATCCTAACAAGGTAAATGTCAGTCGTTTATATTTGAGTGTGAAATAATTTATTTACTTCGGTGATAGGTCAAATTTAGTTTTTTTGCTTAGTAGATGATACATTTTGGAGGGCTTTTATTTCAGCACTTGTTAATAGGTCAGTTGAAAGTAAAACAACGCAAAGAAAAACATGAGAATTTCCTGATTGGTAATATTATCACCTTTTTATTATTGAAGAACTTACCGAAAGATCCTGAATGTGCTGTTTCTCTCCAGAGAAACGAGTTTGAATTTCAGTCAGAAAAATCGGAAAATATTTCACAAATGTGAAGTGCAGGAGTGGAAATTGTTATCTACACTATTGGTATTATTCGGACTGTTGTCCTCATTTTTTGTTGTCATATTCACAACATTTCGGCCGTTGTACGCTCCAACCTTCTACAGGTGATTGAAATTTCAAACTATACTCTTTATTTGGTTCACCGAGGTAGATTGTTCTAGTTCATTTGCTTAGTAGTTAGTACAGTTTGTAGGGCTTTTATTCCGGCACCTCTTAATATGTTTATTGAAAGTAATCTGACTAAAAAAAAAAAAAAATACAGGAGAAATACCATGATATGTAATATTATTGCATTTTAATTGTTGGCAAACTTCTCGAAAGATTCTGATTGTTCTGTTTCTTCCCTGCACGAAGAACTCGTATTCCAACTGGGTTTGTGGCATGAGCTTTTTTAAAAACTTATTTTGCTCCAAGCAAATAATAATGCAAAGGGAGTTACTGAGTTTAATGGAATCTGAAAAAAAACAGAAAAAAAAACAGATATTATTGGAGGAGAGAGAGAGAGACAGAGAGACAGAGAGAGAGACAGAGAGAGAGAGAGACAGACAGACAGACAGACAGACAGACAGAGACAGAGACATCAGATAATAACTGACACTGAATTCAAAGTATTAATATATAATTAAAAAGTCAGAAGATGTTCCCCAACGGCGAAGTGAGTGAGAGGAAATTGCTGTTTACACTACTGTCATTGTTCAGACTTTCCTCCTCATTTTTGTTACCATATTCACAACGTTTCGGCCGTTGTACGCTTCGATCTTCCTCAGATGATTAAAATTTCGAGCTGAACCCTTTATTTCGTTTACCGGGGTAGATTGTTCTAGTTCAATAATTCATACCTCTTCCAGATGTCTTGGTATCAGTTATCTCACTTTCAATCGACTCTCTATCTATTCCTATACATAACGTTCTCTTGAAGATGTAAATAAGTATCGAAACATTAAAGATGCTATTTTTCCACAGCGCGACTCGGTTTGTCAGACTTGTATTATCCACGTTCATATTCAAAGCTACTTTCGTCGCTTTATCCATTAAAATACTTTATAAAATAATGGCAGTATGTTATGTCTGTCACGATCGATTGTCACTTTTGCAACTCCCAACAGGAAAGAAGTCACTGGGTACATTAGTACAATCGGACATTGATTTAGAAACGAGGCCGAACGACAGATTGACCAATCCTTATCGATTACGGAAAATCAAAGGTTAGAGACAATGAATGTGGCTTTTTGTTTTGGAATGACGGAGAAAGACGATAGAAAGACGAAGAAACCTCGAAAAGAACGAAAACGCCATGTTGTGTCACCGGGGGGAATTGTTTTAATTGGAGTAGATAGACTAAACTATCGCCCGGTTCACACTCCACCCACGTCTATTGAACAGGCGAAGAGCCTCATCCCTTGTTCCCTGTTTAGGATGAGGTTTCTGGTTTTCTCTTTTCCAATCTTTTCACTCTTTTCTTTTTTCTTTTTTTCAATTGGAGTAGATAGACTAAACTATCGCCCGGTTCACACTCCATCCACGTGTATTGAACAAGCGAAGAGGCTCATCCCTTATTTCCTGTTTAGGATGTGGTTTCTGGTTTTCTCTTTTCCAATCTTTTTACTCTTTTCTTTTTTTTTTTCAATTGGAGTAGATAGACTAAACTATCACCCGGTTCACACTCCACCCACGTGTATTGAACAGGCGAAGAGGCTCATCCCTTATTTCCTGTTTAGGATGTGGTTTCTGGTTTTCTCTTTTCCAATCTTTTTACTCTTTTCTTTTTTTTTTCAATTGGAGTAGATAGACTAAACTATCGCCCGGTTCACACTCCACCCACGTCTATTGAACAGGCGAAGAGGCTCATCCCTAATTTCCTGTTTAGGATGCGGTTTCTGGTTTTCTCTTTTCCAAACTTTTCACTCTTATGTAGCTCCCTGCGCATCAGTGGCAATACAGCCTTGATCGGGGTGATATGCCATGCCATGTCTTGTTATGGTTAAGCAATAAAATTGGTATAAACAATCCGATGTTGCTTACGTTTTCAATGTATACTTACAATAGTTTCTCCCTTCCTCATCACAGATTTTCGGGGACCATGAACAATTGTAATTCCTTTTCATTCTGTGCAAGGTGACTCGATATAAAGGCTTACGTTAAGGGGTAGTTTATATGGATAAGATGGGAAGATATCGCTTAACTCTAGACTTGAACAGGTTAAGGTAAATTTCTAAGCGCAGCTTAGATGTGGCACAAGGCCAAAATTATGAGGTACACAGTGAGGATCGAACTCACAACTCAGTTGTAATTATTCTAGCGAGACAAGCTTGCTAATAATTACACAACCTCGAGGTGCCCCATTTGATTTTCTAAACGCCGTGTAGATGTGGGGCAAGGCCAAAATTATGGGGTACACAGTGACGATCGAACTCACTACTCAGTTATAAAAGGTCTAGCTAGAAAAGCTTGCTAACCATTACACCACGTCGGGGTACCCCTGGTTTTTTAAGCGCAGCTTAGATGTAACACAAGGCCGAAAGTAAGCGACACCCAGTAAGGATCGAACTCACTCCTCTTTTTTAATGATTCTTGCGAGACAGGCATGATAATCTTTACACAACCTTGAGGTGCCCAATGAAACTTGCAGGAGTGGGGTTCGAACCAACGGGGACTTTTGTCCATTGGAACACAAGTCCAACGCGTTAACCACTCAGGCATCGTGCTGCAAGACTTGAACAGGGAAAGATTGTAGAATTCGGGCATACATCATTTGCGGGGTCTGTTCTACTGGGAAGTGGTTGACGGGAAGAAACCGTTCGAGTGGTATTTACTATTCGCTGATGGAATGCAATGGGAAGGTGTATTTGTCTGTATTTCTGAGATGAGGTAGTATTTACAGTATTTACAATATTCGAACTGTTGTTCTCATCTTTGTTGCCATTTGTACGACGTTTAATAATAGATCACTGTGTTTGCCTATATTTCTGAGATGATGTAGTATTTACAGTATTTACATTATTCGAACTATTGTCCTCATCTTTGTTGCCATTTGTACGACGTTTAATAATAGATCATTCTATTTGTCTATATTTCTGAGATGAGGTAGTATTTACAGTATTTACATTATTCGGACTATTGTCCTCATTTTTGTTGCTATTTGTACGACGTTTAATAATAGATCATTCTATTTGTCTATATTTCTGAGATGAGGTAGTATTTACAGTATTTACATTATTCGAACTGTTGTTCTCATCTTTATTTCAATTTGTACAAGGTTTAATAATAAATCATATTATTTGTCTATATTTCTGAGATGAGGTAGTATTTACAGTATTTACATTATTCGTATTATTGTTCTCATCTTTGTTGCCGTTTGTACGACGTTTAATAATAGATCATTCTATTTGTCTATATTTCTTAGAAGAGGTAGTATTGACAGTATTTACATTATTCGAACTATTGTCCTCATCTTTCTTGCCATTTGTACGACGTTTAATAATAGATCATTCTATTTGTCTATATTTCTGAGATGAGGTAGTATTTACAATATTTACATTATTCGAAGTATTGTCCTCATCTTTGTTGCCATTTGTACGACGTTTAATAATAGATCATTCTATTTGTCTATATTTCTGAGATGAGGTAGTATTTATAGTATTTACATTATTCGAACTGTTGTTCTCATCTTTGTTGCCATTTGTACGACGTTTAATAATAGATCATTTTATTTGTCTATATTTCTGAGATGAGGTAGTATTTACAGTATTTACATTATTCGTATTATTGTTCTCATCTTTGTTGCCGTTTGTACGACGTTTAATAATAGATCATTCTATTTGTTTATATTTCTGAGATGAGGTAGTATTTACAGTATTTACATTATTCGAACTATTGTCCTCATCTTTGTTGCCATTTGTACGACGTTTAATAATAGATCATTCTATTTGTCTGTATTTCTGAGATGTGTTAGTATTTACAGTATTTACATTATTCGGACTATTGTCCTCATCTTTGTTGCCATTTGTACGACGTTTAATAAACAATCATTCTATTTATCTATATTTCTGAGAAGATGTAGTATTTACTGTATTTACATTTTTCGGACTATTGTCCTCATCTTTATTGCCATTTGTACGACTTTTCGGCTCTTGTACGCACCGGCCTTCTTCATGGGATATTAATTCCGAACCGAACCCTTTATTACAAACACTGGTGTATATCTTCCTCATTCCTTGCGTAAAGCTACGTCTTGAAATAATGAGTTATCACCCTATAACCCTGCAAGTTAATTCCTCACCACTGCTGTAGCCTGGTATTGAACTCACAACTCATTGAATTAAATCACAGGAATTAACCAACGTCTAGGATTATGGGTGGTTGCTATAATGTAAGCGGCATAGCGATTAAAACCGCGGCGTTTACGCCTGGCAAAACCAAGGAATGTAGGTTGTCCGAGCAGTTTACATGGGAAAAAAAAGTTAGATCAGTGAGAGCCTCGTCACATCCCGCCTCTGAGAGAAAGAATTGAGTTTCTGTTTGAGTTTTCTTTAACGGCATATCAACACCTCTGTGGGTTATTTAATGCCCAAGAGTTTGGGTTTTAAGTTATTTCTTTAATGTTCAATTATAGTGAGAAGGTTGAGTTAGTCAGATGTTAATGAAAATATTTTGTTTTTATTATTTTTTATTTTAGAAAATTGAAAATGTATTTAGATTTTTATTCAAAAATGTTTTGCTGAGAAGTTTTTCTTTTAAAAATGGGTTATGGTAATAATTTTTTTCTCAAAATGTATATTCTTCTATAAAAGTTTATTTTTATGTATATATTTCTATAAAAGTATTTTTATACTTTCATAGTGTTTTGATCCCAGTTTGGGGGTTAACTAGTTACCCATAGCAGGAACCCTAACAGGTGCTACCACTCCAGATCAGGGTTGATCTGGGAACCACAGCAATTAAGAGGTGGTTCCATGCTACTCACAATCTCCCAATTTAAATGCAATATCCGTCATACCCAGGACCCTGTGAGAAAGAAAGAGTGGCTTCTGGGTGGAAAATAATTCATTTCAAACAGGGACTCAGAGACGCTTTTGAACGCTATCAAGACTTGAAAGCGAGAACTGGGAAGCTACCGACTAAATATGGCAATATTACTCTATTTTGACCTGACCTGGCTTTTCTAAAAGTAGAAGATACCATGATGATTCGGGTACTTACTGGATAGTTACTGGTAGCCGATCATTTTACCTGCATCTTTATCGATCGATTGTATAAACCAGTTCCACTTGAGATGTGGATTAAGTGTGAGACCCGGTATTTTCTCAAAGCACCGTGACTCTTTGTGGTGAAATTCGTTCATCGTGCCTGGCAGGGGTCCAGGGTCTGATTGGCAGTTGGAATTTAACTAAAGAGTTTCCCTTCTGCTAGACTGGATACCAACCACGTCTATAAAACCCAGTTTTCCCTGTTATTTATCCCATAGCTAGGGGAGAAGAGATGTATTCACATTATCTCTAAGTGAGTTTAGGCGTAAGTGAATATAATCAATTTTACATTTCAAGGAACCATTCTAACTAAACATCATTTGTCCGTGATCTTTTCGGGTAAAAGGCGAAATCGGCTGATTCAGAATGATCTCCCGACCATTACTTGGAAACATAATTCACGAGAATTAAGAACTTAGATACTTGAGTTGCTGTCATTAAGCGTTATATCATTAAGTCCTTTTCACAAGTGAAGTAGTAAAGACACTAAGATGCAAGATGATAATACGTGTGAAAAATATGGGAAAAAAAACATCATTATGGCGACGCTAATAAGAGAACAGGATTTTAGCAGATGATGACGATTGATAGTGTTTACATTATTGGAAGATCTTATTTGACTGGGAAAAAAATACTGGGAGGGAGTTTTCAGGGGACGACGGAATATTTGACAGAAACTTGTAGTTTTATCTAGAAATTTAAAATTTAAAGTCATAAGCACTAGAAAACAGAAAACTAAAAGCTCCTGCGGGTGAAAAATCATCTTGCTTATTATTTCTCGTGTCCTTTGAGATTGTATCACGAACGCAAGTAATTAAGAAAAACAATTCAAGCCTCCCAAATGCACCAGTATTTTGTAGCTGGAATGGTCATTTCTCAAAATATAGTTGAATTTACTCAAATAGAGGTCTACATATCCACAGAAATATCCACTTCATATATATATATATATATATATATATATATATATATATATATATATATTGATTGATTGATTGATTGTTTAATACCTAGTTTTTGGTCCTAATAGGGTTAGACCAATACACATTTGTATTAAAAAGTGTTCTATACAATTAAATTGTAGCACTTTTGAATATTTGTCATTTATAAACGAGTTATTTCGTTACCTTGGTTTCCAGTATGCGTGGTTTCTTCATGAAATTTTTTATAACTATTAAATAATTATATTTTAATAACTATTGAGTTAATTATTTCTCGTATCCTTTGAGATTGTTGGTTGTTCTGTTTTAATGGCATATCAACCTCGGCGGGTCATTTATTGCCAACTAAATTCTATTTATTTATTACTGGTAATACCTTTTTCTTTCAACAATTTATTGTTGTTTTTTTATATAAGTTTTGTGTCTAGTAATACTTTTTTATTTTCGAGTATCATGATTCATTGGGATTTGTTTTTCAGGGCAGAATCCCCAAATCCTACCCTTGTTATTTAACCCATAACTGGAGGGAAGGGACGGATTAATATCTTTCCCAAGGGTCACAGTGCTTAAGTGAATGTAAGTTATTCAACTGGAATTCGAACTCAGCTCACCGATTTCTCTTTCCGAGCCGATATCCACTGCACCACAACACACATCCGTCACTAAACGCTTACAGTACCTGATATTCTCAAGTGGTCATCCATCTAAGTACTCATCAGGCTCAACATCGCTTAATTTCTGTGATCGAGTCAGAACCGGTTTATTCAACGTGATATGGCCGTAAGCCCTTTGAGATCGTTTCACGAACGAAAGTAATCAAGAAAAAAAATTCAAGCCTCACACATGTACCAGTATCTTGTAGCTGGAATAGTCATTTCGCAAAATATAGTTGAATTTACTCACATGGAGGTCTACATATCCACATACATATCCACTTTATATATATATATATATATATAAAGGTGAAGAGAACCAACAGTGTTAGAATTCCGAGTTCTCTGGCTTTTACCTTTTTAAAATAATGATCAGTACAACATAGAGATTAGGCATAATATAAATAACTAAGTTTTATTTTTTAATTAATATAGTTTCCATTACGACACTGAAATTTTTATATTTCAAAATTTTAACTCGTCATCAGCTAATGTTAGTTCATTGGTGTGAAAATCATTTTCATATATATATATATATATATATATATATATATATATATATATATATAGCATAGTGATGATCCACGTATACTGTCTTGATATGTATAGGAAAGAATATTAATAAAAAAAAGTTTTGAATTTAAAAATGTACTTTTTTTGGGCAGTATTTGTTTATTTTTATTATTGTATTTTATATTTCAGACCGCCCTCGGTCCTTCATCAGAAACGAGTGATTTTTAAATTTGAATTAGAAACGTATTTCACGATAGCGTTCGAATATTTTTTGTGTTTACATCACGTGGTGTGTTTGTTCACAACATGCGGCACGTCCGTAGAGAAAGTCTGTTTGTTTTAGTTAAAAATTTCTTGGAATATCTGAAAAAAATTTTAGCTATTGAAATATTTGTAAAGATTCAACACACCTAAGTCCCTATTTAACCCTAGCTTGTGTGTGTTTAATTTTAAAATCCAGTATTTTTCTTTCTTTCTGCGTGTGTATGTAGAACTAAAATTGGAGTCTATTAGTAAACATTTGCAATTTTCTAAAGTATGATCAGGTTGATTAAAATGGGCTGCAATTGGGGAGTATACATTTTTTTGTCGTATATTTAGTTTGTGATTATTGAAGCGAAATTTAAAGCTATTACCGGATTCGCCGATATATCCACTGTTGGGGCAAATTGAGCAGAAGAGAAAGTAGATAATGTTTTTGCTGTCACAAGTAAGGTTTGGTGGGTGTAATTTTATTTTGGTGTTGGGTACAGAGAATGTTTTGTCTGTTATTAAATGTTTACAAATTAAACAGCGAGGCTTCCCACATTTTAAATTCCCTGATAGGTTTGTATTATTTAAATATTTGTTAGAAGTGAGGATAGTTGATAGGTTGGGTGTTTGTTTCTTTGCATTTATGGGTGGTTTATCGAAAATGTCTTTGATGTTTTTGTTTGATTGGAGGTTCCTGTAATAATTTTTTAAATTTTTGATAAGTGTGTAGGAATATTGATTATGGTTAAAAACCATGGGAATTCGGTTGTTATCTTTTCGTTTTTTGTATGTGAGAAGTGTGTTACGATCTATGTGGATGGCTTTATGTAGTGCTTCCTTTATTATTTTTATTGGATATTTACATTTTAGAAACTGTTTTGTTAGGTTGTTAATGTTGTTTAGAAAATCTGGATGGTCTGAGCATATGCGTTTTATTCTGATAAATGAGCTGTATACGATAGATTTTTTTAATTTGAGGGGATGACAGCTGTTAAAGTGTAGGAATTTATGTTGGTTTGTGGGTTTGTTGTATAGACTGGTGGAAAGTGTATGTTTATTTAATTTTACCATGACGTCTAAGAAAGGGACGGATGTGTATGAGTACTCCATGGTAAATTTGATTGTATTGTGGAAGTTGTTGCAAAAAGTAAAGAAGTTTTTTAATTTTTCTAATCCATGAGTCCATATTAAGAAAATATCATCAATGTATCTAAAATAATGTGATGGTTTGTATTTTTGAACTGTCTAGTATCTTTTTTTCTAAAATATGCATAAAGATATTGGCATAACTAGGTGCCATTTTCGTGCCCATTGCTGTGCCACTAATCTGTAAATAGTGTAAATTTTTTTTTATTAATATTCTTTCCTATATATATATATAGCGATATATTCACCACTTACTTGCTACCCAGGTTTCAGTCATCATCAGGCGGTAATGGAAAACCGTATTTCTTTGCTCTTATTCTTTCTTTAATTTATATACGCGACCGTCGGAATTTCCAGGAAGGGAGAGAAATCAAGCAAATACGAGGAGAGGAATAAAGCACTAACACTCGCACACAGTCAGTTAAGTGCCATGTGCGAAATACGCTTGGGCGATCATGTCTTTTTCGAGAGATGACTGACAGTGCAGAAGATTATCCCACAATGGGTTGCCATTATTTTCTGCTATAGACTGGTTGCAGACCAAGGTTAAAGAACCTAATCTGTCCTGTTATTTAATCCATAACTGGGGGAAGAGACTGATTAATACCTTTCCCAAGGGGGTATTTGCACGTAAGTGAATGCAAGGAATTCAACTGTTATTCGGACTCGGATTCCCGATTTCTAGTTTCGAGCCGATATCCACTGCGCTACAACAGGCACACACACACACACGCACACACACACACACGCACACGCACACACATACATGCACACACACACACACACACACACACACCACACGCACACACACACACTCACACACACGCACACACACACGCACACACACACACACTCACACACACTCACACTCACACACTCACACACACTCACACACACGCGCGCACACACACGCACACACAGACACACACACACACACACACACACACACACACACACACACATGGATAAATTGTCACCTAAAAAATGCAAAACTAAAAATAATACTGATATCTCATTTTAAGAAATATATTTGCTAAAATTACATAAAAATGTCTTGAAATAAAAAAGATTAAATTTATTCACTAAAATCTCCATTAACTTTATGTACGGACACCAGACGACTTCGGAATCCCCTACATCTCTTCTGAAGGGTTTCCTTCTTTAAGGTGGTGAATTCTGCCATAATTATTGTCTTCAATTTATTTTTTTGTTTCAAGGAGTTTTGATGATCTCTGGCTTTATTACACTCCACAAATAATAACCAAGAAGATTGCAGTCTGGAGAGTTAAGTGGCCAAATGTCAGTGCTGATGTGGTCGCAGAAGTTGTCCGACATCCATGAGTGGTTTCTTCTAGTTCTGAAATATGGTGCAAAATCTTGTTATCAGATATAGGCTATTCCAGCAGCGCATCTTTTGACCCGGGTCGGCACTACACTCTCAAGAAACTTAAAGTAAGTTTTCGTTTTGAGTCAGTGACACTCATCAACAAGTATGAGATTTTTTTGTTTTTTTTTATCAGAACGATCAGAGTCTTCCAAACTGTCGAACCATCGTAATGACTATTAGAATCGTCCAACTCTTTCCTAATCATCTGCACTTTCCTTACAGGGACATCAACGCACTCTGAAACGTTTCTGTTGGAACTTACCGTGCGAATTCTAAATAGTACAACATGCTGTATCCAAATTTCTGTCGGAGTGAATTGCACAATCAAGCTTTCTTTACAAAGACGGTCCCTAACTGAACCTTCTATATTGGGCAGTCGTCAAAATAAAAAACATAAAACATGCATGCGCGACATTTGAAATATAAAATGGCAACAATTTTCCCATCGCACAATATATATATTCTAAACATGTACTGCTAAATATAACAGACAATGAATGTCTATAATGAATATATATATATATATATTCTAAGCATGTACTGCTAATTATAACAAACAATGAATGTCTATAATGTTTAATCACGAGCCGTTCTAAACATCGTATTTTGGCTTTAATTTCAGGTGAAAATAAAGACAAAAATTGTCCAATATTTGGATATTTTTTATGATGCTGGTTTTGAGCTTTCCGATCACATGAGCCAACTTCAGAGAGGTTACAGGGACGTTAACATAAAGACACCCACCATCAAGAATGATTTTATAAATGTTGACATAAAGTTCGGACTTCGCAGAATATACTGGCAATGTCTGTAATGCAAGATCATTGAATACTGTTGTCATATTTGTTCGGGTGCTTCTGCTATTCATTTCGGGATTCGCGACAAAATCCAAGGGAGGATCTGCAACGTAATCGATCCCGATTTGGCAGCTCGACTTCAGTCACTTTCCTCACCGACGGGATGTGACCCCCCTTTGTCTTTTCTACAAATATTTTCAAGGCTTCCGCTCTGAGGAACTTCTTTTCATGGTGCGCTGACCACATGCATTTGGCATTTAGGTCTCACCCTTTTACCGTCAAAATAGCCAAATGTCACAGCCTCTTCTACTCTATCAGTTTCTAGTTACTGACTAGACATGACGTTGCTTAATTTCAGTGATCAGTATAACGAGAACTATTATTTCAACGTGATATCGTTGTTACCACACATAGAAGATTTTCAATATGAGTGTTTGAATGTTCCTGCTTATATTGTAATTTCTAATAGTTGACTGTTTTGATTGGTTTGTTGCTTTACGGTTTATCAGCCCTTGATCAATTTTTTTCAGATTGTAGCTGCTTGCTTACATTACCCGTTGATCCCAAGCGGTGTCCCATCTAAGTATTAACCAAGTTCTACACTGCTTAACATTTCTCATGAGATCAGGTTTTACTTAATAACAATAGAAAATGAAGCCCTCCTTTCTATCCAGTGCTCCTGATATTCATTTCGGGATTCTTGACAAAATTCAAAGGAGGATCTGCAATGTAATCGTTCCCAATTTAGCAGCTCGACTTCAGTCACTTTCTCACCAACGTGATGTGGTCCCTCTGCCTTTTCTACAAATATTTTCTGCACTGACAAGCTTTTTTCCCTGGTGCTCCAATTACATAAATTTACTTGTGCTACCAGATTGCCATCTAGGTCCTACCATTTTACGCTCAAAATAGTCAATTGTGACCACCACTTCTACTCTATAAGTTTTTTCTCGCACTTCCCACCTGTGGAACTCCCTTCCGCATACCTGCTTCCCTGATACAATCTTTAAAAGTTTAAATGCAACGACAATTTTCATCTTCTATCTCCATATTTCTATTTCTCTTTTATCCTTTCTTCGACATCCCCTATAACTTTCTTCGACATCCCCTATAACTTGTTTTATTTTCTTATATATTTTTTCTTTCTTTTCTTTCACAGCACTCCCTGCACACCGGTAGCGGTCCGAACTTGCTTACATTGGAACGATTAAAAAGAAAACATTTTAAGAAGGACTTCTCCCCATCTTTTCCACTCATCAGATGTCCAAGGACTCGACATACTTCATACAAGATGGCGCTCCATGCCATGCTGTAAAATAAACTGTGATCATAATTGAAGCGAAATCGGGTACGAGTTCACCGATTATAGACCCTGGGCTGGGTCTTATTGGATATATCTGCACAAGAAACGGGTGAACTCTGCTTCCTATGTCGAATTGCTTCGACTTCTGCAATAACTTGGTCAGAAATTCCCCGATCGAAGATTGCACAGTGAAGACGCCCCCGAACAGTAAGAAACGTCCACTAACTGTGAATGAATGCATTCACTACATAAACAGCATTCTCCATAAAATATTGTTGGCAGATTATCCTGTTTTAAAATTTAATGGGCGTTACTTTTATTTTTTGCTTTTATATATACAGTTATGTGCGTTGGAATGTGAAAAACGGTGAGCCGAATTCGAATTACAATTTTATTCCTTTCATTCACTTACGCGCAAATAACCTTGAGAAAGGTATTAATCCGTTTTTCTCCCTCCAGCTATGGGTTAAATAGCAAGATAAATTGGATTCTATAGCCTTGGTAGGCAACCATTCTACCGCAGAAATTGATGGCAACCTACTGCGGGATAATCTTCTACCCAGTCAGTCATGTCTCTTTCGAGACACGATCGCCCAACTGTGTATCACGTATGGCACCTAATTAACGGATATGCAATTATATTGTTTATTTTTTTGTATATTCACGAGTGAATCCCACTTATACCGAGGGTAGTGATATGAAGATCAGAATGGCATGAACAAAAGAGGTCAACGATGAATTCTGACTGTGTGTTTCATTCTTTAAAGCATCATAGAACTGCATCCGATGCTTGCTTAATACATGAACCTGTCACCAACATGTAATATTCATTTCCATCATATATAAGAACTAGTAAAACAATTCAAATACCTGGAAAACATTTTTGTCAGAGGATAGAAAGAGTGACATTATTTCATGTCAGTCAGTTAAGTGCCATACGTGATACACGCTTGGGCGATCATGTCTCGAAAGAGACATGACTGACTGGGCAGAAGATTATCCCGCAGTAGGTTGCCATTGCTTTCTGCGGTAGACTGGTTGCCGACCAAGGTTATAGAACTCAGTCTGTCCTGCTATTTAACCCATAACTGGAGGGAAGAGACGGATGAATACCTTTCCAAAGGGTATTTGCGCGTAAGTGAATACAATGGATTCAACTGGAATTCGAACTCGGCTCCCCGGTTTCTTGTTCCGAGCCAATATCCACTGTACCACAACGCACATTATTTCATGTACACATCTAAAATGTACATATGGCTCCACGATATTATTATTATTATTATTATTGGTAGATGCAGTAATAGTAGCGGTAGAAGGAGGAGAGGAAAGTGTAGTATTATTAGTAGCTTAATAATATTAGTAGCTTTGGAAAATTACTATGTAAAGTGCGGCATGGAGATCCAGAGACGAATTGGCATGGCCAAAGACGCGTTTCAGAAGTTAACCAGAGTATTGAAAGACAGGAAAATCTCATTAGAAACAAAGAAAAGAGTGCTGGATTGCTGTGTGGTGTCTTTCCTTCTGTATGACAGTGAATGTTGGACGATCTCATCAAGGATAAAGGAGAGTTTGAGGCAACAGAAATGTGGTTTTACAGAAGGATGCTGAGGATGCCATGGACAGAGCACGAGATGCTGGAAAGGATGCAAACGAGAAGAAAACTGATACTAAATATCAGGAAGAGACAAATGAGGTTCCTGGGATAAGTAATGAGGAAGGAGGGCCTGGAGAACTTGATACACACGAGTCGGATAAATAGAAGAAGAGACACGGGAAAGCAGAGCGAGACGTACTTGTTAGGTCTGAGCAAATAATTGATGGAGCGGTGTTTAGAAGAGATACCAAGAAAAAAATTATTGAGAGCTATAATGGACACAGCAAAGTGGGAGTCCATAATCGCCTACGTCCTGAAGGGACACGGCACATGAAGAAGAAGAAGAAGAAGAAGAAGAAGAAGAAGAAGAAGAAGTAAAGAGCATGAACTGAGCCGACGCTGCCGCACTATTGTCTCTCTCGATGGGCATAACAGGAGTGAAAGGAAATTATAGCGTCAATACCTAATCTATTCATTTTTTATAGCGGAACCCCACGAAGAATGCGTGTTTCCGCAAGCTTCAGCATGCTTTAACATGTTTGCTATTTATTGTGAAAGAATATTGTTAAAACCTGAGCTTTACAAAAAAAAAAAAAAGATAGAAAGTTATGACAGAGGTAGAAGTAATAGCGACGAATTGTTTTCCGTGTGAACACAAACGGACATTAAGCTTGTACTGAACGCATTGTCTTCAATGGATAATGTTTGTATTAATCCCTAATGTCTTTCGTTCGCTATTTCAATGAATTTCGATTCGAAAATCATTTTCAATGCTTTTGTGCACCATTCTATCAGTAAAAGCTATACGGCTTGCTGACCATTAAGGATTCCTTTCTTTCTGATTTCTAATTTATTTCTATTGAAAAATCATGTCCAATGCATTTACGCTCCTTACGGTGCCAGTCAAAACATCATGAAAACCTGACCACTGACAGTCACTTTTTTCCTGCGTGTCTAACACTTTTCGTTTGTAAAATCATGTCCAATGCATTTACACTCCTTACTGTACCAGCCAAAACAGTATGAAAACTTGACCACTGACAGTCACTTTCTACCCGATTGCATAACAAGTTTCGTTTGTATTGAACAGATGAAAAGGCTCATCCCTTGTTCCCTGTTTAGGATGTGCTTTCCGGATTTCTCTTTTCCAAATCTTTTCACTCTTTTCTTTTTTCTTTTTTTTTCAATTGGAGTAGATAGATTAAACTATCGCCCGGTTCACACTCCACCCACAACTATTGAACTGATGAAGAGGCTCATCCCTTGTTCCCTCTTTTCTTTTTTATTTATTTTTTATTTTTTATCTTTATTTTTATTTATTTATTTATTTATTTTTTTTCACTTGGTGTAGATAGACTAAACTATCGCCTGGTTCACACTCCACTCACATCTATTGAAATGGTGAAGAGGCTCATCCCTTGTTCCCTGTTTAGGATGTTGTTTCGGGTTTTCTCTTTTCCAATCTTTTCAATCTCTTCTTATTTTTTTCAATTGGAGTAGATAGACTAAACTATCGCCCGGTTCATAATCCACCTACAACTATTGAACTGATGAAGAGGCTCATCCCTTGTTCCCTGTTTAGGATGTGGTTTCTGGCTTTCTCTTTTCCAAATCTTTTCACTCTTTTCTTTTTTATTTATTTTTTTATTTTTTATCTTTATTTTTATTTATTTTTATTTTTTTTCAATTGGAGTAGATAGACTAAACTATCACCCGGTTCACACTCCACCCACTACTATTGAACTGGTGAAGAGGCTCATCCTTTGTTCCCTTTTTAGGATGTTATTTCCGGCTTTCTCTTTTCCAATCTTTTCACTCTCTTCTTATTTTTTTTAAATTGGAGTAGATAGACTAAACTATCACCCGGTTCACACTCCACCCACAACTATTGAACAGGTGTAAGAGGCTCATCCCTTGTTCCCTGTTTAGGATGTGGTTTCCGGATTTCTCTTTTCCAAATCTTCTCACTCTTACGTAGCCCCCTGCACGTCAGTGGCTTTACCGCATTTTTGTTAATCGCATAGTCGCTGTATTCTATTGCTAATCACCGAATTAATTCCTGACACATGACAATCGCTTTCCACCTTTTCAGTATCTTTAAATCTTCTCGGAGTATTATCTGAAATAAATTTCTGCCCACTATAAAGGCATGGTCATCAGCCAAAAGTGCAACCCAAAATGCCAATAGAGGTGGGTGATACTAGAATCAAACAAGTACAAAAATTTCAATACATAGGAGGTGTTCTAACAGGAGATAGAAAGTGCGACACAGAGATCAGAAGGCGAATTGGCATGGCGAAGGACGCGTTCCAGAAGCTGAGTAAAGACAAATGAAAAATTTAACTAAAAACAAAGAAGAGAGTGCTAGATTGCTATAGAATGTCAGTTCTTCAATACGGCATTGAGTGTTGGACAATATCATCGAAGATGAAGGAAAAACTTTAAGCAGTGGAAATGTGGTTCTACAGAAAGATGCTGTGGATATCATGGACCGAGCATGTGAGCAATGATGAGGTGTTGGAAAGAATGGCAACGAAAAGAAAATTAATACTGAGCATCAGGAAGAGACAGTTGAAGTTTCTGGAACGTGCAATGAGGAAGGGGGGCATGGAGAACCTGATACTAACAGGCCAGATAGAGGGAAAAAGAGACGGAAATGCAACGGATAATATATTTGAAGGGCCTGAGCAGGTGAATGACGGAATGGGGGTTGCGTGGTGTAACAGGGTTAGGGAAACAGGGAAGGCCATGATCGCCTACGTCCTGAAAGGATAGGGCACATAGAAGAAAGAAGTGGATATCTATTATACATGCAATAATCCGCTTTTCTTTGTAAGCTTTTCGCCTGATTACACTTTGTAACAAAATTACTCTTTTTGTCTTTAGTAAGCAATCGTGATTACCTAATTACTTCTGTCTAGAAGGCAAAGGAAGTGACTATTATTGTTATATATCAATAAACAGACAAACACCATATATATAAAAATATGAAGTTATATTTTTATTAATGACGATGGACCGTGTAGAATAGTGAACAGAGAATTGAGAGAGCGCGCTTCTACTGGGTTGACGGGGGGGTCGTCTGATCTGTTGTGTCTCTCTCTCTCTACTGCTACTCTGGTCTGGTCTCGTCTGTCTGTCTGGTCTGGCTCTCTCGTCTCCGTCTGTCTGTGCGCCGAGGTCTTTTTATAATCTCCAAACCGGGACTTTTTCTTCCGGTTTTTTGCCTCGCCCACGCACGCCCACGTAATTCTCAGAGACACCTGTTCTGTTTGCCTCTTGTAGCCATTTCCGCTACTGCCGGAAATAAGGTCAAACAAACATCCGTTCCTTTCAACGACCGGAAACGCCCCCGCTTGCATCAGCTTTCCTCGGGTGGGACCAGATTGTTATATTACATTATTTCTTTATAACTTTTTGACAGGACTTAGATATTTTGAAAATTATCTATTTCACATCTGACAGTTTATTTTTAATGAGAATATATAAGTTTAAGGAATACAGCTATCCTTAGCACAAAAGCAATGTTTGAAGGAAATATTAACCATGTCGCATATTTTCTAGGTGTAAACAAATAGGAAATAACTGTTGATTTACAAGGACAAAAATCGTGTTACACACTGTTACTGCCAGGCAACTGATTCCAAATGATCAGTATAGTTCCTTAATAAAATTATTTTCAACGGACAAGTTTCACTGTAAACTTCTTTTGCCATATTTTCTGATATTAAAATGATTACCAAACGACCAATAAATAGATTTTAACTCGACACTTCGTTAATAATTCTTTCACTTCTATATTTTATTTTAAATCCACATGATGTAATCTTTTTCAGTGTCGTCTGTAGAACATTTTATATTGAACTTGAACAATTTGATGTTAAGAAATTCTCCATTATCATAAAATTACTGGTGTTTTGTTTCGATTTTAATTCGTAGTTCTGTGAATGACATTCAGGCCATAATTAGATTATGTTTCTTCAAAAAGAAGATACCAACAAGAAAGTTTTTAAATGCATTTTATCAATGTAATATTTTAACACACACACACGCTCACGCGCGCGCACACACACAGACGCTCACGCGCGCACGCACGCACGCACACACACACACACACACACACACACACACACACACACACACACACACATATATATATATATATATATATATATATATACATATATATATATATACTAGCAGTATAGCCCGGCGTTGCACGGGTGTAATGAAAGCTTTAAAACTAATCCATGGTCCTGGAGCTCAGACTCTTTGGACGTTAGCACGAAAGACTAAAAAACAATAGTTGTTTCCAGTTAAAGCGAAACCGTAGACTGAAAGAAAAATGGATGTAAGTCAAATTTTGATTTCCTGGTATCGATATCAAATTTTCTGCACTATTGTAAGAACTGAAACCTTGAAACTCCTGAATATCGTTTCTTATATCTTTGTCTATGAGTGTATCAAATTTGATTAAAATCGGACCACTCCTTCTAAAACCCTATTTTTTCGATTATCGATTTGATATTTATAAGGGGTACCTAGACACAAAACCTAGCTAAGAACACTCGCAGACGCTTATAGTACAAATGTGTAAATTTTCAAGAAAATTGGTTCAGCCGTTTTGGAGTCTATAGGTAACGGACACACACACAGATACACGCACCCCCCCACACACACGCACACACGCACACACAGAGACAAAGTTCCATTTATAAATAAGTTTAGATCTGTTGTAAAGAAACATCTTATCCTACCCCGGAATGGATATGGTTTAGTCTATAATAGACTGTGACTTGAGCGAACTCGGGCATACGTCACTAGACAGACGCATACGTCATAGGCGGAGATATTTTCTACGTGATTCCGTTTACTATTCGTTGATTGTTCTTGTATGTCTGTTGGTTTATCTTACTGTTGTATAATAAATCTATACTAATCTATCTTCAGTGTTAAGTATTATACTTACACTATTCTTTTCCCTAATATTCCTTCCTGGGATATATATCAATATCAATGAAGGTTGAAAATTCCAAATCCTTCTTGAAGTATATACTTCAGTTTACTTTCAAGCTGAAAGATTTAATTTGATATTTCCAGTAAGCAAAATGGTTTGCTGGATATCTAACCGAATTTATATAGATTGGAATAATTTTATTTAAGTTGCTAAATCGCAAAAATCAGCCATATTGACAAATATGTAGCATGTCCATTGTGGTGCAGTGGATATTAATTCGGAACGACAAATTGGGGTCTGAGTTCAAATTCCAGTTGGATTCCTTGCATTCACTTACGCACAAATACCCTTGGGAAAGGTATTAATCCGTCTCTTCCCTCAAGTTATTTGGTCAAATAAGAGGACAGATTGGGTTTTATAGTCTTGGCTGTCAAACAGTCTACAGCAGGAAGCAATAGCAACTTACTGCGGGATAATTTTCTGCCCAGTCAGTCATGTCTCTTTCGAGACATGATCGCCCAAAGCGTGCATTCTGCATGGCACTTAACTGACCGACTGAATATAATTGTTGGAAAAATAATTAAAATTTGTACTGGACATAAAGTGGGGGATCGGTTTACTACTGTAATGAAGTATTAACCCCCCCCCCCCCGCGAATACTTAATATAATAATGTAATATAATGTATCTCTCCCCTTCTAGGTATGAGTCACATAACAGGACAGCTTGGGTTCTATAGTCTACCACAGAAAGTAATGAAAAGCTACTGCGGGATAATCTACTGGCCAGTCAGTCATGTCTCATCTGAGACATGATCGCCCAAAGCGTGTATCCCGTATGGCACAAATATGTAAAAAAACAGTTATTTTCATTAAAAATATTAAAAAATAAAGTAATCTTTTCTGAAACTATATTTAAAGAATATTAATTAAAGTAAAGTTTAATTAATTTGATTTATAACAAATATTACTTAACATATTTTTAATATCGAAGAAAAACATTAACACAGATGTGGGTGTTTTTTTTTAAGTATAAATGATAGCTTAATTTTTGACATTTTTAAGTAAAGAGTACATAACAGTAAAAATTACTAGATGAATACAACGTGAACGAATTCAGTGATCTTAAAAATTTAGAAACTATTCTAAGAAATCTAATATTTTATTAACTTTTAATTACTTTGGAAAATGTTAGAAAATGACCAATAAATTTTAAATTGGGCGGACATGAAGGAGACTACTACTGCCTTTAAATTTGTTGTTTTTCATTTTTATTTTTTACTTTGTTCAGCGCAGTCTTATAGGTTATTACATAAAGTTTCTGATTATCAAAAAAAAAAAATTGAAAAGTTTCAATATTTAAACAATTTTAAGGGGGCTCGGTTTCTCATACTACCTTATGGTAAATCGATCCTCCATTTTAGAAGCACTCGCGTTGGGGTTGCTTAGTTTTGATTTTTTGGGGACAAGTTGTTGCTCTTGTTTTTGTCTTTTTCAAGTTTTCTTTAGTTCTTACGATGGCATCTTCCTCAGAAACTTCAAGAATGTCATTATTCAAAGATTTCGCAAAGGATTCAGTCGTTGAATATGCGCAAGCAAAAATGTTAATTGCACAGGATTGATTTACTATAAGGTTGTATGAGCCCCACCCCTTAAAATTGTTTAAATGTTGAAATTTTTACAAAATTTTTTTTGTCAGTCGGAAAGTTTAGGGTTTTAGTCGATAAGATTGCACTGAAAAAAGTAAAAAATAAATTGATTATCAACAAATTTACAGGTGATGGTAATGTCGTACTGGCGAGTGGCTCCAAAATGGAGGATCGATTTACTACAAGGTTGTAGGAGAAACTGAGCCCCACTAAAATTGCTTAAATATTGAAATCTTTACAATTTTTTTTTTTTTCTTTTTTTGTCGATCGGAAAGTTTAGGGTGTAACCGATAAGACTGCACTGAAAAAAGTAGGAATAAGTGAAAAACAACAAATTTAAAGGTGGTGGGAGTATTTTTCAGGTCAGCCTTTAAATTTACTATATTTACCGGTCTTATTTTCTGATGATAATATACATGGACGTACCTATGTACAAAAATTGACACTTTTATACACACAAAAAAATTCTTAATTAATTAAAATAATAGGGTTCGCTGAATTGCGATAAGCTTTTTCAATTTTGATTACTGAATATCGATGTTACTTTGCAAAGATTTCCTGAAGAAATGTGCCCTTGATCTCCCCTCTGTCCTCTTTTTTTTAATTGTATCACCCCTAGCAAGGCGGTAACGAGACTGATGTGCAAGGGGCTACGTAATAGTGAAAAGATTGTAAAAGAGAAAGCCGAAAACCACATCCTAAACAGGGAACAAGGGATGAGCCTCTTAACCTGTTCAATAGACGTGGGTGGAGTGTGAACCGGGCGATAGATAGATCTATCTACACCAATTGAAAAAAACAAAAAACAAACCAAAGTGAGAAGATTGGAAAAGAGAAGCCGAAAACCACATCCTAAACAGGGGACAAGGGATGAGCATCTTAACCTGTTCAATAGACGTGGGTAGAGTGTGAACCGGGCGATAGATAGATCTATCTACACCAATTGAAAAAAAAAAAAACAAAGTGAAAAAATTGGAAAAGAGAAAGCCGGAAACCACATCCTAAACAGGTTACAAGTGATGAGCCTCTTAAACTGTTCAATAAACGTGAGAGTGTGAACCTGGCGATAGATAGATCTATCTACTCCAATTGGAAAAAAAAGAAAGCAAAGTGAGAAGATTGGAAAAGAGAAAGCCGAAAACCACATCCTAAACTGGGAACAAGGGATGAGCATCTTAACCTGTTCAATAGACGTGGGTGGAGTGTGAACCAGGCGATAGATAGATCTATCTACTCCAATTGAAAAAAAAAAGAAACCAAAGTGAGAAGATTAGAAAAGAGAAGCCGAAAACTACATCCTAAACAGGGAACAAGGAACGAGCCTCTTAACCTGTTCAATAGACGTGGGTGAAGTGTGAACCGGGCGATAGATAGATCTATCTACACCAATTGAAAAAAAAAAAAAGAAACCAAAGTGAAAAGATTGGAAAAGAGAAAGCCGGAAACCACCTCCTAAACAGGGTACAAGTGATGAGCCTCTTAAACTGTTCAATAGACGTGGGTAGAGTGTGAACCGGGCGATAGATAAATCTGTCTACTCCAATTGAAAAAAAAAAAAAAGAAACCAAAGTGAGAAGATTGGAAAAGAGAAAGCCAGAAACCACATCCTAAACACTTTAATCTCTCTCATTACTGCCTTTCTGCTTTCTGTTTTCCTACCTACTGGAAATCCTTTTTTTTTAAGAAATCAGGGGAACACTCGGACCCATCCAATTATCGCCCTATCTGACCGCTACGAATATTCGGAAAAGTGTTCAAGGCTATTCTCAATGCTGAAATAGTTCAACATCTTACTACCCAGAAAATATTCTCAGATAAACAGTATAGCTTCCGCTTTGCCAGGTCTAGTGCCGATATGCTTACGACCATCACGGAGTACATAAAACAGACCCTCGATAAGTCCGGCGAAGATCGAACTGTTCTACTGGATATCTTCAATGTCTTTGATAGGGATTGGCACGCTGGCCTCCTCGTAGGCTAGACGGTTATGGTATCACTGGACGCTTGCGTGATCTGATCACGCATAATGATTCCGCATAATGAAGGTCATTTTGAATAATCATGCCTCCATATCCTACCACATGGACACTGGTGTCCTCCAGGGCTCTATCTTAGGCCCGACGTTCTTTTTCATCTTCATAAATGATCTCCTTGATGTGATCAAATCCCAAGTAGGCATCTCCGCAGATGACACCATCATTTACCTCCGCATCAGTAAGAAATCTGTCGAGGCGGACAAACATGACCACGCTACCAATCCCAAGAAAGACCTTCACTCTGTGGTATACTGGTGTAAGAAATAGCGTGTAAATTTCAATGATTCTAAAACCAGACTGCTGTCAACTATCGCAGGTTGTCTCTCCTGCCCCCCCCCCACCACATTTGCATGGACAAAGCGAGTCTTCCTTTAAATCAATGAACTGCGCCGCCTAGTCTCACCCTATCTTCCGACCTCAGATGGAATCATTACATTGACTCAATAGCTAAATCCACAGCTAGGAATCTTGGGTCACTGTGTCGGGCTAGGAAGCTTTTATTCCGACTGAATCTACCTTACATATGTACAAATCAACAATCCGACCGTGCATTGAATACTCTTGTCATTTTTGGTCAGGCGCCCGCTGTTCATCTCAAGGTTCTCCACATGCTCCAAAGGATAATATGTAATGTGATCGGTCCAGACCTGGCAGCTTGACCCCAGCCACTTTCTCACCGGCGGCATGTGGCTTACCTCTGTCTCTTTTACAAATATTTTAATGGTTTCTGCTCCGACGAACTTAGGTCACTGGTGCCTCCTCCACAAGAATTTACTCGAGCAACCAGACTGGCAAAAAGGTCACACCTTTTTACAACTAAACATACGAAATGCAGGCGACAATTCTTCTCCAGTAGCTTTTCTCGCACTTCCCGCCTGTGGAACTTCCTTCCGTATACTTGCATTCCTAACTGCTACAACCTTCAGGAATTTAAATGCATTAAATAATATTTTTATCGTGCATAATAAGAATGTTAAAAAAATATAATACTCTGTTAAATACTAACATTGAGTTCTCAACAGATTACAAACCGAATTGACCTTACAAAGTATCAAGGATACTTCTTTATATATATATATATATATATATATATAGTCATGGACAGATTCGCTGTATCACAGCTCATCAGTACGGTTAGACAGCCGATTGCCTTTTACCCAGGATTGAAACTCGACAGGATGGGCGTCAGTCGACGATTCTACCTCTGAGCTACGGGCGCTCGTTAGAAGGAGGCAGACTTTTTAATGTGTATATTATCATTATACACGCCTAACAGCTAAGAGTGTTCTAATTTATAATGAACGATGCGTAGATGCCAGAGTAGCTACTGTTTTTCAAAGTCTACCATTCTTCCACAGTGCTCAATCAGGGTATATATATATATATATATATATATATATATATATATATATCTTGAACATATTGATGATAGAATAAAGTAAAAGAACAAAATAGGAAATGTATCTCAAGCTAAGCTAGTTTCATTAATATAAATCTTCTTCAGAGATCGAAGTTATATTAACTAACGTTACCATCCAACAAGTCCTATGCAGAGATGTGCTTCTATATAAAAATATACGTGCACATTAACACATTTTACTGTCAGAAATATTCCTCATACTTATATTTAAAATATGTCCATTGCTTTAATACAAAAGACATATGTATTAGTACCGACACATACACATGGACACATCTATTAACTATTGTTATCATCCAACATACACTTGAACAGACAAGCGTTTCTACACAATTGTATGAATACATTTTTGAGCACCTCAACGTGGTGTAATGGTTAGCAACCATGTCCCGGAAAAAATATTTAAGTAGTGAGTTCGATCCTCACTGTGTATACCATGCTTTCAGCTTTGTGCAACAACTAAACTGCGCTTAAATAATCAGTATTATTATACACTTTACCATCCAAAATATTCCACGCACATATATTTAAAAAAGTTATCTATTCCTTTAATAGATGTGAGACATATTTGGCCAATAAGAATTAACGCCAAACCCTAACAAACCAGTATATTGTTTCTTTGTTTCATTTTTAATTTTTCTTTCGATCTCTGAAAAAAATTTAATAAAAGTAAAACATGTTGGATTAAGACACGTTTACTATATTGCTTTTTTTTTACTTTATGGTAGAATATACATATATATATATATATATAGCCTTTGAGATTAAGACACGTTTACTATATTGTTTTTTTTACTTTATGCTATAATATATATATATATATATATATATATATAGCCTTTGGGATTAAGACACGTTTACTTTATTGTTTTTTTTTACTTTATGCTATAATATATATATATACAGCCTTTGAGATTTCACTAACCCAGTCGTCTCAGACGATTAAAAACTTAATTAGGCGATTAAAATTTATTGCTCTACTCGCTCGCGGTCGATTAAAAATCTTGCAATAAAAAGGAAATCTGATTATTTTACAACGCAAAAGTATTCCATTAAAGATTCACAAGTTACTTAAAATGACCTACAATGACATTATTGAACTCTTGGCTTTTATCATCCCGGTTTGTGTAAACATTCATTTAACGCTACCAGAGTTGAGCCAAAATGTCTGTATCGCTCACTTGGAAAAATATTATCCTATATTTCCTCCCGGCTTACGAAATGTAAAAACGAACATTTGAAAGAAAGAAAAAAAATATGCTTACTTCTTTCAACCACGCACCGAAAAACAAATTATACAAGTAATTGTTTTATAGAAAATCGTTGAGAATTTAGGTACCTCAAATCA
This sequence comes from Ascarosepion bandense, assembly GCA_037127315.1. NCBI lineage: Eukaryota > Metazoa > Mollusca > Cephalopoda > Sepiida > Sepiidae > Ascarosepion > Ascarosepion bandense. Next base: position 3,325,398 of record JBBBDQ010001180.1, read on the forward strand.
ATTGTCAAAAAGAAAAGAAAAGAAAACAAAAACAAACACATATCATGATGTTAAAAGGGCTCAAACTTAATAAAGACAAAGTTTTATAATTAAAAAGATTTTGCTATTTTTAAGAGGAAGGATCAAATTTTGTAGTTATTATTTCTTGAATAATTTAAAATCCTTTCTAACACGTTCAAAATTTTAATTAAAATTTCATTTTTTGCTTTCCTTCAGCGATTCATGCTATGTTTACGTTAGGCGACTATTAAGAAAATGGAGTCGGTTAAGTAAAATGATCTTGGGGCAAGTAAATTTTCCCTCGCATACAGTCGCTTTCTCACCGACAAAGTGCGGCTTCCCTGTGTTTCTTCTACAAATACTTTCACGGCTTCTGCTCCGATGAACTTAGCTCACTGGTACCCACTATATATGAAGTTCCTCGAGCCACAAGATTAGCAAATAGGTCCCACCTTTTTACTGTGAAACCGATAAATTGTAAACGCAAATTCTACTCCAGCAGCTTCTTTTCTCGCACTTCCCTCCTGGGGAATTCCCTCCGCATACTTGCTTTCCCAAGAATTTAAATGTAAAGTCAATCGTCATCTCCTTTCTCACTAACTTACATCCTCTCTCTCATGCTTTTTTCCTCCGTCCACCTCACTTTCATCAGTATTACTTCTCATACTCTCTTCCTGACACCCCCTGTAACCTCTCACACTTTCTTATAACATTCCTCCTATGTAACCCACTGTACAACAGCGGCAGTAAAATGCCTTGCTTGGGGCCACTCCATTATTAAAGAAAATGCTAAAGATATAAATATTTATTCCGAAACATACTTAATATGATTTTATATTTAGATAGAAATATATGATTGAGTAACTTGAATTTTTACGGTTTATCAACCTTTTGCAGGTTTTTAATGCCAATAAATATTTTTAGATATCAATATTTTAGAGATAATAATTATTAATGATAAATATCATAACGATTAGAAATAGCTGGGTGGGGCGTTCTGAAGACTACATGCGCATAGTAAATATAAGGAAGCCGACTGGGATTGAAACTCGGTTCACTGATTTGCAATTCCGAGCTGTATCTTTTTTTCTCAGTCAGTCAAGTGCCATACGTGATACACGCTTTGAGCGATCATGTCTCGAAAGAGACATGACTGACTGGGCATAAGATTATCCTGCAGTAGGTTGCCATTGCTTTCTGCGGTAGACTGGTTGCCAGCTAAGGATATAGAACCCAATCTGTTCTATTATTTAACCCATAAATGGATTGAAGAGACGTATTAATACCTTTCCCAAGTGTACTTCAAAAGAACTCAATGTTAAATTTATTTATTTAACAGAGTAATATAGTCTATTTTTTAATTTGTTTTAATTATTGTAACTATATTTATAATATACTACTAGTAGTAACTGTATTTTAATTTGTATTAAAAATATGATTTACACTTTATTTTTATACCGTAGACACATCCCATTATCTTTTAAACTAAATTTAATGTTAAATTTCCATGTCATGTTTTTCTAAGAAAGCAGATAACTTGTAATAGACGCTGGTGTCGATCTAAGTCATTAACTTTAACTTCTTTTCTCCTGTTCGTTCGCATTCCTTTTTCTTTTTCTGTAGCTTTTTTCCGTTTATGATCTTTCTATATTTTTCTTTTTCTTTCTTTCTTTCTTTGATTTTCTTTGAATGAGCGAGGATGTTTTTTGTAACAGAAAATAAATGTCTATTATGTTTAATCATGAGCCGTTCGAAACATCGTATTTTGGCTTTAATTTCAGGCGAAAATAAACACAAAAATTGTCTAACATTTGGATATTTTTTTTATTATACTTGTTCTAAGCTTTCGACTCACATGAGCCATTTTCAGAGAAGTTACAGGGACGTTAACATAAAGACATCCCCCATCAAATATGATTTTGTCTTGTGCTTACATAAAACATTGCTAAGCAACGATAACAGTCACCAAATAGCAGACGCAGTTTGTAAATTTGTAATGCGGTTCTATGATGCCACACCGCGTGAGGGACAGAAATGTAAAGAGAACCATATGTCTAAATGCAATGTAATGTGTTGTGACCACATTGAAATGTGATTTTATTAATTGTGTTTTTTTTTATTTAATATAGATGGCCTCTAATAACTGAAGGTTCATTTTACTGTGTGTATAAGTAATCACACGCACAGTAAAATTTATGTGAAACCTGCACAATAAAAAATATCCACATTTTGGACAATTTTTCTTTATTTTCAATTGCAATTAAAGCCAAAATACGATGTTTAGAACGGCTCATGTTTAAACGTAATAGACATTTATTGTCTGTTATATTTAACAGTATATGTTTAGAAAATTATCTGCTGTTTCGATACACTATATATATATATATATATATATGTGTGTGTGTGTGTGTGTGTGTGTGTGTGTGTGTGTGTGTGTGTGTATATTACTATACAATTTTTATGCTTCAAATATAACGGTTGACAAATTGCTAGGGTTCACTAGAACGTGATAATTATCCAAAATGGATTTTTTTATATGTTCTAACTACTTTCAACCACTTTCCAAGGTCATCTTCAGGGGTGTGAGTTATGGCAACAAATGTAACCGGAAATCTGTGTTGCTAAAAATACTGCACATTTTTTCTGCTTCAAATAGAACGGTTGACAAATTGCTAGCGTTCATTAGAATGGGATATTTATTCAAAATGGACTTTTTTTTATGTGTAAGTACTTTCAACCTCTTTCCGAGGTTTTTAGCAACACAAATTTCTGGTTACATTTGTTACCATAACTCACACCCCTGAAGATGGCCTCAGAATGAGGTTGACAGTAATTACAACATATAAAAAAATCCATTTTTGCTAATATCACGTTCTAATGAACGCTAGCAATTTGACAACCGTTAAATTTGAAGCAGAAAAATGTATATGTATATACATAATATTTTTTTTTATTATCCCGTGACCGTTGTAGGGCCACACCAATTCTACTGCAGCCGTAGTGAATATAATGGAATCGACTAGAATCCGAACTCGGTTCCCCGACTCTTCATTCTGAGCCGCCACTGTGCCTCAGATGAAAATTTACTGAGGGCAAAAATATAAGCCATAATTGGCCAGGCCGTAATTCCTGAGCCGTGTTATTTGAAAATGCGTCCCAACGTTTTGCTTATAGTCAGTTTTTTTATTGTCTTTCGGCGTGACATGGTATGAATGAATCCCATGGAACCACACTGAAGTAAAATGGGACTGCTGTGGATCGTTTTCATGCCTTAGTGGCAATAGACACAGGAATTTACCCATCGCCAAGAGAATTTGCAACGTATATTTCCATCGTGGGGAGACGACTAAATAATTTTTCTTTCGTATTCGTGCTCGACTCATTATGAGCGAGGATGAAATTTATGACATTGTAAGTAGAAAGTTGTGTGTCACCTTGTCACCTATGTGGCACTGGACAATTTGTTTTTATTTCATGTTGACCACACGTACGTGTCCCGCGTTTTATCCCATCAGAGTGGCAAGTAAATGCAAAATTACGACCTTTCTAATGCAAGCCTCCGAGGGAACCTTGGACACTTCATTTTTTCCATAACCATCATCATTTGCTTCTCCCTTTTCTTTTCTTTCTCGTTCTACTTTTTCTTTATATCTTTCTCCCCATTTTGATTCATCTTTCTCTTTTCCTCTCTGCTACTATTATTCTTTCTTTCCACCTCCTTCTCCTACTTCTTCTTCTTCTTCTTCATCTCATTCCTCTTCTCCACCTCTTCTTCTTCTTCTTCTTCTTCTTCTTCTTCTTCTTCTTCTTCTTCTTCTTCTTCTTCTTCACCACAACCGCCACTACTAGGTTCTCCTTGCTCTGTTCTCTTGCGGCTCTTTTCTTCTTCTTCTTCTTCTTCTTCTTCTTCTTCTTCTTCTTCTTCTTCTTCTTCTTCTTCTTCTTCTTTTCCTTCTCCACCGCAATCGCCACTACTAGCTTCTCCTTGCTCTGTTCTCTTGCGGCTCTTTTCTTCTTCTTCTTCTTCTTCTTCTTCTTCTTCTTCTTCTTCTTCTTCTTTTCCTTCTCCTACCGCAATCGCCACGACTAGCTTCTCCTTGCTCTGTTCTCTTGCGGCTCTTTTCTTCTTCTTCTTCTTCTTCTTCTTCTTCTTCTTCTTCTTCTTCTTCTTCTTCTTCTTCTTTTCCTTCTCCACCGCAATCGCCACTACTAGCTTCTCCTTGCTCTGTTCTCTTGCGGATCCTTTTCTTCTTCTTCTTCTTCTTCTTCTTCTTCTTCTTCTTCTTCTTTTCCTTCTCCACCACCAATCGCCACGACTAGCTTCTCCTTGCTCTGTTCTCTTGCGGCTCTTTTCTTCTTCTTCTTCTTCTTCTTCTTCTTCTTCTTCTTCTTCTTTTCCTTCTCCACCGCAATCGCCACGACTAGCTTCTCCTTGCTCTGTTCTCTTGCGGCTCTTTTCTTCTTCTTCTTCTTCTTCTTCTTCTTCTTCTTCTTCTTCTTCTTTTCCTTCTCCACCGCAATCGCCACGACTAGCTTCTCCTTGCTCTGTTCTCTTGCGGCTCTTTCTTCTTCTTCTTCTTCTTCTTCTTCTTCTTCTTCTTCT
>JBBBDQ010001180.1:3332500-3460000 GCA_037127315.1 Ascarosepion bandense
TCTTTCTCTCCTTCGCATTCTCTTCCTCCTCATCCAACTTTTTCTTTTTCCCACTTCTTTGTGTCATGCCCCTAAAGGGCGGAGCCGATCACGAATATATTTAATTTCCTGTCTTTCGTTGTGCGAAACTGCCTTTGACCGATTACCACCTCCCTTTGTTCCTGTTCTGCTAATCCGTTCATGTGCACTCATTAAGCGCGTTACACGTTAATTCCATCTGATTCCTTAACCTTAAATCCTTTCCCTGTGCTGGAGGAAGAAGATATGTATTAATTCTTTTACCAAACGTATATATTTGTGCGTAAATGAATGTAATGAGCTAGACTGGAATTTGAACTCGGTTCTCCAATTTCTCTTCGCGAGCTGATATCCATTACACCACAACATTCATTGTAAGTAGCTTCTTCTTCAATGTGCCCTGTCCCTTCGGGGCGTAGGCGATCATGGCTTTTCACGTCTACCTATCCCTGGTGGCTCTTAGCACGCTTTCTCCTGTTACTCCACGAAACCCCCGTTCTGTCATCCACCTGATCAGGCGCTTCAAATATGTTATCCGCTGCTTTCCTCTGCTTCATTTTCCCTCTATCTGGCCTGTTAGTAACAGGTTCTCCAAGCCCTCTTTCCTAATTGCATGTCCCACGAACTTTAGCTGTCTTTTCCTGATGTTCATTATTAATTTCCTTTTCATTTCCATCCTTTCCAAAATCTGATCATTGCACACATGCTCGATCCATGAAATCCGCAGCATCCTTCTGTAGAACCACATTTCAGCTGCTTTTTTCAGTTTTTCCTTCATCTTTGATGATATTTTTTAGCATTTACTGCCATATTGCAGAACTGACATCACACCGCAATAAACTGCTTTAATTGCGTCTACGCTTTCCTCATTACTCCAGTAACCATATTATTCGTAGCAATAGTCTGAAGGTGTGCATCTTTGTCGATTCAAGTATTTCCTTATCAGTCGGGAAATTTCCATCACACACTACTGTATTGCTATGAAAGTAACTACATATTTTTCACAAGATTAAAGGATGATAGCATCTCGCATCCGGCTTCTTGCTTTCCATTCAACTTAGATCTTCAAAAAATTCGCTCCAATGTCAGCCGTTAACTCCTGTCTTCTAATTCCTCTTCTTTTATTGTTCTCTCTCGTTAATAATGGTTTCTTTTTCTCATATTCTCTTACATCCTGTTAGCTCTTGCATCTTAATTGCTTTATTTCCTTAATTGTTGTGAAACGGTACGCACATTGTTCCTAATATCAATTATGAACACGGTAACCATGTGCTTACCGATAATGGCTAAAAATATAGGCGAAAGAGCTTGGAAACATAAACATTTTGAAAAAATTCTATATAATTTGAGCTTTGAAATGATAAAAATCAGAAAACTCAAAAATTATATTAAAAAACTTAACGATAATAACTCGTCCTTGGTTTTTCAACGAAACCTGATTATACATACATACATATATATATATATTTGTGCGTGCATATGTACACCTGAATGTCTACCCATATGTATATTTACTGATATACATAGCTATATATATATATATATATATATATATATATATATATATAAATTAAATTAAATTTTTTCAAAGATGTTGAATGCACATTTCGACATGAAACCCTCGAAGGGGATAACACATCACCTCAGCAACAAATGCTATCCCGAAACTGGAGATAATTTGAAGTAAATTATGTCTATTTTCTATTTTCAACTCATAGATAGAATTGTAAAAAAATAAAAAATAAAAAAAAAGCGGAAAAAATGGTATCGTCTATGTTCACAAAAAGAGGAAGAGGACAGTAAAGTAAACTGAACAGACGGCGTGTTGAATTGATATTAGATTAAACAAAACGGAAAGGAGGTGGGGGGTAAAAGAGATAAAGGAAGGGTGGGGAAAAAAGAGGAGAAAGAAAGAAAAATGTTTTTTCTTATTACAGACGCTAGATACATTCAAATAAACCTAACTTCCTAAAAACGTTGAAGTATTAGAAAAAAGACCTTTTATTTAAAAAGGTATATTTAGGGGAAAAAATTAATATTATTTCTGAAGGGAATAAAATGATATGAGAATTAAAATTTAAATTTTAAAATAGATCATATAATTTAATCTAATTAAAGATACCGCTAGGTATAGATGAGCTAAAGAATTCCCATAAACAAATTATATATATATATATATATTGAGATTAAAAAAAAAATCACTAGACCGGCGGTCGAGAGCGAGGGAAAATTTACTCGCCTCAGAATCATTTTACTCGACCGACTCCATTTTCCTAGTAGTCGCCTTACGTAAACATAGACTAAATTGCTAACGAAAAAAAAATGAAATTTTAATTAAAATTTCGAACGTGTTAGAAAGGATTTAAATAATAAAAAAATAATAACAAAATTTGATCTTTCCTCTTAATAATAGCATAAATATTTTGATAATGAAAATTTGTTTTTATTAATGTTGAGGTTTTTTAACATCATGATATGATTTTATTTTGTGTTTTTTTAGCAATTGAGTTGAGGTACCTAAATTCGTAATTTTTTCTTCTGTTTGACTACATCCGCCATTTCATAGATGACAAAAATAACAAATTTGATTTTCTTAACGATTTTTCATAAAAAAAATTACTTAATTGCATAATTTGTTTTTTCTTTTGAAAGAAGTATTCGTATTTTTTCTTTCTTTCAAATGTTCGTTTTTACTTTTTGTAAGCGGGGAGGAATGGATAATATTTTTCCAAATGAGTTTCTAAATATCTGTGTAATCTGGGTGGCACAGACATTTTGGCTCCTCTTTGGAAGCGTTAATTAAACGAATGTTTACAATGGCCGGGACGATAAAAGCGAGACCAAAGATTTCATTAATGTCATTGTAGGTCATTAGAAGTAACTTGTGAGTCTTCAATGGAATAGTTTTGCGTTGTAAAATTTGGTTTGGGTTTTTCTATATTTGAAGGGATAAGTTTCGTTGCGAGATTTTTTAATCGAACGTGGGCGAGTACAGCAATAAACTTTAATCGCCCGATTAAGTTTTTAATCGACTGACTCGGTCGGGGGAGTAAGATCACAAAGGCTATATATATATATATAGTGAGAGAGAGAGAGAGAGAGAGAGAGAGAGAGAGAGAGAGAGAGAAAGAGATGTTGATACAAATATATAGCTTATTGTATTACAATTAATTCTAGTCCTGGGTATGACGATGATTTATATCCGGCAGCTAGTCTTCTGATCAGGATGTTTCAAGGAGCATGGAACCACTTTTTAATCCTTGTTGATCTTATGTCTTCCTTGTCCTGGCGTTTAATGTCCCAATTATGTGCAAATAGTGTACCCCAAACTGAAGTCAAAACACTTTTTCTTTTATGTGCCCTGTCCACTCAGGACGTAGGCGATCATGACTTTCCACGTTTCCCTATCCCTGGTGGCTCTTAGCATGCTTTCTCTTGTTACACCATGCAATCTTCGTTCCGTCATCCACCTGATCAGGTCCTTCAAATATGTTATTCATTACTTTACCCTGTCTCTTTTTCCTCTATCTATCCTGTTAGTATCAGGTTCTCCAAGCCCTCCTTCCTCACTGCATATCCCAGGAACATCAGCAGTCTCTTTCGGATGCTCAGTATTAATTTCCATCATTTTTAAGAGCTACATCATTGCTCACATGCTCGATCCATGATATTCGCAGCATCCTTCTGTAGAACTACATTTCAGTTGCTTCAAGGTTTTTCATCTTTAATGACATTGTCCAGCATTCACTGCCATATTGAAGAACTACACTTTAAATGTATAAAAGTAGGTTTTTGCAGTAAAAATATCAACAATAGATTTTTGAAAAAAAAATAATGCCAGCAATGCAATTTACTTTCAGGAAAAATCCCCTTTACAAAAATACGTCATGAAACCTGATCTACAATCTGATTTCTTACAAGGAATATTCTATTCATACGAATCTATCGTAAAAAAAAAAAAAAAAAAAAAAAAAAAAGTAAAAAGAAAACCTAATCGGCATTAAATAACCCATTGGTGTTGATAAGCCGTAAAGCAAAATAAAACAAAACAAAACAAAATAAAACAATTGATATAAACACATATTCGTATAGAAACAGAGAATTTAAATAAATCCACAATGTTTATCACATGATACGATATAATTTCGATGCCATTCAAAAATTGAAATTCCCAAATTCACCTAATGAGACATTGAAAAAAAAAAAAAAAGAAAAAAATAGACACATAGCAAACAGTATTATCCGTTTCCCACACGAACTGCTCGCCATTGGCTGGTGTTGTACCGCCATTGTTTGCTTTTAGTAATGAGAAAGGGTCGTCTCCACGCAGTAGTCCCCCGTCTTTCAACGCCGTCCGGCCTTGTTTTTAATCAATCATACTTGATGACTGAACCTTAATTGTTGTTGACAATAGCCGAACGATAACATCATCCGCCGTTGACATTTGCACATTAAATAAAATTATTTTCATTAATCATTTTGCGAAAGGACGAAGATATACAATTCTTGTAAAAATTAAAAGTAAAAAAAAAAAGACAAACGTGTGGGTAAGTTAAAAAGAAAAATCCTTCGTTTTTGTTTTTTCATTTCCAACATTAACGTTATGAAACAATATATTCAGGGTTTTGTTTTTTCTTTCCCAAAATTCACACAAATCATAATTCCATCCAGTCAGTGTTTCTTTTTTAATATATTACTCACTGTAGAAGGTTCAAGATCATTTGTGTGGTCTTCCAGGAAGGCCTTAAGAAGATAGCAATCTAGACATACTGTAGGAAGATGAGTTCATTTTTAGAAATATTGAATGGGAAAAAAATTAGGACGTTTAAAAGTGACTTTCAAAAAATGTTTTTTTTTTTTTTAATCATATCACCCCGAGCAAGGCTGTAACGCCATTGATGCGCAGGGGGCTACGTGAGAGTGAAAATATTGGAAAAGAGAAAGCCGGAAACCACATCCTAAACAGGGAACAAGAGATGAGTCTCTTCACCTGTTCAATAGACGTGGGTGGAGTGTGAACCGGGCGATAGTTTTAACTCTATATTTATAATGTCACTACGTAAACTCTGAAATTTTATTTTTCCCAAATAGAAGTAGATAGTTGCCCGGTTCATGCTTCTTTTGGTCAAAAGTAGAGGTTTATCCCTTATTTATTTTTTTAGTGTTTGATTTCCTATATCTTCTAAAATCTCTTTCAAATCTAAAAATTTAATGTCCTTTTATTTACTGTTTCTTTTTCCTCGGTAGAAGTAAACAGTTTCGCCTCTCTTCCGGTTCACAGTTCTTTTTTTTTTTTCCTTTAATCATATCACCCCGAGCAAAGCGGTAACGCCACTGATGTGCAGGGGGCTACGCAAGAGTGAAAAGGTTGGAAAAGAGAAAGCCGGAAACCACATCATAAACAGGAAACAAGGGATGAGCCTCTTCACTTGTTCAATAGACGTGGGTGGTGTGTGAACCGGGCGATAGATTAGTCTATCTACTCCAATTGAAAAAATAAAAAATAAAAAAAAAGAGTGAAAATATTTGGAAAAGGGAAAGCCGGAAACCACATCCTAAACAGGGAACAACCTGTTCAATAGACGTGGGTGGAGTGTGAACCGGGCGATAGTTTAGTCTATTTTGTCGGATTTGTGATCAAGATTAAAGAGTCAAGGTTTATTCCTTGTTTTGTGTTTAGTATTGGGTTTCCGCTTCCTTTTAAAGTTCCATGAAACTTAATATTTCTTAGGTTTTGACTGAATTCTGAAATTCTATCAGGTCGGTGCAAAAGATTTTACCGATTTTAAAAGCAAAATGATGAGGCCATGCCACCAAACAAGTAATACACTCAAATTCATGAAGTCTGAGTTCCATAAAAATTTCATCAGAACTAATATATGAAAGTAAGGGCAAATGGAAGATATATTACGGCGGTAGAAAAGTCACAAGATGTCAATAATATTGCTGATTCTTTTTGTTATTTTATAAGAATCCCTAAATATATCGCAGAAAGGTCCGATGAAAATAGCAGCAATATTCATAGGAACGAGGAATGGTAGATTAACAAATATATCTGATAGATTCTGGTGAGAAAAAATGTCTAGCACGAGAGAGTGGACCACCTTTTCCTTGCAGAAGAACTAATAATTGATTCGATAACATCTTCCCACGACATGTCAGAAGAGAAAAACTTTAGTCCAAAAATGAATAAATGAATCAGCCTCCTTGAGTTTAGTATCAACCATGCTGATGGAAGAAAAAAATAAAAGATTCTCTCAGGGAACATTTTTGTTTGGTGATTAAGATGTTGACACGTGTTTTTATTATATAACTAGTATTATAACACAGCGTTGCTCGGGTGTCATGAAAGCTTTAAAACTAATCTATGGTCCTGGAGCTCTTGATTCTTTGGACGTTGGCACGAATAAAATAGGTTGTTAAAACTAAGAAATACAATTATACCTAATTAGAGCAAAACTCGAAGCAAAAACCAAAATAAAATGGCTGAAAACATGATTTTGATCAGATCCGATAGGATATCGGGGTACCGATTTCCAATATCGGAGTCAAACAAGCCATTCAAGGATAAACTAACCTAAGTAAGTCTATGAAAACTTATCGTACCCATCGGGAGTAAAATTGGAGAAAATGAGCCAAACTGATGGCTTAATATCGGTTTTTGATCAGATCCGATAGAGTATCGGGGGTATCGATTTCCGATATCGGGGAAAATGAGTCGGCTGAGAAGATCTACTAATGTTTGAAACTAAAAACTATAATTTTACCAAGTTAGAACAAATTCTGCAGCAAGAACCACGATAAAAGGGCTGAAATCCTGATCTTTATCAGACCTGATCGGATATTGGGGTATGGATTTCCGATATCAGGTGGAAATCGGAAAAAAATATGTAGCCCATGACCGAAAGCCCAAAGAATATTTGTTTGAAGTTTAGTGAAAATCGGACAAAAATTGTGGATTTGTATAAAGGATAAACAGACAGACAAACAAACACATAAACATCTTGCTTTGTATATATTTAGATTCATTTTATAAAAATATTTGGTCATTCAAAATAATTAACCTAATTCCCGATTTATCAAAATCTATTTCTCCAGATTCCCAATACATTTTATAGTAAAATTATTTGCTATGATTTACTATAGTGATATTCTGTAGGAAAATCTTGGTTCCGCCGACAGGTAGAATCACGACTCGGTAATAATAGACATTTTTGGCCTGGCTATGTGGCAGGGAAGACACACTATAACATGACCTTGTGTCACATCTAACCTTGCGTGGGAAGGTTGGTAAATACCGTCACTAGACTGACGACTCTATGACACTGTCAGCTCTCTGGCTTCGTGTAGAGGGCGCTCTCTGCTTCCGAGCAGAGAGCACTAACCCAGTCATGGGTACGCCGAAGGGTAGAATCACGACTCTGTAATAATAGACAGATTTTTGGCCTGGCTATATGGCAGGGAAGACCCACTATAAAATGACCTTGTGTCACATCTAACCTTGCGTCGGAAGGTTGGTTAATAACCTGGTAGTGTATTTCGACTTTACTCTTTTTCTCATCAACGTGAAACTACTTCCCTTTGACTTTTCTTCAAATATTTCCATGGTAACTACTCAGACAAGCTTTTTTATCCTGATACCCCGGCTACATAAATTCACGCTTGCTACTAAATTGACGTTGATGTGCAGTGGTAACGGCTTAGAACGAGAAATCGGGGAGCCGATTTCGAATTCCAGTAGAATTCCTTACATACACTTGGGAAAGGTATTAATCCGTCTCTTTCCTCCAGTTATGGGTTAAATAACAGAACAGATTATATTCTATAGCCTTGGCTGGCAACCAGTCTACCACAGAATGTAATGATCTACTGTGGGATAATCTTCTGCCAAGTCAGTCATGTCTCTTTCGAGACATGATCGCCCAAAGCGTGTATTACGTATGGCACTTAACTGAATTCTATATACAGGTCAGGATGGATAAATGTTCTTGTCAGACTAATTTCCATCTAGCACAGTGGAGTGAACTGGGCTGCATAGATATATGTACAAGTCGGGATGGATGAATATTTTTAGTGGCCAATTCTCACTTAGTATACTGACCTAGGCTATATAGTTAATATATACAGTGCAGGGAAGACATACCAACGCTGGGTGGGGGGCTTTCTAGACTGAAATCCGCCTGTAGGACAAGGTCTACACTCAGTGAAATCAGGTCCAGAATTTTTATTACTAATATTTTTTTTTTTTAATCATATCACCCCAAGCAAGGCAGTCTATGCCACTATAGCGCAGGGGGTTACATAGAGCAATTGGGTATAGGAAATGTCAGAGGGAGGGTGATAGACGAGTTAGGAGTTACGTAGGGAGAATGTTGGAGGGAATGGGTGTGAGTTAGTGTGTTAGGAGGTGTCTATTGACCTTACATTTAAACTCCTGGAGGTTGTAGCCATCGAGGAAACAATCATGCTGAAGGGAAAAGCAATCATGCGGAAGGGATTTCATTTAGTAAAAGTGATGGTTTTTTTTTTGGTTTTTTTATAAGCGTTTGACCCCGAGCAAGACATGTTACTGCCACTACTGCGCATGGGGCTACGTAGAGTGGAGAAAGGATGATTAAATATAGGAAATGTCAGAGGCTGGGTGATAGGCGGGTAAGGATATCGAGAATGAGGGTTGGGTAGATGAGAGTGTTCTGAGAATAATTGGGAGTTAGTGTGATAGGAGGTGTCTATTGACCCTATGCAGCATAATTATTTTACTCATTATAGATTTAAATTTCTTCGAGGGGAAAATTTAATCCAGTTTAGGAAATGCTGGTCTATACTCTGACGAGTATGAGGACTCAGCCGTATTCTTAAAAACCGGGGACAAAAATTTGCTGAGGCTGACAAAGCGAACCTCGCAGCCGAGCATAACATGTATCTCGAATCTATGGTGGACTGGGGTAAGAAATGGCTCGTAAATTTTAATGCTTCCGAAATGAAGCGGCTATCTGTTAACCATCATAGACAATCGATTCTACTCCCAATTAGTATGGAACAGGCTAGCCTCCCTGAGAGCAAAACACTGCGCCTCTTTGGCCTAAAACTCTCAGCAGACATCAAGTGGAATAACTATATCGAATACATATCTAAATCAGCTGCTAAGAAGGTTGTTTCACTGTGCAGGGCCAGGAAGTTTTTTCCGTCTGAATCAATCATGCACATATATAAATCTACCATACGCCTATGTACTGAATACTGCTGCCACATATGGTCGGGTGCCGCGGCTATTCCCTCGAGGTTCTTAACAGAATCCAACTGAGAATATGTAATGTCATCGATCCAGACTTGGCAGCTCGGCTGCAGTCTCTTTTTCACCGGCGTGATATGGCTTCCCTGTGTCTCTTCTATAAATATTTTCACGGCTTCTGCTCCAATGAACTTAGCTCACTGGTCCCCACTGTGTATGAATTTACTCGAGCTACTAGACTAGCAACTAGATCCCACCCTTTTACAGTGAAACCGATAAAATATAACCGCAATTTCTACTCTAACAGCGTCTTTTCTCACACTTTCCGCCTGTGGAATTCCCTACCGTATACGTGCTTTCCCGACAGCTACAATCTCCAAGAATTTAAATGTAAGCTCAATGGTTATCTCTTATCTCATTAACTCCTTTCTCTCAAGCTCTTTTGTCCATTCACCCCACCCCTATCACACCAGTATTCTCATCCGCCTATTGCCCTCTTCCTGACACCCCCTATAACCCACCCATCTTTCTCATCACTTTCCCACTAAGTAACCCCCTGAACAAGAGTGGCAGTAAAACTGCCTTGCTTGGGATGAAATTATTAAAAAAATATATATACATGATACCTTACACAGATTTGAGATAGATTTCTTTCCAAGTAACGTTTAAATAATTTCAACAGGATTGGGGATAAATCCAAGTTAACATTCTTAATGGCAAGCACTGGAATTTTATCTGGATTTGTAATGTAATGAGAGTCTATAATTTTGACAAGTCTTGAGACTTCCTGAGCTGTAACAAAAATATTACTGAGATTGTGCTCAGTGAAGTCGAAAAGGAGTTGGCCTTTGTCATATCGAACATTGAGTTAAAGGCAAAGATCGTGGCAAAGAGCTTGCCCTTATCTGACGAGCCTGAGATGACCTGCGGGCCATTTACTATATTAAGCACTGACATTTTGGCTCTATTCAAAATTTGGTTGGATCACCTTCCAGAATACACGTATGCGTGTACACATACGTACGAAAGAGTGGGGATACTAGGAATTTAATTTTTTTTTAGAAAATATTTTTGGCCTATTTAGTCTATCTGTTTTATTTGGTTACTTTTTAATGCTATTTTTATTGCTGTTGTTATTAAATATTAAATATTAAATATCCTACATTCTGATAATAAAAAATCGACCACGCATATAATGAATAAATATAATTAAGATATTCCAGCAATACATTTAAACAATCCATAGAGATGTTTATGTACCGCTAAACAAAACCAACCACCCAACCAATCACGGTGTTTCTTTTGTTTTTCGAAACAGTCGAATACGTCATAGTTATGAATACCTACCTGCTGATTTTTGCGGGATGTGCGTTGTGGTGCAGTGGATATCGTCTCGGAACGAGAAATCGGGGAGCCGAGTTCGAATTTCAGCTGAATTCATTCCATTCACTTACGCGCAAATACCATTGGGAAAGGTATTAATCCGTCTTTTCCTTCCAGTTATGGGTTAAATAACAGGACAGATAGCCTTGGTCGGCAACCAGTCTAACGCAGAAAGCAATGGCAACCTACTGCGGGATAATCTTCTGCCCGGTCAGTCATGTCTCTGGTCGCCCAAGCGGGTATCACGTATGGCACATAACTGACTGACTGATCTGCTGATTCGTTGAGTTCAATTAAATGGGGAGTGTTATCAGTTAATATCTTATAAGATATCGGTAGATTTTATGAATTGAAGAATATTTTTTCCAAAAACACTGTCTTTTCGGAAGCCTATTCTATGAAAAGAAGAAACTTTGCGACGAAAGCCTCCTTCTTACTGAAACCCAAAATTAGCTCTAAAGGCCTGAATTGTGAGAAATATTGAATATAGGAGAATGAAGAAGCCTAGGGCAGCACCAAGACTGCAATACAACACGCTCATGAATGACCTCAACCAGCAGAAAGAATACACTAACAGTGTGAAAAACAAATACGAAGAACAAATTAGAAAAGGACACTCGAAATGGGACTCACTAAAAAAAGCGTTAGTGACATCAACAAACAACAAAGCCCCCCCCTAAAAATAAAAGCTGAATAAAAAAAACGAGTGGATGACTGAAGATATTCTCGAAATGATGCAAAGGAGACAGAAAATGATGCCAAGACATGGAATGGAATACAAGAAACCACACAAGGAAATTAGGAGCAAATGCAGACAAGCTAAAGAGGAATGGTTCAAAAACAAATGTGCAGTGGTAGAGAGATTGAGCAGTAATAATAAAGCAGACGACCATAAAGAAATAAGAAAACTGACAGGATAAAAAACCTGCTCCTCAACAGGATGCACAAAATCTAAGGACGGAACGATAATATTGGAGAAAGAGGAAATACTCCAGCGATGGGAAGAATATTTCAGCGACAGGAGAGAGCAACCCATAATACACAAAGATGAGAACGGACCGGAAATATAAAAGTCCGAAGTGAAAGCTGCAATGGCCAAACTGAATAGAAACAAATCAGCATTTCCATGCGGCATTGTAATAGAGCTGCTGATAGCCCTGGAAGTAAGGTGGACGTCATTCAGTTGGGCCTCATACTCCAGACGAATTCAGTGTCGAGTTAGTGGATAAACTGCGAGAAAAGCACTCAGTCTTGTCTGATGAAGAGTTGAGGACCTCTAATTCATTGATTTAGAGGGGGGATTGAGGGTTAACTGTTATATAGCACAGTTTTACAGAGACGCCAGTAGTCTTTGGAGCCACACTTACGGTATGCTATGCGCTGCTTCATTCTGGCAGCAAACAGCAACTTAGCTTCTTTAAGTATCTTCTTGCACTCATTACGAGCAGAGGCAAAAAGGCACCTGTTATGGTCCTACGCGTGGCTCCTATAAAGCTGAAAGAATTAATTCCGGAAGGTAATGGCGGCCGAGCAAGCAGGGGAGAGCCAGGGGGACAAATGGGATTTAAGTCGCATCTTCCTGGCTGGGATGAAAGCATCGATGCCAGCCTTAACCCAAGAGGAGACCTCGGATACACAGTCTTCAACGGGAAGAGTAAAATTTTGTTCGAAGGAACGTCATACAGGAAATCGCGGAACGAGTCCAAGTTTGTTCTTTGGTAGCAGTAGGATATTCTGTTGTTCTGAGTTTCTTGGGTGGAGGGGGAGTGGAAGGAGATGTTAACGTCAAAGTTGCCAAGAGCGCAGAGTTGCTTGACATAACATGAGTCAGGGATGGAAGTGAAACAGAGGTCTTGCAGTGAATCAGTTCCATTAGGGTTATTAGAGAAACGCATGGGGAAATCCAATACTTGCAAAAGGGACTGAGTGATTGAAAAATTCATGGTGTGGACAGCAGCAAGATCGGTGATAGAGTTTTGCAGCCAATTGGCGTGGTAGGCGTTAAAGCCACCAAACACAAATATATGGGCAAATATATCGAGACAATATCTTAATTCAAGCATGCTGCAGATTTTGTAGCAGTTACAATGAGTTTCCATACCAAAATCCACCAAACAGCACTCAAAAAATATATTACGAATATAGCAGCAGCATATTAAACTGCATATAACAAACATTTAATTCCATTTCATATTTCTACCAATTTTCAGTAAGGTCTCTTATATTAAAACGCTTGTTTTGCAAACGAAATTCCATAATTTTAATTTGAAAATAATTATAAAACAGCGTGATCGAGTGTGTTTTCAAAAATCACCATCGATTCAGAATACAGAACTTATTTATATATAATAATTTCACTCCAAGCAAGACAGAAATATCACTGGTGCAGAGGAGTTTAATTTGAGAGAATAAAAAATTTACAAGGGATGTTGAAGAAAAAATAAGAGATTAATGAAAATCAAATAGACAAATAATGTCAACTGACGTTGCATTTACACTTATGGAGATGGTAGCTATCAGGGAAGCTAGCAAATAGAAGTGAGATCAACAAACAGGAAGTGTGATAAAAGAAACTATTCAAGTAGAAGACTCGGTTACATTTAACTGGTTCGACGATGAAAGGGTGGGAGCTTAATTTCAATCTGGTAGCACGAGTGACTACATGTGGTCTAGGTACCAGGGAAAAATTCATCAGAGCAATTGCCATGAAAATACTTGTAGAAAAGCGAAAGAGAAGCCACTATTTTTTAGTATTCATTACTAAGTGAATAATTGTAAATGAAAATAGATAGTTTTTCTTGTAATATTGCGCAATAACATGTGCATCGAATGAATTTGTAAATATTTGATAATTAACTATCTTGCAGTTTCATCAATGAACGAATGAAGAAAATTTGGGTAATTCAGACGAGTTCATATTTGCTTCATTCCCTTGTAAAATTTTGCAAAATAATAATAAAATATATATCTATCACCCAATGGTGTGTAGAGCAGTAAATTTCTAAGCATAAATATAAGATACAATAATGGATAATGTTTTATTTTGGCCTACATGAGCCATCTTCAGAGGGGTTAGAAGGAAGATGGCTCATGTGAGCCGAAAGCTTAAAACCAACTCAATAAAAAATTATGCAAATGTTGGAGAAATATTGTCTTTATTTTCAGAGGAAAATAAAGCCAAAATACGATGCTCATGATTAAACATAATAGACATTCAATGTCTCTTATATTTAACAGTAAATGTTTAGAAAATTATCTGCTAACTCGATACACTATATATATATATATATATATATATATATATATATATATATGAACTAATTCCTTAAAATAAAACTATATATGCGTAGAGAAGGAATATACATACACGTATTAGAAAAAAAACATAACTTCCTCCGCCGGATACTTGACCTTTCCAAATTATTACCCACTAAACCGGATGAAGATATATTTACAAGTACAAGAAAATGTGAATTACTAATACACACAAATAAGATGATGATAGAACACCAAAACTATAACGATAATAAATTATTTTTAATATTATGTGAAAGCAACCACTTCTGTCACGTTGAAGTTCGCAAGACCAGAAATATGTGTAGCAAAATATTAAAAAATTAGATGCAATATATTTAAAAAAAAAAAAAACCACTTTATGACCCCCCCCCCAAAAAATGTTTCTCTTTTGATTTGAAATATACATTTTACTCTTGTTGGAACCACTGTAACAACCCAATTACACACACACACACACACACACACACACACACACACACACACACATATATATATATATATATATGTACACACACACACACACACATACATATATATATATATATATATATATATATATATAATTACTTAGTTTTTGCTCAAAATCAAATTAGATCTGTACACAGTTGTAGTAAAAAGAGTTCAATACAATCATTTTGTAGAATCATTGGTATTTTTCGTTTGTAAACGAGTTATGTTACGCAACCCAGGTTTCTACTATTTGATGTCTTCAGTCAATTTACAATAACTGATTTTTACCGGTTTTACAAGAACACTCATGTAAATTTTTCATGAACAAAAAAAACAAAACAGTTATTTAAATCGCCTGAAGACACCAGATCGAAGAAATCTGGGTTGAGTAATATAACTCGTTTAAAAAGGAAATATATATATATATATATATATATATATATATAGTCACTTTTTCGTTACAAAAACATAATCGTTATATCATGATTTATGAATACAACTATTAACAAAATTAACAAAAGTATTTTGTAAATATTTCTATATTGACTTACGCTACGTTCAGGTTAAACCAATGTTAAGAGGGATAATTCACTCACTTGCCATTTTTAAATAAAATCTTATGCTTAGCTATTGTTATATATTTTTTCCTTCATTATCTGACGATAGGTGGCCATGAGCGCGTACTATATTATGTACTGCTCAGCAAAGATTGGTACATTTTGTCTGCGTCTTAAGAAAAGCTGATAATGAAACATGTCCGGATATGAACGGGTACAAATGTTTGCCTGATTTCTTAACTAGAGGGATACAATTATGCTATTCTCTAAATCAATATTTTTTAAAATCATCTCACCTTAAACCAGGCATTCTACCGCCACTGTTGCGCAGGTGGTTACATAGGGGAAAGTGATGAGAATATGGTGCTAGTTATGGGAATTGTCAGAGTAATAGACGGATGAGAATATGGTGCTAGTTATGGGAATTGTCAGGAGGGTAATAGACTGATGAGAATATGGTGCTAGTTATGGGTATTGTCAGGAGGGTAATAGACGGATGAGAATATGGTGCTAGTTATGGGAATTGTCAGGAGGGTAATAGACTGATGAGAATATGGTGCTAGTTATGGGTATTGTCAGGAGGGTAATAGACGGATGATAATATGGTGCTAGTTATGGGAATTGTCAGGAGGGTAATAGACGGATGAGAATATGGTGCGTTATGGGAACTCAGGAGGGTAATAGACTGATGAGAATATGGTGCTAGTTATGGGAATTGTCAGGGTAATAGACGGATAAGAATATGGTGCTAGTTATGGGAATTGTCAGGAGGGTAATAGACTGATGAGAATATGGTGCTAGTTATGGGTATTGTCGGGGGTAATAGACTGATGAGAATATGGTGCTAGTTGGGTATTGTCAGGAGGGTAATAGACTGATGAGAATGGTGCTAGTTATGGGTATTGTCAGGAGGGTAATAGACGGATGAGAATATGGTGCTAGTTATGGGTATTGTCAGGGGGTAATAGACTGATGAGAATATGGTGCTAGTTATGGGTGTCAGGAGGGTAATAGACTGATGAGAATGGTGCTAGTTATGGGTGTCAGGAGGGTAATAGACGGATGAGAATATAGTGCTAGTTATGGGTATTGTCAGGAGGGTAATAGACGGATGAGAATATGGTGCTAGTTATGGGAATTGTCAGGAGGGTAATAGACTGATGGTGCTAGTTATGTAAATTTCAGGAGGGTAATAGACGGATGAGAATATGGTGCTAGTTATGGGTATTGTCAGGAGGGTAATAGACGGATGAGAATATAGTGCTAGTTATGGGTATTGTCAGGAGGGTAATAGACGGATGAGAATATGGTGCTAGATAGTGTGTCGGAGGGTAATAGACGGATGAGAATATGGTGCAAGTATAGGAATTGTCAGGAGGTAATATTTGATGAGAATATGGTGCTAGTTATGGGAGTCAGGAGGGTAATAGACTGATGAGAATATGGTGCTAGTTATGGGAATTGTCAGGAGGAGTAATAGACGGATGAGAATGGTGCTAGTTGGGTATTGTCAGGAGGGTAATAGACGGATGAGAATATGGTGCTAGTTATGGGTATTGTCAGGGGTAATAGACGGATGAGAATATGGTGCTAGTTATGGGAATTGTCAGGAGAATAGACGGATGAGAATATGGTGCTAGTTATGGGAATTGTCAGGAGGGTAATAGACGGATGAGAATATATGGTGCTAGTCATGGGTATTGTCAGGAGGGTAATAGACGGATGAGAATAGTGCTAGCCGGGAATTGTCAGGAGGGTAATAGACGGATGAAAGTATGGTGCTAGTTATGGGTATTGTCCAGGAGGGTAATAGACGGATAGAATATGGTGCTAGTTATGGGTATTGTCAGGGTAATAGACTGATGAGAATATGGTGCTAGTTATGGGAATTGTCAGGAGGGTAATAGACGGATGAGAATATGGTGCTAGTTATGGGAATTGTCAGGAGGGTAATAGACTGATGAGAATATGGTGCTAGTTATGGGTATTGTCAGGAGGGTAATAGACGGATGAGAATATAGTGCTAGTTATGGGTATTGTGTGTCAGGAGGGTAATAGACGGATGAGAATATGGTGCTAGTTATGGGTATTGTCAGGAGGGTAATAGACTGATGAGAATATGGTGCTAGTTATGGTGTCGGGAGGGTAATAGACGGATGAGAATATGGTGCTATGGGTATTGTCGGAGGGTAATAGACTGATGAGAATATGGTGCTAGTTAGAATTGTCAGGAGGGTAATAGACTGATGAGAATATGGTGCTAGTTATGGGTATTGTCAGGAGGTAATAGACGGATGAGAATATGGTGCTAGTTATGGGAATTGTCCAGGAGGGTAATAGACTGATGAGAATATGGTGCTAGTTATGGGAATTGGGAGGGTAATAGACGGATGAGAATATGGTGCTAGTTATGGGAATTGTCCAGGAGGGTAATAGACTGATGAGAATATGGTGCTAGTTATGGGAATTGTCAGGAGGTATGAGCGGATGAGAATATGGTGCTAGTTATGGGTATTGTCAGGAGGGTAATAGACGGATGAGTATAGTGCTAGTTATGGGAATTGTCAGGAGGGTAATAGACTGATGAGAATATGGTGCTAGTTATGGGTATTGTCAGGAGGGTAATAGACTGATGGTGCTAGTTATGGGAATTGTCAGGAGGGTAATAGACGGATGAGAATATGGTGCTAGTTATGGTCAGGAGGGTAATAGACGGATGAGAATATGGTGCTAGTTATGGGAATTGTCCAGGAGGGTAATAGACGGATGAGAATGGTGCTAGTTATGGGAATTGTCAGGAGGGTAATAGACGGATGAGAATGGTGCTAGTCATGGGTATTGTCAGGAGGGGGTAAGCGGATGAGAATATGGTGCTAGTTATGGAGTATTGTCAGGAGGGTAATAGACGGATGAATATGGTGCTAGTTATGGGAATTGTCAGGGTAATAGCGGATGAGAATATGGTGCTAGTTATAGAATTGTCCAGGAGGTAATAGACTGATGAGGAATATAGTGCTAGTTATGGGAATTGTCAGGAGGGTAATAGACTGATGAGAATATGGTCTAGTTATGGGAGTCGGGAGGGTAATAGACGGATGAGAATATGGTGCTAGTTATGGGTATTGTCAGGAGGGTAATAGACTGATGAGAATATGGTGCTAGTTATGGGAATTGTCAGGAGGGTAATAGACGGATGAGAATATGGTGCTAGTTATAGAATGTCAGGAGGGTATGGGTGATGAGAATATGGTGCTAGTTATGGGAACTGTCGGGAGGGTAATAGACGGATGAGAATATGGTGCTAGTTATGGTATTCAGGAGGGTAATAGACGGATGAAAATATGGGTATATAGGAGGTCAGGAGGGTAATAGACTGATGAGAATAGTGCTAGTTATGTAATTGTCAGGAGGTAATAGACTGATGAAGTATGGTGCTAATAGTTATGGGTATTGTCAGGAGGGTAATAGACGGATGAGAATATGGTGCTAGTTATAGAATTGTGGGGAGGGTAATAGACTGATGAGAATATGGTGCTAGTTATGGGAATTGTCAGGAGGGTAATAGACGGATGAAAATATGGTGCTTAGTTATGGGTATTGTCAGGAGGGTAATAGACGGACGAGAATATGGTGCTAGTTGAATTGTCAGGAGGGGTAATAGACTGATGAGAATATGGTGCTAGTTATAGGAGTCAGGAGGGTAATAGACGGATGAGAATATGGTGCTAGTTATGGGAATTGTCAGGAGGGTAATAGACTGATGAAGAATATGGTACTGGATTATGGGAATTGTCAGGAGGTAATAACGGATGAGAATGGTGCTAGTTATGGGTATTGTCAGGAGGGTAATAGACGGATGAGAATATGGTACTGATTATGGGAATTGTCCAGGAGGGTAATAGACTGATGAGAATATGGTGCTAGTTATGGGTATTGTCAGGAGGGTAATAATTTGATGAGAATATGGTGCTAGTTATGGGAATTATCAGGAGGGTAATAGACGGATAGGAATATGGTGCTAGTTATGGAGCGGGAGGGTAATAGACGGATGAGAATAGTGCTAGTTATGGGAATTTATAGGAGGGTAATAGACGGATGAGAATATGGTGCTAGTTATGGGAATTGTCAGGAGGGTAATAATAGACGGATGAGAATATGGTGCTAGTCATGGGTATTGTCAGGAGAGATGATGACGAACCGGATGAGAATATGGTGCTAGTTATGGGTATTGTCAGGAGGAGTAGCGGATGAGAATATGGTGCTAGTTATGGGAATTGTCAGGAGGGTAATAGACGGATGAAAATAGTGCTAGTTATGGAGTGTCAGGAGGGTAATAGACGGATGAGAATATGGTCATGGGTATTGTCAGGAGGAGCAATAGACGGATGAGAATATGGTGCTAGTTATGGGGTGTCAGGAGGGTAATAGACGGATGAGAATATGGTGCTAGTTATGGTATTCAGGAGGGGTAATAGACGGATGAGAATATGGTGCTAGTCATGGGAATTGTCAGGAGAGATGATGAGAATATGGTGCTAGTTATGGGTATTGTCAGGAGGTAATAGACGGATGAGAATATGGTGCTAGTTATGGGTATTGTCAGGAGGGTAATAGACTGATGTGGAGAATATGGTGTAGTCATGGGAATTGTCAGGGTAATAGACGGATGAGAATATGGTGCTAGTTATGGGTATTGTCAGGAGGGTAATAGACGGATGAGAATATGAATTAGTTATGGGTATTGTCCAGGGGAGGTAATAGACTGATGAGAATATGGTGCTAGTCATGGGAATTGTCGGGAGGGTAATAGACGGATGAGAATATGGTGCTAGTTATGGGTATTGTCAGGAGGGTAATAGAGGGATGAGAATATGGTGCTAGTTATGGGAATTGTCAGGAGGGTAATAGACGGATGAGAATATGGTGCTAGTTATGGGAATTGTCAGGAGGGTAATAGACGGATGAGAATATGGTGCTAGTCATGGGTATTGTCAGGAGGGTAATAGACGGATGAGAATATGGTGCTAGTTATGGGAATTGTCAGGAGGGTAATAGACGGATGAGAATATGGTGCTAGTTATGGGTATTGTCAGGAGGGTAATAGACGGATGAGAATATGGTGCTAGTTATGGGTATTGTCAGGAGGGTAATAGACTGATGAGAATATGGTGCTAGTTATGGGAATTGTCAGGAGGGTAATAGACGGATGAGAATATGGTGCTAGTTATGGGAATTGTCAGGAGGGTAATAGACTGATGAGAATATGGTGCTAGTTATGGGTATTGTCAGGAGGGTAATAGACGGATGAGAATATGGTGCTAGTTATGGGTATTGTCAGGAGGGTAATAGACGGATGAGAATATGGTGCTAGTTATGGGTATTGTCAGGAGAGTAATAGACTGATGAGAATATGGTGATAGTTATGGGTATTGTCAGGAGGGTAATAGACGGATGAGAATATGGTGCTAGTTATGGGTATTGTCAGGAGGGTAATAGACTGATGAGAATATAGGTACTGAACTGAGATTGTCAGGAGGGTAATAGACGGATGAGAATATGGTGCTAGTTATGGGAATTGTCGGGAGGGTAATAGACGGATGAGAATATGGTGCTAGTTATGGGTATTGTCAGGAGGGTAATAGACTGATGAGAATATGGTGCTAGTTATATGGGTATTGTCAGGAGGGTAATAGACTGGTGAGAATGGTGCTAGTTATGGGAATTGTCGGGAGGGTAATAGACGGATGAGAATATGGTGCTAGTTATGGGAATTGTCAGGAGGGTAATAGACGGTGAGAATGGTGCTAGTTATGGTGTTGTCAGGAGGGTAATAGACGGATGAGAATATGGTGCTAGTTATGGGTATCGGGAGGGTAATAGACGGATGAGAATATGGTGCTGGCAGATTATGGGTGTTGTCAGGAGGGTAATAGACTGATGAGAATATGGTGCTAGTTATGGGAGGGGTAATAGACGGATGAGAATATAGCACTAGTTATGGGAATTGTCAGGAGGGTAATAGACGGATGAGAATATGGTGCTAGTTATGGGAATTGTCAGGAGGGTAATAGACGGATGAGAATATGGTGCTAGTTATGGGTATTGTCGGGAAGGTAATGAGCTGATGAGAATATGGTGCTAGTTATGGGTATTGTCAGGGAGGTAATAGACTGATGAGAATATGGTGCTAGTTATGGGAATTGTCAGGGGGAGGGTAATAGACGGATGAGAATATGGTGCTAGTTATGGGAATTGTCAGGAGGGTAATAGGTGGATGAGAATATGGTGCTAGTTATGGGTATTGTCAGGAGGGTAATAGACGGATGAGAATGGTGCTAGTTATGGGAATTGTCGGAAAGGGTATCCTCGACGGATGAGAATATGGTGCTAGTGCCGGTATTGTCAGGAGGGTAATAGACGGATGAGAATATGGTGCTAGTTATGGGTATTGTCAGGAGGGTAATAGACGGATGAGAATATGGTGCTAGTTATGGGAATTGTCAGGAGGGTAATAGACGGATGAGAATATGGTGCTAGTTATAGGGTGTCAGGAGGGTAATAGACGGATGAGAATATGGTGCTAGTTATGGGTATTGTCAGGAGGGTAATAGACGGATGAGAATATGGTGCTAGTTATGGGTATTGTCAGGAGGGTAATAGACGGATGAGAATATGGTGCTAGTTATGGGAATTGTCGGGAGGGTAATAGACCAGTTGAGAATATGGTGCTAGTTATGGGAATTGTCCAGGAGGGTATGGAGCGGATGAGAATATGGTGCTAGTTATGGGTATTGTCAGGAGGGTAATAGACGGATGAGAATATGGTGCTAGTTATGGGTATTGTCGGGAGGGTAATAGACGGATGAGAATATGGTGCTGGTGTGGGAATTGTCAGGAGGTAATAGACGGATGAGAATATGGTGCTAGTTATGGGAATTGTCAAGGGGGTAATAGACGGGATGAAATAGTGCAGATTATGGGTATTGTCAGGAGGGTAATAGACGGATGAGAATATGGTGCTAGTTATGGGTATTGTCGGGAGGGTAATAGACTGATGAGAATATGGTGCTAGTTATGGGAATTGTCGGGAGGGTAATAGACTGATGAGAATATGGTGCTAGTTATGGGAATTGTCAGGAGGGTAATAGACGGATGAGAATATGGTGCTAGTTATGGGAATTGTCAGGAGGGTAATAGACGGATTAAGAATATGGTGCTAGTTATGGGTATTGTCAGGAGGGTAATAGACGGATGAGAATATGGTGCTAGTTAGGTATTGTCAGGAGGGTAATAGACGGCTGAGAATATGGTGCTAGTTATGGGTATTGTCAGGAGGGTAATAGACGGATGAGAATATGGTGCTAATTATAGGTATTGTCAGGAGGGTAATAGACGGATGAGAATATGGTGCTAGTTATGGGTATTGTCAGGAGGGTAATAGACTGATGAGAATATAGTGCTAGTTATGGGAATTGTCAGGAGGGTAATAGACTGATGAGAATATGGTGTAGTTATGGGAATTGTCAGGAGGGTAATAGACGGATGAGAATATGGTGCCCTTTGAATTATGGGTATTGTCAGGAGGGTAATAGACGGATGAGAATATGGTGCTAGTTATGAGGTATTGTCAAGGAGGGTAATAGACTGATGAGAATATGGTGCTAGTTATGGGAATTGTCAGGAGGGTAATAGACTGATGAGAATGGTGCTAGTTATGGGAATTGTCAGAGGGGAGGGTAATAGACGGATGAGAATGGTGCTAGTTATGGGAATTGTCAGGAGGGTAATAGACGGATGAGAATATGGTGCTAGTTGGTATTGTCAGGAGGGTAATAGACGACAGGAATATGGTGCTAGTTATGGGAATTGTCAGGAGGGTAATAGACGGATGAGAATATGGTGCTAGTTATGGGAATTGTCAGGAGGGGTAATAGACTGATGAGAATATGGTGCTAGTTATGGGTATTGTCAGGAGGGTAATAGACGGATGAGAATATGGTGCTAGTTATGGGTATTGTCAGGAGGGTAATAGACTGATGAGAATATGGTGCTAGTTATGGGAATTGTCAGGAGGGTAATAGACTGATGATAATATGGTGCTAGTTATGGGAATTGTCAGGAGGGGTAATAGACGGATGAGAATATGGTGCTAGTTATGTGGGTATTGTCAGGAGGGTAATAGACGGATGAGAATATGGTGCTAGTTATGGGAATTGTCAGGAGGGTAATAGACTGATGATAACGGGGTACTAGTTATGGGGTATCGGGAGGGTAATAGACGGATGAGAATATGGTGCTAGTTATGGGTATTGTCAGGGAGGGTAATAGACGGATGAGAATATGGTGCTGGTTATGGGAATTGTCAGGGTAATAGACGGATGAGAATATGGTGCTAGTTATGGGAATTGTCGGGAGGGTAATAGACTGATGAGAGTATGGTGCAGGTTATGGGAATTGTCAGGGAGGGTAATAGACGGATGAGAATATGGTGCTAGTTATGGGTATTGTCAGGAGGGTAATAGACGGATGAGAATATGGTGCTAGTTATGGGAATTGTCAGGAGGGTAATAGACGGATGAGAATATGGTGCTAGTTATGGGTATTGTCAGGAGGGTAATAGACGGATGAGAATGGTGCTAGTTATGGGAATTGTCAGGAGGGTAATAGACGGATGAGAATATGGTGCTAGTTATGGGTATTGTCAGGAGGGTAATAGACGGATGAGAATATGGTGCTAGTTATGGGAATTGTCAGGAGGGTAATAGACGGATGAGAATATGGTGCTAGTTATGGGTATTGTCAGGAGGGTAATAGACGGATGAGAATATGGTGCTAGTTATGGGTATTGTCAGGAGGGTAATAGACGGATGAGAATATGGTGCTAGTTATGGGAATTGTCAGGAGGGTAATAGACGGATGAGAATATGGTGCTAGTTATGGGTATTGTCAGGAGGGTAATAGACGGATGAGAATATGGTGCTAGTTATGGGAATTGTCCAGGAGGGTAATAGACGGATGAGAATATGGTGCTAGTTATGGGTATTGTCAGGAGGGTAATAGACGGATGAGAATATGGTGCTAGTTATGGGAATTGTCAGGAGGGTAATAGACGGATGAGAATATGGTGCTAGTTATGGGTATTGTCAGGAGGGTAATAGACTGATGAGAATGGTACTAGTTATGGGAATCCAGGAGGGTAATAGACTGATGAGAATATGGTGCTAGTTATGGGTATTGTCAGGAGGGTAATAGACGGATGAGAATATGGTGCTAGTTATGGGTATTGTCAGGAGGGTAATAGACGGCTGAGAATGGTGCTAGTTATGGGTATTGTCAGGAGGGTAATAGACGGATGAGAATATGGTGCTAATTATGGGTATTGTCAGGGTAATAGACGGATGAGAATATGGTGCTAGTTATGGGTATTGTCAGGAGGGTAATAGACTGATGAGAATATGGTGCTAGTTATGGGAATTGTCAGGAGGGTAATAGACTGATGAGAATATGGTGCTAGTTATGGGAATTGTCGGGAGGGTAATAGACGGATGAGAATATGGTGCTAGTTATGGGTATTGTCAGGAGGGTAATAGACGGATGAGAATATGGTGCTAGTTATGGGTATTGTCGGGAGGGTAATAGACTGATGAGAATATGGTGCTAGTTATGGGAATTGTCAGGGAGGGTAATAGACGATGAGAATATGGTGCTAGTTATGGGAATTGTCAGGAGGTAATAGACGGATGAGAATATGGTGCTAGTTATGGGAATTGTCAGGAGGGTAATAGACGGATGAGAATATGGTGCTAGTTATGGGTATTGTCAGGAGGGTAATAGACGGCTGAGAATATGGTGCTAGTTATGGGAATTGTCAGGAGGGTAATAGACGGATGAGAATATGGTGCTAGTTATGGGAATTGTCAGGAGGGTAATAGACTGATGAGAATATGGTGCTAGTTATGGGTATTGTCAGGAGGGTAATAGACGGATGAGAATATGGTGCTAGTTATGGGTATTGTCAGGAGGGTAATAGACTGATGAGAATATGGTGCTAGTTATGGGAATTGTCAGGAGGGTAATAGACTGATGATAATATGGTGCTAGTTATGGGAATTGTCAGGAGGGTAATAGACGGATGAGAATATGGTGCTAGTTATGGGTATTGTCAGGAGGGTAATAGACGGATGAGAATATGGGTGCTGGTTATGGGAATTGTCAGGAGGGTAATAGACGGATGAGAATATGGTGCTAGTTATGGGAATTGTCAGGAGGGTAATAGACTGATGAGAGTATGGTGCAGGTTATGGGAATTGTCAGGAGGGTAATAGACGGATGAGAATATGGTGCTAGTTATGGGTATTGTCAGGAGGGTAATAGACGGATGAGAATATGGTGCTAGTTATGGGAATTGTCAGGAGGGTAATAGACGGATGAGAATATGGTGCTAGTTATGGGTATTGTCAGGAGGGTAATAGACTGATGAGGAATATGGTGCTAGTTATGGGGAATTGTCAGGAGGGTAATAGACTGATGAGAATATGGTGTAGTTATGGGAATTGTCAGGAGGGTAATAGACGGATGAGAATATGGTGCTAGTTATGGGTATTGTCAGGAGGGGTAATAGACGGATGAGAATATGGTGCTAGTTATGGGAATTGTCAGGAGGGTAATAGACGGATGAGAATATGGTGCTAGTTATGGGTATTGTCGGGAGGGTAATAGACTGATGAGAATATGGTGCTAGTTATGGGAATTGTCAGGAGGGGTAATAGACTGATGAGAATATGGTGTAGTTATGGGAGTTGTCAGGAGGGTAATAGACTGATGATAATATGGTGCTAGTTATGGGAATTGTCAGGAGGGTAATAGACGGATGAGAATATGGTGCTAGTTATGGGTATTGTCAGGAGGGTAATAGACGGATGAGAATATGGTGCTGGTTATGGGAATTGTCAGGAGGGTAATAGACGGATGAGAATATGGTGCAGATTGTAGAATTGTCAGGAGGGTAATAGACTGATGAGAGTATGGTGCAGGTTATGGGAATTGTCAGGAGGGTAATAGACGGATGAGAATATGGTGCTAGTTATGGGTATTGTCAGGAGGGTAATAGACGGATGAGAATATGGTGCTAGTTATGGGAATTGTCGGGAGGGTAATAGACTGATGAGAATATGGTGCTAGTTATGGGTATTGTCAGGAGGGTAATAGACGGATGAGAATATGGTACTAGTTATGGGAATTGTCAGGAGGGTAATAGACGGATGAGAATATGGTGCAGTTATGGGAATTGTCAGGATGGTAATAGACGGATGAGAATATGGTGCTAGTTATGGGTATTGTCAGGAGGGTAATAGACGGATGAGAATATGGTGCTAGTTATGGGAATTGTCAGGAGGGCAATAGACTGATGAGAATATGGTGCTAGTTATGGGTATTGTCAGGAGGGTGATAGACGGATGAGAATATGGTGCTAATTATGGGAATTGTCGGGAGGGTAATAGACTGATGAGAATATGGTGCTAGTTATGGGTATTGTCCAGAGGGTAATAGACGGATGAGAATATGGTGCTAGTTATGGGAATTGTCGGGAGGGTAATAGACTGATGAGAATATGGTGCTAGTTATGGGTATTGTCAGGAGGGTAATAGACGGATGAGAATATGGTGCTAGTTATAGGAATTGTCAGGAGGGCCAATAGCGGATGAGAATATGGTGCTAGTTATGGGAATTGTCAGGAGGGTAATAGACGGATGAGAATATGGTGCAAGTTATGGGAATTGTCAGGAGGGTAATAGACTGATGAGAATATGGTGCTAGTTATGGGTATTGTCAGGAGGGTAATAGACGGATGAGAATATGGTGCTAGTTATGGGAATTGTCAGGAGGGTAATAGACTGATGAGAATATGGTGCTAGTTATGGGAATTGTCAGGAGGGTAATAGACTGATGAGAATATGGTGCTAGTTATGGGAATTGTCAGGAGGGTAATAGACGGATGAGAATATGGTGCTAGTTATGGGAATTGTCAGGAGGGTAATAGACTGATGAGAATATGGTGCTAGTTATGGGAATTGTCAGGAGGGTAATAGACTGATGAGAATATGGTGCTAGTTATGGGAATTGTCAGGAGGGTAATAGACGGATGAGAATATGGTGCTAGTTATGGGAATTGTCAGGAGGGTAATAGACTGATGAGAATATGGTGCTAGTTATGGGTATTGTCAGGAGGGTAATAGACGGATGAGAATATGGTGCTAGTTATGGGAATTGTCAGGAGGGTAATAGACTGATGAGAATATGGTTAGTTATGGGAATTGTCAGGAGGGTAATAGACTGATGAGAATATGGTGCTAGTTATGGGAATTGTCAGGAGGGTAATAGACTGATGAGAATATGGTGCTAGTTATGGGAATTGTCAGGAGGGTAATAGACTGATGAGAATATGGTGCTAGTTATGGGAATTGTCAGGAGGGGTAATAGACTGATGAGAATATGGTGCTAGTTATGGGTATTGTCAGGAGGGTAATAGACGGATGAGAATATGGTGCTAGTTATGGGAATTGTCAGGAGGGTAATAGACGGATGAGAATATGGTGCTAGTTATGGGAATTGTCAGGATGGTAATAGACGGATGAGAATATGGTGCTAGTTATGGGTATTGTCAGGAGGGTAATAGACGGATGAGAATATGGTGCTAGTTATATGGGAATTGTCAGGAGGGTAATAGACTGATGAGAATATGGTGCTAGTTATGGGTATTGTCAGGAGGGTAATAGACGGATGAGAATATGGTGCTAGTTATGGGAATTGTCAGGAGGGTAATAGACGGATGAGAATATGGTGCTAGTTATGGGAATTGTCAGGAGGGTAATAGACGGATGAGAATATGGTGCAAGTTATGAAATTGTCAGGAGGGTAATAGACTGATGAGAATA
This sequence comes from Ascarosepion bandense, assembly GCA_037127315.1. Taxonomy (NCBI): domain Eukaryota; kingdom Metazoa; phylum Mollusca; class Cephalopoda; order Sepiida; family Sepiidae; genus Ascarosepion; species Ascarosepion bandense. Next base: position 3,360,373 of record JBBBDQ010001180.1, read on the forward strand.
TGGTGCTAGTTATGGGTATTGTCAGGAGGGTAATAGACGGATGAGAATATGGTGCTAGTTGTAGAATTGTCAGGAGGGTAATAGACGGATGAGAATATGGTGCTAGTGGGAATTGTCAGGAGGGTAATAGACTGATGAAAATATGGTGCTAGTTATGGGAATTGTCAGGAGGGTAATAGACTGATGAGAATATGGTGCTAGTTATGGGAATTGTCAGGAGGGTAATAGACGTGAGTAGAATATGGTGCTAGTTATGGAATTGTCAGGAGGGTAATAGACTGATGAGAATATGGTGCTAGTTATGGGAATTGTCAGGAGGGTAATAGACGGATGAGAATATGGTGCTAGTTATGGGAATTGTCAGGAGGGTAATAGACGGATGAGAATATGGTGCTAGTTATGGGAATTGTCAGAGGGTAATAGACTGATGAGAATATGGTGCTAGTTATGGGAATTGTCCAGGAGGGTAATAGACTGATGAGAATATGGTGCTAGTTATGGGAATTGTCAGGAGGGTAATAGACGGATGAGAATATGAGTGCTAGTTATGGGAATTGTCAGGAGGGTAATAGACTGATGAGAATATGGTGCTAGTTATGGGTATTGTCAGGAGGGTAATAGACGGATGAGAATATGGTGCTAGTTATGGGAATTGTCAGGAGGGTAATAGACTGATGAGAATATGGTGCTAGTTATGGGAATTGTCAGGAGGGTAATAGACTGATGAGAATATGGTGCTAGTTATGGGAATTGTCAGGAGGGTAATAGACTGATGAGAATATGGTGCTAGTTATAGGAATTGTCAGGAGGGTAATAGACTGATGAGAATATGGTGCTAGTTATGGGAATTGTCAGGAGGGTAATAGACTGATGAGAATATGGTGCTAGTTATGGAGTGTATGGGAGGGTAATAGACGGATGAGAATATAGTGCTAGTTATGGGAATTGTCAGGAGGGTAATAGACGGATGAGAATATGGTGCTAGTTATGGGAATTGTCAGGATGGTAATAGACGGATGAGAATATGGTGCTAGTTATGGGTATTGTCAGGAGGGTAATAGACGGATGAGAATATGGTGCTAGTTATGGGAATTGTCAGGAGGGCAATAGACGATGAGAATATGGTGCTAGTTATGGGTATTGTCAGGAGGGTGATAGACGGATGAGAATATGGTGCTAATTATGGGAATTGTCAGGAGGGTAATAGACTGATGAGAATATGGTGCTAGTTATGGGTATTGTCAGGGTAATAGACGGATGAGAATATGGTGCTAGTTATAGAATTGTCAGGAGGGTAATAGACTGATGAGAATATGGTGCTAGTTATGGGTATTGTCAGGAGGGTAATAGACGGATGAGAATATGGTGCTAGTTATGGGAATTGTCAGGAGGGTAATAGACTGATGAGAATATGGTGCTAGTTATGGGAATTGTCAGGAGGGTAATAGACGGATGAGAATATGGTGCTAGTTATGGGAATTGTCAGGAGGGTAATAGACTGATGAGAATATGGTGCTAGTTATGGGTATTGTCAGGAGGGTAATAGACGGATGAGAATATGGTGCTAGTTATGGGAATTGTCAGGAGGGTAATAGACTGATGAGAATATGGTGCTAGTTATGGGAATTGTCAGGAGGGTAATAGACTGATGAGAATATGGTGCTAGTTATGGGAATTGTCAGGAGGGTAATAGACTGATGAGAATATGGTGCTAGTTATGGGAATTGTCGGGAGGGTAATAGACTGATGAGAATATGGTGCTAGTTATGGGAATTGTCAGGAGGGTAATAGACTGATGAGAATGGTGCTAGTTATGGGTATTGTCAGGGAGGTAATAGACGGATGAGAATATGGTGCTAGTTATGGGAATTGTCAGGAGGGTAATAGACTGATGAGAATATGGTGCTAGTTATGGGTATTGTCGGGAGGGTAATAGACGGATGAGAATATGGTGCTAGTTATGGGAATTGTCAGGAGGGTAATAGACTGATGAGAATATGGTGCTAGTTATGGGAATTGTCAGGAGAGTAATAGACTGATGAGAATATGGTGCTAGTTATGGGAATTGTCAGGAGGGTAATAGACCGATGAGAATATGGTGCAAGTTATGGGAATTGTCAGAGGGTAATAGACGGATGAGAATATGGTGCTAGTTATGGGTATTGTCAGGAGGGTAATAGACGGATGAGAATAGTGCTAGTTATGGGTATTGTCAGGAGGGTAATAGACGAGGATGAGAATATGGTGCTAGTTATAGGAATTGTCAGAGGTAATAGACTGATGAGAATATGGTGCTAGTTATGGGTATTGTCAGGAGGGTAATAGACGGATGAGAATATGGTGTTATGGGAATTGTCAGGAGGGTAATAGACGGATGAGAATATGGTGCTAGTTATGGGTATTGTCAGGAGGGTAATAGACGACGAGAACATGAAAAACAATACGGGAACACGAGGAAGAGACGGATGAGAATATGTATGCTAGTTGGAATCAGAGTGGTGCAATAGACCGATGAGAATATGAAAGAAGTTATGGGAATTGTAATGAGGGTAATAGACTGATGAGAATATGGTATTAGTTATGGAATTATTAGAGGCAATAGACGGATGAGAATATGGTGCTAGTTATGGGAATCAACAGATAAGAAGAGATCGAATAAGGAAGCATATGGGTATTGTCAAGAGGGTAATAGACGGATGAGAATATGGTGTCAAGGGAATTGTCAGGAGTACAGGACTGGATGAGAATATGGTGTTGTTGGTGGCATTGTCAGGAGGGTAATAGACTGATGAGAATATGGTGCTAGTTATGGGAATTGTCAGGGAGGGTAATAGACGGATGGAGAAAGAAAGTAGTTATGGGAATTGTCAGGAGGGTAACAGACTGATGAGAATACAGCTAACAGGCATTGTCAGAGGAAGACCGATGGGAGAACATGGTGCTAGTTGGTGGTATTGTCAGGAGGGTAATACTGATGAGAATATGGTGCTAGTTATGACCACGAGGAAGAGATCGATGAGAATATGGTGCTAGTTATGGGTATTGTCAGGAGGGTAATAGACCGATGAGAATATGGTGCTAGTTATGGGAATTGTCAGAGTGGTAATAGACTGATAATAGTACAGTGGTATTGTCAGGAGGGTAATAGACGGATGAGAATATGGTGCTAGTTATGGGAATTGTCAGGAGGGTAATAGACGGATGAGAAGGAGAAAGAAGGGAATTGTCAGGAGGGTAATAGACTGATGAGAATATGGTGCTAGTTATGGGTATTGTCAGGAGGGTAATAGACTGATGAGAATATGAATAATAGGTATTGGAGGGTAATAGACGGGATGAGAATATGTGCTAGTTATGGGAATTTAAGCGGGAGGGTAATAATTGAAGAATATGTGCTAGTTATAATTGAAGTAGGTAATAGACTGATGAGAATATGGTGCTAGTTATGGGTATTGTCAGGAGGTACAGACGGATGAGAATATGAAAATAACAGAAACTAATAGAGGTAATAGACTGATGAGAATATGGTGCTAGTTATGGGTATTGTGAGGGAAGACGGATGAGAATATGGTGCTAGTTATGGGAATTGTTGTGAGTGGTAATAGACTGGATGAGAATATGGTGTTAGTTATGGGTATTGTCAGGAGGGTAATAGACGGATGAATATGAAATAGTTAAGGGAATTGTTTGGGAGGGTAATAGACTGAGAATATGGTACAGAAGCTGCAGGTATTGTCAGGAGGGTAATAGACTGATGAGAATATAATAGTTAATAAGCATATTGTCAGGAGGAAGAGATTATGAGAATAAGGGGAAATAGTTAAGGGAATTGTCAGGAGGGTAATAGACTGATGAGAATATGGTGCTAGTTATGGTATTGTCAGGAGGGTAACAGACGGATGAGAATATGAAAGGAAAGCAGGAATTGTCAAGGGTATAGACCGACGAGAATATGGTGCTAGTTATGGAATTGTCAGGAGGGTAATAGACCACGAGAATATGGGTGTTATGGGACCAATGTGGAGGGTAATAGACCGCCGAGAATATGGTGCAAGTTATGGGAATTGTCAGGAGGCATAGACGGATGAGAATATGGTGCTAGTTATGGGAATTGTCAGAGGGTGGCAGCACAGACGAACAGGCGCGAATATGGAATTGTCATTAAAAGAGGGTAGGCAATAGACGCAGCAGAGCTAAGAACATGCTGGTTGCAGCATTAACAGACAACAGACGGATGAGAACACAAAGAAGAAGTGCAGAACTGGTTGAACAGAGTGGCACAATAGACGCTGGATGCAGAATACAAGCTGGTTGCTAAACTATCAGGAGCATGACGGATGATAACATGGTGCTGAAGGCACATAATCATTAAGAGGTAATAGACGGGATGAATACAGCAAGCAATAAGGGAACTCCGCTTCAGGAGGCACGGACTGATGATGTTAATTATGCTGAAGCATGGAACTGTCATACAGAGGGTAACAGAATCACGAACATACACATGGAACTGGTTTCCCAGGAGGCAGCATCTGGAGAACATGGCGTTACGGGGAATTGTCAGGAGGCAATAGACGGACGCCACGAGAACATATGCCAGTTACGGGAATTGTCAGAGTGGTAACAGACTGACTGGATGAGAATACAGCCAGTTGCGGAAAATCAGCTTCAGAGTGGCAATACATCATCGGTGATTAGAGAATAGCAGGTTAATATGAAATCAGCTTTCCGTGAGCAGAGTAACAGACTGATGAGAATATGGTGCTGGTAATGGTCGGGAAACTGTTTTCCAGAGTGTAACAGACGACGGCAGCCAGATGAACATGTTGAATATGGAACGTCAGGAGTAATAGACGGAAGTTTGACGGAGAACAGCGCCAGTTATGGAATTGCTTTCATAGAGAGCATGACCGATCATCGGATGAGAATATGGTTAGTTATTGGAATTGCTTCTTCTTCGTCATCGCCAGATAAGGACGGCCATAATGGATGAGAACATGGTGCCAATATGGGAATCATTTTCCAGGAGGCAACAATAGACGGATAAGGACGAGAATGCGAAAATAAATATGGAACTGAACAGATATAAACAGACCGACGAGAACATGAACAGTTACTGGAATTGTCAGGAGGGTAATAGACCTGAATAATCAGATGAACGAGAACATGGTGCCACAGGAATTGTCGTCAGAGGGTAATAGACGCCTACCAGCCCAGGATGAGAATATGGTGTTAGCCGAACTGGTCGCAGAGTGGCAATAGACGGCAGCATGTTCGGTGACCGAGAACATGGGTGCCAGTTACAACCGTCAGGAGAGCAGACCGATCACCAGAATGGTCATGGTGCTGGCAGTTACTGGAACGATCAGAGTGGTACATCGACGAACATCGACGATGGTCATGGTGCTGAAGGCGGGTAACCGTCAGGAGGGCGATCGACGGATGGCCGATAATGGCGAAAAGCAATGCTGGAACGTCAATGGTGGCGATGATGGCAATGATTTTGTATAAGTGGATGAGAATATGCAGCTACAACAGTTAAAAAAAGTGGTAACTGTCAGAGGCACAGACGGTACTGATGAATATGGTGCTGAATACAACGTCACGGTATTAGTGCGGTAATAGAGATCATCGATGAGAACATGGTTGAAGTTATGGAACTCATTTCTCTGCTTAGAGGCAGCAGCGATCATTTGCAGCAACATGGATGAATATGAAGAAGTTATGGAACACCAATATGGAGTGGTACAACATTACTGACATTGCAGCAGCGTTATGGAACACACAGAGCAGGTAATAGACTGATCACCACCACGACGATAATTTGCGCCATTGGCGGGCATCACCACCACCACCAGATGGCAACAGACGGCGACGACATCACGCGCCAGCTGCGGAACCGTCACCGACATGCCAGCCACATCACCTGACGAGAATACGCGCCAGCGCGTACTGTCACCAGATGCGCGATGGTGATCACCACAGACGATAACGCCCGCGCTCTTCTTCCTCTTCCTTTCTCCTTCAGTTGCCAAACCATCAGATGGCACACAGACGCCCACGAATACCCGCGCCACGGCGGGTACTGTCGATGCGCACGAATGGCGACGAGAACATGGCGTCGAAGCGCGAACTGTCGCCTCTTCCTGCGATGCGCAATAATCACGAGAATACAGCAATGGTGAACTGGCTTCCGCAGGTCATAGACGACGATATCGACAGCCAGCCAACAATGGACATAAATAGACGACGAGAATAAAGTTGCCAGGTCCGTGAGGGTAATAGACGGATGGAGAATATAAAGCATATGGGAATTGTCAGGAGGGTAATAGACGGATGAGAATATGGTGCTAGTTATGGAATTGTCAGGAGGAAAAATAGACTGATGAGAATATGGTGCTAGTTATGGAATTGTCAGGAGGGTAATAGACGGATGAGAATATGGTGCTAGTTATGGGAATTGGTCAGGAGGGTAATAGACGGATGAGAATATGGTGCCAGTTATGGGAATTGTCAGGAGGGTAATAGACGGATGAGAATATGGTGCTAATGTTAGTATTGTCAGAGGGTAATAGACGGATGAGAATATGGTGCTGAAGAGGGAATTGTCAGGAGGGTAATAGACGGATGAGAATATGGTGCTGCTGGTGGTGCATTGTCAGGAGGGTAATAGACGGCGGAATATGGTGCTAGTTATGGGAATTGTCAGGAGGGTAATAGACGGATGAGAATATGGGGAAACAGTTATGGGTATTACTGTGAGGGTAATAGACGGATGAGAATATGGAAAATAGTTATGGGAATTGTCAGGAGGGTAATAGACTGATGAGAATATGGTGCTATTATGGGAATTGTCAGGAGGGTAATAGAGCTGATGAGAATATGGTGCCAGGTTATGGGTATTGTCAGGAGTGGTAATAGACGGGATGAGAATATGGTGCTAGTTATGGGAATTGTCGTGAGGGTAATACTAATACAGAATATGGTGCTAGTTATGGAATTGTCAGGAGGGTAATAGACTGATAGAATATGGTGCTAGTTATGGGAATTGTTTGTGAGGGTAATAGACGGATGAGAATATGGTGCTAGTTATGGGAATTGTCAGGAGTGGTAATAGACGGACGAGAATATGGTGCTAGTTATGGGAATTGTCAGAGTGGTAATAGACGGATGAGAATATGGTGCTAGTTATGGGAATTGTCAGGAGGGTAATAGACGGATGAGAATATGGTGCTAGTTATGGGAATTGTCAGGAGGGTAATAGACGGATGAGAATATGGTGCTAGTTATGGGAATTGTCAGGAGAGTAATAGACTGATGAGAATATGGTGCTAGTTATGGGTATTGTCAGGAGGGTAATAGACGGATGAGAAGGTGCTGCAGGGAATTGTCAGAGGGTATTAGACGGATGAGAATATGGTGCTAGTTATGGAATTGTCAGGAGGGTAATAGACTGATGAGAATATGGTGTTGTTATGGGAATTGTCAGGAGGGTAATAGACGGATGAGAATATGGTGCTAGTTATGGGAATCGTCGGTGGAGAGTAATAGACCGATGAGAATAGGAAAGAAGTTATGGGAATTGTCAGGAGAGTAATAGACTGATGAGAATATGGTGCTAGTTATGGGAATTGTCGGGAGCGGCATAGACGGATGAGAATATGGTGCTAGTTATGGGAATTGTCAGAGGCAGTAATAGACGGATGAGAATATGGCATAGTTATGGGAATTGTTTTGTGAGAGTAATAGACTGATGAGAATATGGTGTTAGTTATGGAATTATTGTGAGGTAATAGACGGCTGAGAATATGGTGCTAGTTATGGGAATTGTCAGGAGGGTAATAGACGGATGAGAATATATGCTAGTTACGGGAATTGTCAGGAGGGTAATAGACTGATGAGAATATGGTGCTAGTTATGGGTATTGGTTGTGTGGCGGGTAAGAGACGGATGAGAATATGGTGCTAGTTATGGGAATTATGAGGGTAATAGACGGATGAGAATAGAAAGAAGTTATGGGAATTGTTGTGGAGGGTAATAGACGGATGAGAATATGGTGCTAGTTATGTATTGTTGTGAGGTAATAGACGGATGAGAATATGGTGCTAGTTATGGGAATTGTCAGGAGGTGGTAATAGACGGATGAGAATATGTTAGTTATGGGTATTGCTTGTGAGGGTAATAGACGGATGAGAATATGGTGCTAGTTATGGGAATTGTCAGGAGGGTAATAGAGACGGATGTGAGAATATGGAAGTTGTTATGTATTGTGGAGGGTAATAGACGGATGGAGAATATGGTGCTAGCGCGGGAATTGTCAGGAGAGTAATAGACTGATGAGAATATGGTGCTAGTTATGGGAATTGTCATGAGGGTAATAGACGGATGAGAATATGGAAGAAGTTATGGGAATTGTCAGGAGGGTAATAGACGGATGAGAATATGGTGCTAGTTATGGGAATTGTCAGGAGGGTAATAGGACTGATGAGAATATGGTGCTGGTTATGGGAATTGTCAGGAGTGTAATAGACGGATGAGAATATGAAAGAAGTTATGGGAATTGTCAGAGGGTAATAGACGGATGAGAATATGGTACTAGTTATGGGAATTGTCAGGAGGGTAATAGACTGATGAGAATATGGTGCTAGTTATGGGAATTGTCAGGAGGGTAATAGACGGATGAGAATATGGTGCTAGTTATGGGAATTGTCAGGAGGGTAATAGACGGATGAGAATATGGTGCTAGTTATGGGAATTGTCAGGAGGGTAATAGACGGATGAGAATATGGTGCTAGTTATGGGAATTGTCAGGAGGGTAATAGACGGATGAGAATATGGTGCTAGTTATGGGAATTGTCAGGAGGGTAATAGACGGATGAGAATATGGTGCTAGTTATGGGAATTGTCAGGAGGGTAATAGACGGATGAGAATATGGTGCTAGTTATGGGAATTGTCAGGAGGGTAATAGACGGATGAGAATATGGTGCTAGTTATGGGAATTGTCAGGAGGGTAATAGACGGATGAGAATATGGTGCTAGTTATGGGAATTGTCATGAGGGTAATAGACGGATGAGAATATGATACTAGTTATGGGAATTGTCAGGAGGGTAATAGACTGATGAGAATATGGTGCTAGTTATGGGAATTGTCAGGAGGGTAATAGACGGATGAGAATATGGTGCTAGTTATGGGTATTGTCAGGAGGGTAATAGACGGATGAGAATATGGTGCTAGTTATGGGAATTGTCAGGAGGGTAATAGACGGATGAGAATATGGTGCTAGTTATGGGTATTGTCAGGAGGGTAATAGACGGATGAGAATATGGTGCTAGTTATGGGTATTGTCAGGAGGGTAATAGACGGATGAGAATATGGTGCTAGTTATGGGAATTGTCAGGAGGGTAATAGACGGATGAGAATATGGTGCTAGTCATGGGTATTGTCAGGAGGGTAATAGACGGATGAGAATATGGTGCTAGTTATGGGAATTGTCGGGAGGGTAATAGACTGATGAGAATATGGTGCTAGTTATGGGAATTGTCAGGAGGGTAATAGACTGATGAGAATATGGTGTAGTTATAGAATTGTCAGGAGGTAATAGACGGATGAGAATATGGTGCTAGTTATGGGAATTGTCAGGAGGTAATAGACTGATGAGAATATGAATTTAGTTATGGGGCTCAGGAGGGTAATAGATTTGATGAGAATATGGTGCTAGTTATGGGAATTGTCAGGAGGTAATCGGATGAGGAATATGGTGCTAGTTATGGGTATTGTCAGGGAGGGTAATAGACGGATGAGAATATGGTGCTAGTTATGGGAATTGTCAGGAGGGTAATGAGCTGATGAGAATATGGTACTAGTTATGAGTGTCAGGAGGGTAATAGACTGATGAGAATATGGTGCTAGTTATGGGTATTGTCAGGAGGGTAATAGACGGATGAGAATATGGTGCTAGTTATGGGGGTGTCCAGGAGGGTAATAGACTGATGAGAGATATGGTGCTAATTGATTGTCAGGAGGGTAATAGACGGATGAGAATATGGTGCTAGTTATGGGAATTGTCAGGAGGGTAATAGACTGATGAGAATATGGTGCTAGTTATGGGAATTGTCAGGAGGGTAATAGACGGATGAGAATATGGTGTAATTTATGGGAATTGTCCAGGAGGGTAATAGACTGATGAGAATATGGTGCTAGTTATGGGAATTGTCAGGGAGGTAATGAATGAGAATATGAAAAGTTACTAGTTAACAGGAATTGTCAGGGTAATAGACTGATGATGGTGCTAGTTATGGGAATTGTCAGGAGGGTAATAGACTGATGAGTATATGGTGCTAGTTATGGGAATTGTCAGGAGGGTAATAGACGGATGAGAATATGGTGCTAGTTATGGGAATTGTCAGGAGAGTAATAGACGGATGAGAATATGGTGCAAGTTATGGGAATTGTCAGGAGGGTAATAGACTGATGAGAATGGTGCTAGTTATGGGAATTGTCAGGAGGGTAATAGACTGATGAGAATATGGTGCTAGTTATGGGAGATTGTCAGGAGGGTAATAGACTGATGAGAATATGGTGCTAGTTATGGGGTCAGGAGGGTAATAGACGGATGAAATATGGTGCTAGTTATGGGAATTGTCAGGAGAGTAATAGACGGATGATGAGAATATGGTGCAAGTTATGGGGTCAGGAGGGTAATAGACTGATGAGAATATGGTGCTAGTTATGGGAATAGGAGGTAATAGACGGATGAGAATATGGTGCTAGTTATAGAATTTGTCAGGAGGGTAATAGACTGATGATGAGAATATGGTGCTAGTTATGGGAATTGTCAGGGAGGGAGCGGATGAGAATATATGTATGGGGAGTGTCAGGAGGGTAATAGACGGATGAGAATATAGTGCTAGTTATGGGAATTGTCAGGAGAGGTAATAGACTGATGAGAATATGGTGCTAGTTATGGGAATTGTCAGGAGGAGGTAATAGACTGATGAAGTATAGTGCTAGTTATGGGGAATTGTCAGGAGGGTAATGAGCTGATGAGAATGTAGTGCTAGATTGTAAATTGTCAAGGCGTAGACGGATGAGAGTATGGTGCTAGTTATGGGTATTGTCAGGAGGGTAATAGACGGATAGTATAGTGCTAGTTATAGAGGTGTCAGGAGGGGTAATAGACGGATGAGAATATGGTGCTAGTATAGGAGGTGTCAGGAGGGTAATAGACGGATGAGAATATGGTTGTAGTTATGGGAATTGTCAGGAGGTAATAGACTGATGAGAATATGGTGCTAGTTATGGGGTGTCCAGGAGGTAATAGACTGATGAGAATATGGTGCTAGTTATGGGGAATTGTCAGGAGGGTAATAGACTGATGAGAATATGGTGCTAGTTATGGGTATTGTCAGGAGGGTAATAAGGCGGATGAGAATATGGTGCTAGTTATGGGTATTGTCAGGAGGGTAATAGACGGATGAGGAATATGGTGCTGGATTATGGGAATTGTCAGGAGGGTAATAGACTGATGAGAATATGGTGCTAGTTATGGGGTCAGGAGGGTAATGGAGCGGATGAGAATGTAGTTAGTTATGGGTATTGTCAGGAGGGTAATAGACGGATGAGAATATGAATTGAATTATGGGAATTGTCAGGAGGTAATAGACGGATGAGAATATGGTGCTAGTTGTAAATTGTCAGGAGGGTAATAGACTGATGAGAATATGGTGCTAGTTATGAAATTGTCAGGAGGGTAATAGACGGATGAGAATATGGTGCTGAATTATGGGAGGTGTCAGGGTAATAGACTGATGAGAATATGGTGCTAGTTATGGGAATTGTCAGGAGGGTAATAGACTGATGAGAATATGGTGCTAGTTATGGGAATTGTCAGGAGAGTAATAGACGGATGAGAATATGGTGCTAGTTATGGGAATTGTCAGGAGGGTGATGAGAATATGGTATTAGTTATGGGAATTGTCAGGAGGGTAATAGACGGATGAGAATATGGTGCTAGTTATGGGGTGTCAGGAGGGTAATAGACTGATGAGAATATGGTGCTAGTTATGGGAATTGTCAGGAGGGTAATAGACTGATGAAGATGGTGCTAGTTATGGGAGTGGCTGTCAGGAGGGTAATAGACGGATGTATGGTGCTATGGGAATTGTCAGGAGGGTAATAGACTGATGAGAATATGGTGCTAGTTATGGGAATTGTCAGGAGGGTAATAGACTGATGGTGCTAGTTATGGGAATTGTCAGGAGGGTAATAGACGGATGAGAATATGGTGCTAGTTATGGGTATTGTCAGGAGGGTAATAGACGGATGAAATATGGTGCTAGTATGGGAATTGTCAGGAGAGTAATAGACGGATGAGAATATGGTGCAAGTTATGGGAATTGTCAGGAGGGTAATAGACGGATGAGAATATGGTGTAGTTATGGGAATTGTCAGGAGGGTAATAGACGGATGAGAATATGGTGCTAGTTATGGGTATTGTCAGGAAGGTAATAGACGGATGAGAACACTGAGGTGGAGTTAATGAAAAAAGAGCTTGAGAGAACGGATGCGAGTTAGTGAGATAGGAGATATCTACTGACCATACATTTAAATTCCTGGAGATTGTAGCTGTTGGTGAAGCAAGTATATGGAACGGAATTCTACCGGCGGGAGGTGCAATAAATAAAGCTGTTAGAGTAGTATTACTCCTTATATGATTTTACTATTTGCTATATTTATTCATCAGATTTCGTGAAAGATTGGATGTATCTAATCTTATTTATAAATGGAACTTTGTCTGTGTGTGTGTGTATCCATTACCTATAGACTCCAAAACGGCTGAACCAATTTTGTTGAAAATTTACACAGTTCTACTATAAGCGTCTGCTGGTCTTCTTAGCTAGGTTTTGTGACGAGGTACCCCCGATAAATATCAAAAATCAATAATCGAAAAAATCGGGTTATAGCAGGAGTGGTCCGATTTTAATCAAATTTCATACACTCATAGACAAAGACATAAGAAACAATATTCATAATTTTCAATGTTGCAGTTCTTACAATAGTGCAGAAAATTTGATATCGATACCAGGAAACCAAAATTTGATTTACATCCATTGATTTTTCTGTCAGTCTACGGTTTCGCTTTAACTGGAAACAACTATTGCTTTTTAGTCTTTCGTGCCAACGTCCAAAGAGTCTGAGCTCCAGGACCATGGATCAGTTTTAAAGCTTTAATTACACCCGAGCAACGCCAGACTATACTGCTAGTTTGATTTTAACAGATCATAGCTATGATAAGGATTGCATACAGAACTGGTAGAAAATAGTTTGGAACCTATTTTTGTAGGAAAGTAACATACAGTAATATATAATCCAATTTGATAGTAAAAATTTGGCAATCTTGGACTTACGAGCACTGAAAGAAACATATGAAAATACAGAGTGTCCATAAATTTCGTGTACACTTTAAAAACTTATAACTTTATTTGTATTTGCAATAGAAATAATTTGTAAAAAAAGATTAGAAGAAAGAAATCTATATTTTTAAAATTTTATTGAAATTTTATTTAAGTTTCCTCATGTCCTCCATGATTAGCAATACAAAGGGTAATACGATTTTGAAGTTCACGGAAAACATTTGCCAACTAATTTACAGTAATTTCTGAAATTACATTAGTTATTTTAGCTTTCAAATCATCTTATGAACTAGGCTTGGTTGCATACACAATTTTCACATGTTCCCATAAAAAATCTAATGGAGTCAAATTTGGCAAACGCAGAGTCCAATAAAATGGTCCACCCCTTCCGATTTATCTGTAAGGCAATTCCTGATTTAGAAGCTGTCCAACACACAGAGCAGAGTGACAAGGAGCACTTATCTTGTTGAAACACTGTATTATCTTTCAAGTTTTATTGTTCAAGCTCGTTTTTACAGATTTCTATCACAAATACAAATAAAGTTATAATATTTTTAACGAGCACACGGCGACTTTATGGACACGCGGTATAAAATTATTCTTCGAAATAGACAATAATAAACAAAGAGCGTTTATTATTTCTGTTGCCAAGAAGAACATCTAAAATGCATAAATTCACTTTCATTATATGTTACAATTCTAATAATCGCTTAAAAATAAACATTGCTGAGGAGTCAAGGTAAATAAAATACTAGCGGTGTCAAGGAAAAAATGTCTTTTTTCTGGGTACGAAGGTATGTGCGATGTGGTGCAGTGGATATCGACTCAGAACTACAAATCGGGGAGCCGAGTTCGAATTCCAGTTGAATTCCAGGTTAAATAACATGACATTAGCCTTGTTTTGTCACCAGTCTACAGCAGAAAGCAATGGCAATCTACTGCAGGATAATCTTCTGCCCAGTCAGTCATGTCTCGAAAGAGACATGATCGCCCAAAGCGTGTATTACGTATGTCACTTACCTGTCTGACTGAATATAATAGTTTGGAAAAATAATTAAAATTTGTACTGGGCATAATATGGGGGATCGGTTTTCTATTATTATGAAGTAATAAACTGATCCCCCACTTATACTTAACATAATACTGTAATATAATTTATCTCTTCCCTCTCTAGGTATGAATCAAATAACTGGACAGACTGGGTTCTATAGCCTTGGTCGGCAACCAGTCTACCCCAGAAAGCAATGGCAATCTTCTGCCCAGTCAGTAATATCTCTTTCGAGACATGATCGTCCAAAGCGTGTATCACATATGGCACTTAACTGACCGACTTTACGAAGGTCCGAATTTTTCAATAATTTAATGACATTTTATTGTAAATTCATTTTTGTGTAAGTTTGGAATAAACTAACGTTCAATGTATTTATATAGAAAAATCATTTCTAAAGCAATTTGCAAAGGCATTCTTAAATACATACCTGTGTTAAGATAACGTAGAATTTAATTCCCAAAATTTTTTATTCATGTGTTCTGATAAAATTATTTCTGTGCAATTTATTGTAGAATCAATGTCAAATCATTTCTATAGTAGAATAATTTTCATTAAATTTCTGTATGTACTGTTTTACACTAAATGTACTCATCAGAGTGTATGGAATCTTTGATGTCATCTTTCACTAGATTAGACGTGTGATATGAGTTACGTAAACAGTTTCATTTTTATTAATTAGCTCGGTCAAAAACTAAAAGATCTTTCAGGTGCAAGAAACTAACAAAGGTTCTTTTGGTCTTAGTAATTAATGTTCACATGAGTTGATGCAAAGTTAGGAAAAAAAAAAACAAGTTTGTCTTCGAAGTCAATTCCCCGAAATAAAAAGAAAAAAATACAAATGCTACTAATTAAATCGGTACAACTAGCAAACATATATTGGATGTAAACATAAAAAAAAAATTGTCAGATCATTTTCAATGTGTACGCTCCGTCATCTTTTCAGACGAAGTTTTCTGACTTGCTATAGACGTCAATCAAATAAGTTATATAATTCTATTCCATATTCGCCCATTTGCTTCTACCACACCATTTCAAGATTACTATACATAGATTTGTTTTGACACAAAAGAAAATGCATGGAAAAACAGTGAGGATTGATTTGAATTTTGATTGACCATTTACATATATATATATATATATATATATATATATATATTAGTCATCCACATACAAGCCTGTTTCGCTGTATCACAGCTCATCAGTGTGACTAGACCCATCCACTTGCTTCTGCCCGGGATCGAAACTCGACCGATTTAGTGTCAATCGGAGTCACTAATCCCTAAGTCATATATATATATATATATATATATATTGTAATAATTGTTACAATGGTTTATAAAAGCATAGTATCACTACAGAAAAATTTTCATGTTTCGGAGCGGAACTACTCCTCTTCGGGTGATAAGTGGAACTGAAAATAAATAAAAAATAAATGTTGGCAACGATTCATTTTTGGGAATGTGAAGTGTAAGTGGTGGTTGTAGGGAAATGGAATATGGTGTGTCTAAACTAGTTCATCTCTAGTTTGTAAACATAGAGATACACATTTGGTTTAGGTGAGGAGGCAAGTTGGCTTAGATCTGGACAGGTCACTTTTTAATTTTGTCGGGGTAAATTACATAGTGGGACCTTAGATTTTTAAATGGGTAGTCAATTATTATTTGACTACTATCTATGGGTACATAGGATAGGAATTTTAGGTCAGAATTTGGGTTGAATGATTATAGTATTTTTAGTTGTATTGTGTTTAGAGTAAGTTTTTGGTATTGTATGTTTTTTTTTATTTTATTAATATAATATTCATTTTTTCATTTTGTTGATGAAACGTAGTTATTAATTAAATTTTGTAGACGATTATTTTGTCTGAGTAAGATATCTAGTGGGACCACATAATACTCAAAATAGGTAAATAATTTTTAAGTTGAATATTTTTTATATTAGAGCATGAGTTATAACTGACATATTTTGATTAATTAAATTTTTGCGAAAAATATTTTCGATGTTTACATAAAACTGTTATTCATCCCTACGGTTCAATAGTTCGCTATTGTTAGGGAACCTCAGAATGTGCTGTTTTTCACTCAGGCCCAAATGGCAAATATCGTTGAACGAGTTACAGATACTAGTTATTTCCAGAATTTTCCATTTTACTTTGGTGGTTTTATTTGTATTCTTTAATTGAAAAAAAATACGCTGAAAGGGATGTTTGGCTTCGATGCATGTTGTTTTTGAAGAAGTCAAGTGCATATACCATCGTTGCTTAAAAGTGTTCTTTGCAGATCCGATGTAGGCTTTATTAACAGTTGGGTGTTTAATTGAAGTTATATTACAATGATAGACAATTGAATTTATTTTACACCTATTTTGTAGTGGGAAATTATTGGGGTTTCAAAAATTGCATAAGTTGGTGTTATTGTTCTCTTTATTTCTTTATAGTTATTGTTACTTTAGTTAGCGTGCTAATTTAAGATATATTTATTATAATTTGTAATGAATTTTCAAGGTTGTTTGTACAATTATAACTTAATTTAAGTGTATTTTTAAAAATATATATATGTATATAGCTATATATATATACATATATACGTACATATATATATATATATATATATATATATATATATATATATCCAAGTCAATGAAGAACGAAGAAAGTATTAACATAATTCAAAACATTAATTTAAAGCAGAAATAGAGCTATGAATGTTTAAAAAAAAGGGAAAGTGAGATTTTCGAATTTTCCTTCTCTAAAATGACGTTTATTACCATCATTACAAACTACCTGATGAGACATTGCTTTTTTCGATGTCGAAACAAAATGTAGACTTTAGTAGTAAATTGTAATTTGTACATGTTCTAAACTACAATTTATAATATATATATATATATATATATATATAGAGAGAGAGAGAGAGAGAGTGATAGAGAGAGAGAGAGCTTTGCGTTTACTTTCTGTTACCATAACTCACACCCCTGAAGATGATCTCGGGGAGTGATTGAAAGATCTTGGGATTACCGAGAAATGAAAATTAAAATCATCTGTCAAAGTGGCAGCATTTCTGATATCTTTCAATTATAATACGCGAAAGATTATCCGTGACTATGAACGGATTTTAATAAATCTAAGCAGACACAATGTTTGCAATTTACTTAATACGACAAAGAATTAAAGGAAAATTTGCTGTCTAAATGCACCAATTTTAAAACACACACACACACACACACACACACACACACACACACACACATATATATATATATATATATATATATATATATATATATATGTTGTTTTTTTTTAATCATTTCACCCCGAGCAAGGCGGAAACGCCACTGATGTGCAGGGGTCTACATAAATGTAAAAAGATTAATTAGAAAAGAGTGAGGAGTACAAACTAGTTAGAAAGGAACAATAGAAAGCTGAGAAAGCAGGTGCGATGACAGATACATAGGTGGAGAGAAAGGGAAGGTTATACACGGGTGGGGAGAGAGCTAGAGGCCAGTGGTTAGTAGATGAGTATTGACTTTGCATTTAAATTTCTGGAGGTTGTTGCCGTCAGGAAAGCAAGAACACGGGAGTGAGTTCCACAGACGGGAAGTGCGAGAGAAGAAACTGCAGGAGTAGAATTGTCGTCTGCATTTGGCTAACCTGAAAAGGAAAACTCAACACATCATTTACATAACGTGTATATATATATATATATATATATATATATATATATATTGTCACCCGTAGATAGATCTGTTTCGCTGTATCACAGCTCATCAGTACGGTTAAACTCCGATTGATCCCTAACCCAGGTTCGAAACCCGACCAAATTGGCGTCAGAAAGGAGAACTCAGCATATCATTTAAATCGCTGCATATATATCAAAACAAAGATAAGGCAATATATATGTTTATGGGATGCTTATTAGATGATAATTTGTTAATCCTAGAATTTACGATGGTAGGGATTCGTTTCATCATTTGTTGGTTGTGGTTAGAGTAAACATGTATATAGGATGGAGTTTCATTATTATTATTTTTTTTTTATGTATCGCTCGACAAATTTTAGGTAATACATTAGAAGTTGACAATTTTTAATTTAGAGGAAAGTTCTATTTTAAATCCAAGCCATTTAAAGGCCCTAATTACTTACTTTGCTACCCGAGATGATAGCGGACAATTACTGTTAGTGATAATGATGAGTCCGTCATCTCTGTATAGACCTATTTGTTTGGAGTTAACTATCCTAATAAGGGTGTTTAGGATATAGATTCCTATATATATTTCTCTATTTTTTCGTTTCTTTCTTTATTCTTTATATATATATATATATATATATATATATATATATATATATATATATTAATCGTGTCGCCCCACTAACTAATTTTTAATGTCTTCCTATTGAAGATCTTCCTTAGTGGGTTGTTCTGCTTAAAGTGCTTATCAACTAATTTCAGAAAGTATTGCCCGATATTAATATTAGATAGCTTACAGAAAGGGGGGTATTAAACCATATCACTCTTCTTTTTCTATTTCTAGGTTCTTTAGTTCTGGTACTTTGGGTGGGGGGGGTTCTAAGTAATGTAATTTTTGTTTTAAGCCACATTTTTTTAAAGCGATGTTGTAATGTGTCTTATTTTCATTAAAGATTATGTTATTTGATGTTAGTTTGTTGATTTTAGTGTTTACGATTGTAGGGATTTGTTTAATTATTTGTTGGGGATGGTTGGAGAGGATGTTTATGTAGGTTGGTGTTTCATCATTTTTTGGTATGGTTTAAATGTGTTGTTTGCCAAATTTAAGGTAATATCTAGGAAGTTGACTATTTTTAAATTAGACGAAATCTCTATTTTAAATCCGAGCCATTTAAAGGCCCTAATTACTTACTTTGCTACCCGAGATGATAGCGGACCATTACTGTTAGGGATAATGATGAGTCCGTCATCTCTGTATAAACCTATTTGTTTGGTGTTCACTATCCTACTAAGGGTGTCTAGGATATAAATTCCTATTAAATCTGCAATTTGGGCGGAATCAAATGCACTCATGGGGGCACCAAAATTATCACCATCGCTCTTTATCCACGCAGAATTATTATTGGATAATACAGATAATATAATATTATTGGATGTTCTAGATGCCAATATAATTTTGGATTCTTCATTGGTAATTTTTACAAAGTTCTTTGTTGTAGATTCCGGTTGAGAAACCACACAAATTAATAAATAACAAAAATCGATATGGAGATAGAAAATCTAAGGGTTAGTAAATTTAGGCATACTATTAGTAGAAATCAATATATACAGTCTTGCAGTGAAATAGTATGCCCTGGTAATTAGTCTATATTCAAACAACTCCAACTAACTCTGCACCAACTTACAGATCAACTGACTCCTTACTAAACTCTCTCGTTCTCTCTATAGGCAGGATTATATGTACACTCAGGAGAGTCCATTATTTCATAAAAATGGGAGATCCCAGATCATTCTCTGCGAAATTTAAACTAACAATATATTTTTTCATATGGATGAGTAGAAATCCATAATGTCGAACTTACTGAAGGTTGCCTTATCTTTGTTATGATATGTATTCAGCAGTTATCTTTGTTTTGATATATATGCTTATCCCGGTAAAGAATTTTGTACCGAATGGAACGAATATTGTGGTGGTCTGATGAAATGAGCTAATTTAGCTCATTGAAATGAATTATAATTTATAACCAATTTAAATGACGTGTTGAGTTTTCCTTTATAAATATCATATTGCTCTGGATGACATCTATTGAGCTCTTTATATAGATATAAGACTTAATATTTTATATTAAGTTGACCTTGTTGGATTATCCTCGCCGTTTACGGACTGGACATCTATACCCATATATATATAGCATTTACGCATCGTTTATTTGGCAATAAATGAGAACACTCTGGGCTACTGGGCGTGTAAAATGATAACATACACACTAAAATGTCTGCCTTCTACTGAACGCCCATAGCTCAGAGGTAGAATCGCCGACTGACGCCAGTTCGGTATATATATATATATATATATATATATATATATATGTGTGTGTGTGTGCGTGTGTGTGTGTGTGTGTGTGTGTGTGTGTCTTTACGCAGCAAATTCTCTTTTAGGCATGTCTGATTGAATAAATTATATGCATCATGTCGACTTATTTTTGTATGGAACCCGCTCATACTCACGAATATTCTTCTGTGTATTGTAAATGATGTGAGCTGTAGCGTTGGGAACTGATTAATGTTTCTTTAATTCGGCCTTGTGTCTTACTTAACCGAACTTCTTACAGCTTACATGTTTTATGAAGAATTATCATCAGAAGGTTTTCATCAGAAGTTTGTTTGTCGGCAGGTTTGGATATGTGGAATTGGGTGGAATAGCATAAGAAGAATAAAATATACATATTGCATTTTCAATAGAAATTTATTAAAGGGAAAAAGTAACATAAGTTGTAGGAGTTAATATGCAATTAGAAACATTATTAAAAAGTTAAGAGCAGAGTTCGTACAAAACGTTCGTCGTAGTAATTGTTGAAAGGGATAAAGGAAAAAGAGAACAAGGTGCGACCTGACCTTATCTCCGGGTTGATTTGAAGTTGATGTTACATTTTAGTTCTTTCGTCTCTCGGCTCGCATCTATTCCTCATGACTGACGCTGAGGTCATTTATATAGTCATTTTGGATTTAGCAATGGATCGCTAAGTCTTCAAGTCTTGCAAGTCGCTCACATTGATCAAAAATCATTTTAACATCTACTTGCGAAATCTGGTTTCGACTTTTCCGTTAAGCACATGGTCAATTCTTTTTCTATTTCGGAAAACCAGTATTTCACACGTCATTGTGAATTTTTGTAAAAGTGAAGAAGAAGGTTGATTTTAATTAATATCTTATCCGTTACAGAGCAAAGTGCTTTAACTGTGAAAATTGTTTTTATTTTCTATTTCCCGTGTACTTTCAGTCTCTCTCTGAGATCATCTTCAAGGGTAAAAGTAGTAATAACAAAATAACAAAACTGGCTATAAAACTGTGTTGCTATACATTATTATAATTTTTTTTCTGCTCGAAATGAAACAGTTGATATACACTAGCGGCCATAATTATTATGTCGCCCCAGATTTTTAAAAGAAATTATGTATTTCATACTGTTTTTAGTATTTATTGCCAAGTGGATAATTCTAAATGAAAATAGAATGGTTATTTTGTTATTATTACTTTACAACATTTTACGAGGCAAATAGCGAAAATTTACCCATCCCACCCTGTAGATTTGCTATATATACTACCGGCCATAATTATTAGGCCACCCCAGTTTTTTAAAAGAAATTATGTATTTCATACCATTTTTAGTATTTATTGCCAAGTGGATAATTCTAAATGAAAATAGAATGGTTCTTTTGTTGTTATTACTTTGCAAAATTTTACAAGGCAAGGAAGGTAAGATGCACTCGTACGAATCACCCTAAATGTTCTTCATCCTTTCATTGATGAAACTGCACTACAAGTAATTATTAAATATTTATCAATTCATGTGATACATATGATACTGTGCAGTATTAACAAAAGAAACATTTTATTTTCATTTGCAATAATTCACTTGGAAATAACTAGTAAACACTGTGTTGTCCTTATAATTATGGCCGGTAGTGTATATGCTTAGCGTTCATTAGGACGTGAAAAACCTTTCCACTATGGAATTATTTTGTGTTGTATTGCCATAGTAATGCACTCTTTAGAGCATAAAAAATTGTTCTTTTTTATAAACATTTCAAAACATTACTACAGTATTCGTAGCTGATTTTATTAAGTAAGAATTTAAGTTTTTTATTTAAGTATATTGCTTCGAGGATTTGTAGTTTGAATTTGTTGTTTTCTTGTTATAGGATTGTTGTGTTGTAAATCATTATTTATTTTTTATTTCTTTCTTTATATTGCAAATATGGACAGTAATGTTGGTGCATATGTTTCGAAATGGCCGAATAGTTAGATATGTGCAACGTAAAACATTTTTATATATATATATATAATTTTTATGAACCACTTTTTGATCATAATTAAATTAAACAGAATACAGTTACATTAAAAAGTGCTCAATGCATATATATTGTAGAGAATTTAACTATTTTTATTTGGAATCTAGTCGTATACTCAACCTAGGTTTCAAACTTTCGTATCTCTTGGTGCTTATCTCCAACGGTATTTTTATTTAAACTTACAACAGGATTTTATAAACGATAAACAAGCAGTAAGTACTTTCGTAACTTGTACTTTTAAATGATATAAAGGGAATGAACTCCACCAACGGTACCTCGCATATGTCTTTCTCTCTATCCATGAGCCTGACGAGAGGGAAATATATATATATATATATATATATATATATATATATATGAAGGAACTTTGTCTGTGTGTGTGTGTCAGTCACCTATAGATTCCGAAAAGGCTGAACCGATTTTCTTGAAAATTTACACAGTTGTACTATAGGCGTCTGCGAATGTTCTTAGCTAGGTTTGTGTCGAGGTACCCCCGATAAATATCGAAAATCGATAATCGAAAAAATTTAGTTATAGAAGGAGTGGTCCAATTTTAATCAAATTTGATACACTCATAGACAAAGACATAAGAAACGATATTCAGAAGTCTCAAGGTTGCAGTTCTTACAATAGTGCAGAAAATAGATTATATATATATATATATATATATATATATATATATATAAAGGCAAGCTGTTTCTGTGTGGGTCTGTCTATCAGCCTCATGTCTATTTTGCTCAGTCCTTTTATTTTAGTTTTTGCTTCGGGTTTGGCTCTAAGTAGTATAATTGTAGTTCTTAGTCTCAGCCATGATACCATTTACTCAGAGGACTAATTTAGCCTTCAAAATTCAGTTTACGACGAAAAAAACTTATTTGATATCGATACCGGGAAATCAAAATTTGACTTACATTCATTCATTTTTCTTTCAGTCTATGGTTTCGCTTTAAATGGAAACAACTATTGCTTTTTAGTCTTTCGTGCCAACGTCCAAAGAGTCTGAACTCCATGATTAGTTTTAAAGCTTTCATTACACCCGAGCAACGCCGGGCTATACTGCTAGTATACAAATAAATGCACATTCGTCTTTTTTATAATGGTGAGGATATAAATATTGATTTCATGTCACTATTTTTTGGAGTAAATATGCGCTACAGTAGACCTCGTTTTGCGTTGTACGCGTATAAAGTTTTTTTTGCTTCAGAATGCCACACAGCTTTTCCATTGGAAGTGTTTGTATATTAAGGTAAATACTTTTAAATTATTTTAAACAAATCTAGTGGTTCATATCCAATAGATCAAAAGTTAAGATATTTCGAAAGTTAACAAAATTAATCATTATTTTCTCGTTTTTTTTTTATTTTGTGGCAAAAATACCTTCTAATTCCATATATATATATATATACAGTACAGTGCAAAAGTATTAGGACAAGAACTATTTTATCTTTTATGAGGCATCAAAAAAATTGCGACAATTTACCAATCGCACCTAGTATATATACAGTACTGTGCAGAAGTATTAATACAAGAACTATTTTATCTTTTATGAGGCATGAAAATAAAGTTTAAAATCATCCCTGTCCTAACACTTTTTACACACTACTAGTAGTGTGCAAAATAAGTTAGATTTTATAATTTTTATATTTTTATATTTTCTATTAAACAAGTTATTTTGAAACTACTCGTTATTCCATTATTCTTGTATATGCCTGACTCTTATTCTCCCCTCTCGAATTGAGCAGTAAATAGTGTCAACATAATTTAAAAGTTTCCTTTTCAACTTTATTTTGACAATAGTTAGCTGTCTGACCTCGAGTAGTTCATGAAAGTGCTCTTCATTTTTTAATTTGGCAAATAATTTATTTTTTAAGGAGCCTACAGTTCCAAAGGTAGCAAAGCTAACAATTGCACAAATGAGCAGAATAAAGGTTTTAAGAGACGTTGGATGGACGCTTAGAAAGATTGCAGCTGACATCAAATGTTCCCCAAATACAGTGAAATACATCCTGGATAGAGAAAAAGATACTGGGAACTTTGAAACAAAGAAGAGGAATGGACGCTCAAGGAAAGTATCTGATAAAAAGGTTAAATATTTACGATTAGCTAACCTGAGAAACCGAAAAAAGACAACTCGTGAATTAAAAGACGAGTGTAGCAAAATGCTTCCTAGAAATTAACAGGTTTCTAGGCCCACATTTACCAGAAGGTTTTGTGAAAATGGATTGTATGGGAGAATAGCGTTTAGGAAAGTATTGTTTCGTAAGAAAGCGCTTAGAATTTGCAAAACAACACAAAGATTGGATAGTAGCTTAGTGGACAAAAGTACTCTAGACAGACGAGTCAAAATTTGAACATTTTGGCTCTAAAATGAGACAGTATGTTAGGCGGAGATCAAATGAAAGGTACCTTGCAAAATGCATTGTGCCAGCACTGAAGCATGGAAGTGGAAATATTCTTGTTTAGAGATGCTTTAGGGGCCAGGGAATTAGAGACCTGAAGAAAATTGATGGAAAGATGGATAAAAAAAGTATCACCTGATTCTTATCTGCCATGGTGTTCCATGTGGGATACGTTTTATAGGACAAGGATTCATTTATCAACAAAACAATGATCCTATACATACTTCAAACCTTTATTTAACTAAAAAGAAAGAAGGAAGGCTTCGGAATTTGAATTGGCCCCCACAAAACCCTGAACTCAATCTTATTGAACAACTATATAATCAGTCAGTCAGTTAAGTGCCATACGTGAAACACGCTTGGGCGATCATGTCTCGAAAGAGACATGACTGACTGGGCAGAAGATTATCCCGCAGTAGGTTGCCATTGCTTTCTGCGGTAGACTGGTTGCCAGCCAAGGCTATAAAACCCAATCTGTCCTGTTATTTAACCCATAACTGGAAGGAAGAGACGGATTAATACCTTTCCCAAGGATATTTGCGCGTAAATGAATGCAATGAATTCAACTGGATTTTTCGTTCCGGGGAGCCGAGTTCGAATTCCAGTTGAATTCATTGCATTCACTTACGCGCAAATACCCTTGGGAAAGGTATTAATCCGATAAAAAAAAATGATAAATCTAATGTTGCTTTGCAAGACTCACTTTGGGAACAAATACAAGCTGCTTGGCAGGAGATACCATCAGATACATTGAAGAAGCTTGTTATGTCAATGACTGACAGAATGAAGGCTATGATCAAAGCAAAAGGCCATTATACCAAATATTAAATTCATTTTGTTAGAAGTATTTTTTTGTTAAACCATTTGCTGAGGAAATCAAATGAAATTAATTTAATTAAATTGTATGTTTTCTGTCAGTATGCCTTATAAAAATAAATTAGATCTTGTCCTACTAGTTTTGCACAATACTATATATATATATATATATGTGTGTGTGTGTGTGTGTGTGTATTATTGTATGTATGTGTGCATGTGCGCGCGCAATAAGTAATGATAGGATTTTGCACATGCCTGCGTGTCTTTGTGCCTATTTTAACAATATAACTGCAGAGCTTTTTGAGAGAAATAGATAAACTCGTGTGGTGCACAATCACGACGCGCAATAAAATTCCATAATTTAGCAGTGAATTACACGCTTACGAAAAGTCCATATCTTTGTCGATGCGGCACAGAAATGGGTCCCACTGTAATAATAGACGCATTTAAGTGCTTTGCAACCGTAGGCTACAAGAAGATTTATAGATTACTTCTTTTTTTTTTTTTTTTATCCAAAGAGAATCTATGTTTGAGAAACTAGTTCTTTCAGTCTGCAAGCCTCGAAGACATTGTATGGACCGCGTTAAACGTAGAAAAGTTTTAAGAAGATATGTAGCAAAAGTTTGAAACGACAAGCTACGTTTTATTTTTTGCTTTTTTTTCTCTTTCTGTTTATTGTTAATATTCTGGAATATAATAGGGATTTGCTTTCAAATATCGCGTTTAGCAGGTTTTTGTAAGCGTAAATTTAAAGTAGAAAGAAAACGAATGGCTTTTCCATAAACATTAGCTTAAGGCTAAAATTATAATTGGAGACTATTAAATGTGTATATCTAAATTTCTAGCAGCCTATTTATATGCAATAGTTTTCTGCTCTTAGGTTTGTTTCTTTTTAAGAACATAGTTGTACAGAATATTTCTTCACAATATTAGTTTTCATATAATCAGGTTTTCGATGCAGAGATGTTACAAACTTTTTAGTAACTTTTCAGGTATCTATCTTACGTATTTATAATTTGGAATCTCTTACATATTGATCAGTCTACCCTTCGTCCATGTTTAGAATATTGATGTCTTCTACTATACATTTTTATCGGTTCTTGATAAAAATACAAATATCTGCAACGTTATTGGTCTTGACCTTGTATATCGGTTTCAGTCACTGTCATCGCTGTAACGTAGCTTATCTGTGACTTCCCCCATGAATGTTTTCATAACAATTGTTCTGATGAACAATCGGGCGTATATTTTACGAATTTAAACCCTCTACAAGATTGACGGCAATGTCTCACAATTTTGAATTTGAAATAGCTAGATACAACTGTAAATTTTATGCTTAGTGTTTCGGCTCTTTCACTACTAGCTTGTGGAACTCTTCCGCCTTCTTGTTTTCCGGTCATTTTTGATCTTCAAAACTTTAAATATCAATAGTTCTTTTCCTTCTACATAATTCCTGATCTTTTGTTGTTTTCTCTTATCAATGGCGTTTTTCTCCTATTTTGAAACACTCAGTATTCTGTGCTTTCTTAATTGCTTTATTGCTTTGATTGGGTTAGAATGGTCAGAATAATATATATATATAGTGTATCGAGGCAGCAAATAATTTTCTAAATATATACTGTTAAATATAAGAGACAATGAATGTCTATCATGTTTAATCATGAGCCGTTCTAAACGTCGTATTTTGGCTTTAATTTTAGTGGAAAATAAAGACAAAAATTCTCCAACATTTAGATAATTTTTTATTAATTTGATTCTAAGGTTTCGGCTCACATGAGCCATCTTCAGAAAGGTTATTAAGACGGTAATACAATAACATCCACCATCACCGACGATTTTTATTTTGTGTTGGCATAAAACTCCGCTAGGCAACGGCAATAGTTACCAAAATTAACAAACACAGTTCGCAAATTTGCAATGAGGTTCTATGACGTCACACCATGTATTCAAATTCAACTGAAATTAAAGCCAAAATACGACGTTTAGAACGGCTCATGATTAAACATAATAGACATTCATTGTCTCTTATATTTAACAGTAAGTTTATATATATATATATACACACACACACACACACATATATATATGTGTGTGTGTGTGTGTGTGTGTGTGTGATAACATTGTGTATACGCGTGTATATCTGGTCTTAATCGGTGGGTATATGGGTGTGTAAACAGGAGTGTATATATAGCCATAATATTTTTGTGTATTGATATTGATGAATATATATACATATATAGTACTGTGCAAAAGGATTGGGACAAGAACTATTTTATTTTTATGAGACATATTGCCAAAAAAATCATCCTAGTTAAGGTAATTTTATTTGATTTACTCAACAAATGCTTTAACAAGAAAAAATACTTGTTACAAAATAAATTTAATATATAGCCTTTGGCTTTGATCACAGCCTTCATTCTGTCAGGCATTGAGATCACAAGCTTCTTCAATGTATCTGATGGTACCTTCTGCCAAGCAGCTTGTATTTGTTCCCAAAATGTGTCTTGCGAAGTAAAATAAGATTTATATTTTTTTTTTACCCAAAATATCCCATAGATGTTCAGTAAGATTGAGATCAGGGCTTTGCGGGGGCCAATTCAAATTCCGAAGCTTTTCTTCCTCTTTCTTTTAGTTAAATAATTTGAATTTTAGTGAGGTTTTTTGGAAAATTACCTCTGTTTTAATACTTTTGCACACACTACCGGTAGTGTGCAAAAGTGTGAGAACATGGGTGATTTTAAATTTATTTTGATGCTTCATAAGAGATAAAAAAGTTACTATCCTAATACTTTTGCACAGTACTGTATATATACTAGGTGCGATTGGTAAATTGCCGCAATTATTTTGATGCCTCATAAAAGATAAAATAGTTCTTGTCCTAATACTTTTGCACAGTAGTGTATATATACTAGGTGCGATTGGTAAATTGTCGCAGTTATTTTGATGCCTCATAAAAGATAAAATAGTTCTTGTCCTAATACTTTTGCACAGTACTGTATATATACTAGGTGCGATTGGTAAATTGTCGCAATTATTTTCATGCCTCATAAAAGATAAAATAGTTCTTGTCCTAATACTTTTGCACACTACTGTATATATGTGTTGAATATATAAATCGGAAACAGACAAGATGAATAGATTAAGAGCAGAACAAGTATGAAAAAGTATCTTTAATTTAACATGTTTCAATTTAACAAGCTTTTTTCGAGATTCTTTAAAGTCAGTCAGTTAAGTGCTATACGTAATACACGCTTGGGCGATCATGTCTCGAAAGAGACATGACTGACTGGGTAGAAGATTATCCCACAGTAGGTTGCCATTGCTTTCTGCGGTAGACTGGTTGCCGACCAAGGCTATAGAACCCAATCTGCCCTGTTATTTAGCCCATAACTGGAAGGAATAGGCGGATTAATACCTTTTCCAAGGGTATTTGCGCGTAAGTGAATGCAATGAATTCAGCTGGAATTCGAACTCGGCTCCCCGATTTCTCGTTCCGAGCCGATATCCAATTCACCACAACGAATGGTTTAAAAATCCAAGAGACACTATACTGATTGAGATGCAGTTTCATTGGTGAGATACATATCACGTGTGACAAAGTAAACGATGAATATTAAATGTAGAAAAAAACTGTGTCAACGCATAAGTTTAGATGTTTATTATATATGTAAGTATATGTTAGCAAAAATAATGCATGTCAAACTTATTTAAACTATAGACGAATCAAGTAGGAAACGTTAGTATGCGTGAATGACAGTGACGAAGTACATTTCCACTCAAAATATGTAGCAAGTATTGTATACACGTGTCAAGAGATGGAACGATTTTTATTTTTGAATAAATTGAGAGAATCAGTTATGAATGTATGTGTTGAGAGAAATCATGCGTGACTGTATGGATTAATGAGTTAGTAAAGTGAACATGTGAAATAAAGTATACATGTGTCAGGTTATCGAACGATTTTCTATTCTGAATGGCATGAGAGAATCATGTATGAATGTATATGTATAAGTGTATCATGTATGAATTTGTGCGCATACGAGTCAAGAATGGTAAAACCGAAATATTTATCTGTTTAATATTCTAGTAAAAATAATCTATAAACTATGAAGCGAACTTTTTATGAATAAATTTTGAAAAATTTCATGTTAATAGTTAAAATCTTTCAATGAAATAATAAAATACTGTCTATGGATTAAAATTCTTACAATAACATAATTAACTAATAATATATAAATAAGAATCATGTATATAAATGATCATGCTAAATTTTTACAATATTACAATTAAGCAATATAAATGATATACAATAATAAGTAGTAGCAAATAATAATAATAATAATAATAATAATAATAATAATAATAATAATAATAAAACTAATGATAATAATAAAAATGATAACAAAAATAACTATGATAAAATAATAAAAATAATAAGACAATAAATAATAATAATAATAATGATAATAATAGGCATCTATAAAATATATAATAATAGTAAGAATAATAAATAATAACTTAATAATAATAATAAAATTAATAGTAAAAATAATAATAGTAATATTAATATATTAATAGTAATAATAATAAGATAATTATATTAATAATAAAATCTAAATATATTTATAAATGAAACTTTGTGTATGTGTGTGTGTCCGTTACCTGTAGACTCCGAAACTGCTGAACCGATTTTCTTGAAAATTTACACAGTTGTACTATAAGCGTCTGCGAGTGTTCTTAGCTAGGTTTTGTGTCGAGGTACCCCCGATAAATATCGAAAATCGATAATCGAAAAAATCGGGTTATAGAAATAGTAGTCCGATTTTAATCAAATTTGATACACTCATAGACAAAGACATAAGAAACGATATTCAGAAGTTTCAAGGTTGCAGTTCTTACAATAGTGCAGAAAATCGATAATATATCTATAACCCGATTTTTTCGATTATCGATTTTCGATATTTATCGGGGGTACCTCGACACAAAACCTAGCTAAGAACACTCGCAGGCGCTTATAGTACAACTGTGTAAATTTTCAAGAAAATCGGTTCAGCCGTTTCGGAGTCTATAGGTAACGAACACACACGCACACAGAAATTTTTATTTTTAAATAAGTTTAGATATCTATTGGTATTTTGGATTCACGAATTTTGTATTTATGAAAAGATGAGGAAGTAATGCAATATTTTAAATTCGTGTTTATGGTTGGTAGTAATGCTATCAATATGTTTTAATAGTATTTTCTCCTTAAAAGATTATGTTATTTTTTAAATTAAACTGGCATTTGAGAAATCAAAATTGTGTCCTACGTTATTTCGATGTAATACAAGAGAGTTAGAATGTCTGTCCAAACGTAAGTCTCTTTTATGATCGTATATATAGAATATCGCTTTTAGATTTCGTGTTGTTTCCCCTATATATACATTATTGCATTGTATATACTATATTTTGTAGATCCCGGCATTCAAGTTGATGTTTGGTGTCTTTTTTTAATTTAACAATACCAGCATTAGTTTTGGATGTGGTAGTAGCCATTCTGATTTTTTTTTTGTTTTTTTTTTTAATCATTTCACCCCGAGCAAGGCAGAAATGCCAGTGATGTGCAGGGGGCTACATGGCTGTAAAAAGATTAATTAGAAAAGAGTGAGGAGTACAAACTATTTAGAAAGGAGCAATAGAAAGCTGAGAAAGCTGGTGCGATGACAGATACATAGGTGGAGAGAAAGGGAAGGTTATACGGGGGTGGGAAGAGTGCTAGAGCCCAGTGGTAAGTAGATCAGTATTGACTTTGCATTTAAATTTCTGGAGGTTGTAGCCGTTATGAAAGCAAGAATATGGGAGCGAGTTCCACAGGCGGGAAGTGCGAAAGAAGAAGCTAGGATAGTGAATTTGTTAGAGAGTTCATATGAAAGGTTGTTGGAAGACAGTATTATGAAATTTGTGCGATTTGGGGTATTTTATAAGCATGATTTTTGGCGTTGAAAATGAAATAGTATGGGTAGTGGGGAAGTTTAAATGTTTGTTCAATATATTTATCTTCTTCAGGTAGAAAATTATGGCTGCATATTCTGAGGGCCCTAAGATGTAATTCAAGAGAGTTTGAACGTATGTCCAAACGTATGTCTCTTTTATATTTGGAGATTCGACCTTTTAGATTTTGTGTTGTTTTCCCAATATATAAGTTATTGCATTGTAGACAGAACATTTTTAAATCACGGCATTTCAATTGGTGTTTGGTATCCTTTTCATCCATTGCTTTATCACGTGTGACATGTATCTGACCAATGAAACTACACCTCAATAAACACAATATCTTTTAGATTTTTAAATCGATCGTTGTATAAAGAATCTTTAAAGAAGTTTGTTAAATTAAAACATGTTAAATGAAATACACTTATTCCTACTTGTTCTTTTCTTATTCTATATATATAAAAGTACATTTTTAAATATGTTTACTGTGTGTTATTATTTACTCCAATTTATGTCCAAACGTATGTCTCTTTTATATTTGGAGATTCGACCTTTTAGATTTTGTGTTGTTTTCCCAATATATAAGTTATTGCATTGTAGACAGAACATTTTTAAATCACGGCATTTCAATTGGTGTTTGGTATCCTTTTCATCCATTGCTTTATCACGTGTGACATGTATCTGACCAATGAAACTACACCTCAATAAACACAATATCTTTTAGATTTTTAAATCGATCGTTGTATAAAGAATCTTTAAAGAAGTTTGTTAAATTAAAACATGTTAAATGAAATACACTTATTCCTACTTGTTCTTTTCTTATTCTATATATATAAAAGTACATTTTTAAATATGTTTACTGTGTGTTATTATTTACTCTTTGATAATGGCTTATGTGAGCCGAAAGCTTAGACCTGATAAAAAATTCAACAAATACTGTGATTTTTTGTTGTCTTTTAACGACATCACCATCAAGTATATCAGACGGTATGAACGGATCCTACACAAAATTAATAGACAAAACTTGTCTATATTATTCAATGAAACCTGCATTAATGAAAAAATGCTGCCAAAATACACACAATTTAAATTACATGATCCAGCAGCCCAACACACCATCACCACCTTGAAATATAAATGGAGCCTTGTGAAAAGGCAAATTGAAATAGCGAAAGAAAATCTTGACACATTATACAAGAACAAACATGACCTCTACAACAAACTGAAAGATATAACTACCTCAAACCAACTAGAAGAAATAATACTCAGACTATCCAAAATCACCGCAAAATCTGAAGCTGAACACCGCGCTAAAATTGTCAAAAAACTTAATTCACTATACAATGGCACGATCACTCTTCCCAAAACATATATATATATATATATATATATATATATATATATATATATATATGAGTAACAAATCCAGAAGAAGATTAGTAAATAATCCCAATAGAATCTAGTAATATAGGCCAAATATTTAAACTGATCCAACAGAGACGTCGATGTAAATTTAATTTACGGAGCAGATATGCATTTATTTTATGTAAACTCATCTAACTATTTCAGCATGTTTATTAGAAACATGCATTGTTCAACCCCAGTCGAATGCAAAATGAAGAACATTCTAGTATACAGGAAGTAAAGTCTAGTTAAGGAAACGGTGAAAATGTGTGCATATATCTAATAACATGTTGAAATAACTATTCCCAAATGTAAAATCCGAATTTACATATTAAATAAATGGATATATATATATATATATATATATGTGTGTGTGTGTGTGTGTGTGCGTGTGGAAGCCACGGCTTTATCCCCACAGGCACACCTTCACCAACCCTAGTTTAAGATACCAAACTGCTCTTTCTAGAAAATACTGAGAATTAAAAGAAAGTAACTTAGAATCTCAGATAAAATGGGAACTCATAGGCAAGGCTAGGACCCCTAATAGCTTAGAAGATATGTCCAGTCTATGCTTGACAGAAAAAAATTAAAATTTTAAAATTTCAAGACCAAAATATTCTCCTTAACAAACGAAAGGAGATCATAAGTAAGTGTCGCTATATAAATAAATATAAATTACAATAATTATCCTATTCCTCCAGTTAGACCCGATAAAAAAAATTGCCAAAGTGTTTTAAAGTTGACCTAGCAGTTACCTCCACATCACTTACCCTGCTAACGCTAGGGTCAGGCCACATAAATC
This sequence comes from Ascarosepion bandense, assembly GCA_037127315.1. NCBI lineage: Eukaryota > Metazoa > Mollusca > Cephalopoda > Sepiida > Sepiidae > Ascarosepion > Ascarosepion bandense. The sequence goes on from JBBBDQ010001180.1 coordinate 3,394,264, forward strand.
CCACTACTAAGGAAGAATTACAACAGGCTCCTTCCCCCAGCCCAACCTAAAGAAAAACCAATACATCCCAACCCCTTCCTTTACCTAAACTAAATTCTGGGCTTAGAATTTTCTTCATTTTTGTTTTAGAAGGGGTCGAAAAATGCATGCCTTAAAATGACATGTTGAAAATGGCTATTTCCCCACTAATTTTTATCTGAATTTATATATATATATATATATATATATATATATATATATATATGGGTACATTCGAAGCTTGGCAAACGGAATCACCCTCAGTATCAATATTGCTTAGGTCAGGTTGTATCATGGCTTCTGCTCCTCATCACAATAAGATTGTTATATATGGTGGTTATAGCAAACAGCCGATTAAAAAAGATCTTGACCAGGGTATATTCCATTGTGATATATATATATATATATATATATATATATATATATATATAGGTTTTTAGATTTAGTATACTGTATTTCTGCTCTACTTTCGTACTTTCGTATAGAGCCCTTTACTGTTAAGATTTTCGTCTTGGGTTTTCTTTCAAACAAGCACTTGATGCATTGTTCTTGTGCTTGGTTTGCTTCTTTTTTTCTTCCCGTTTATTTAATCTACGAGTTAGTTCCCGTTGGGTTATTGACGATTTAATTGACTGATAGGTTAGCATTCGTTTTTCGGACATTAGTCTATAATAATTAGTGCTGTTTTTTGTAATTACGTATATATATATATATATATATATATATATATATATATATATTACAAGTGAATAAGGAACGAAAAAATATTAACAACGTTTAAAACATTAATTTAAAACATTTGTCCATTTCAAAGTTTGTCTGCAAAATCACTTCCTGTCTGACTTTAATTCTTCTCGGTTTGTCGGCAGCAGGCTTCTCTACGGTTGGCACCAAACAGCATGGCATTTATCTCTTTCTTTTTATATCTTCATCAAAGTCAGTTACGGAGGGCGCTTAGTGTCTTGGAGCCTTACCTTCGTCGTTACATCTCTGGGCCGAGAGCTGACTGGACTCTGCCTGACTCTACCGAACTCTGGCAGACTCTGCCGAAACCTGCTGGTCTCTGCTGGACTCTGCTCCTGGTACCCCTCGGGGCCCTGTATTTATGCTTATCCCCACTTCACTGGAGTGGATGACGACGAACATGCAAATCCAATCTCTGATCAATGAAGTCACTTTCGCCCACGTTCTTGGGCGGAACTAACTTTCTGTTCTTCTCCCTTCTATTGTGGTGACATCATTTATTTTCGGCTTTTTCTTTTTGATACCGAAAAAAAATCTAGCTTTTATATTTATAAATATTTCCCAACATAATTTTATTCTCATGGAATTTAACCTTTTGCACTCGTCAAATATTTCCTTTTTTTGGGGGGGGCAATCCTTTCTGACAATTCAAAAGCTATGTTTTGTTTAAAATTTTTACTTTAATCTGCGTTGTAACTCAGGTTTGGAAATTTTAATTCCACTCCTATTGTCAGAATTTAACTTTTGTTGTCACATATCAAATATTTTCTTTATTGGTAACATTCCTTTCTGATGAACCAAAAATTATGTTTTGATTTAAAAGTTTTACTTTTCTCTGCGGTGTAACTCATACATCAATTGTATTTCTCCTAGCCTGTCAATAATAGCACACCCGCAAAATATGAATTCGTTCATATCTCACGGCTTTGGGTTTGGCGAACCCTTACCTTCCTCTGCCCACACTGGAATAAATTGTATTACCCGCGTTCATATTAGAACAACAACGTGTTTTTAGTTGGTTCTTTTCGATTTATAAAAATTAATAAGACGAACCAACACAATTTATTGCGTCTGATCTGTAAGACTATTTCAACAGATGAAAAAAAAATGTACTTCTTAGTTTAATGCGACGGAACGAGAGAAATTATTATTAGCAGGACTGTTGATTTTGTAGTTTATTGTAAATCGTGAAATGAGCTCTGAATAGAAATATCTAACCCTCGGGTGTTTGTAAAATCTGGAAAATAGAAAGACTAGCTGAAAATTGGGGGGAAAGAAATAATATATATGTATATTTTTCATTATTATTCAACAATACCACTAATATAATTACTTCCGTCCGGCCAGACTAAAAAAAAGTGTTACAGCGTGACATTTGTTTAAAATAAATAACTTAAACAAGGAAACCGTCCAGAAAAGTTGCTGGAGATTCCAAAGTCAAGAGGAGACCATGTTTAAAGCTAATGATAGTTTTATTACATAGATTTACTCTTTAGTATTAGAAGATATTTTTGTGTAAACTTGGTAAATATGTCTGTTAAAATGTGATGTCGACAATTTATCCATTGCACCCTGTACATATGTACGTGTGTATGTGTGTGTGTGTGTGGGTCTTTACAAATCAGTGTTGATATTCCAATGACAAGATTTGAAATTTATTATTGAACCTTACTCTCTTTGTCCTGCTACTAAATAAATAAATATTTGTTGTATATATTTTTTCTTGAACGACAAGATAAACCTGATGCGTACATTTTACTGTATTTCGTTTCAAAGAGCGTTAATCAATTTATTTCAATTACTTATCATTTTTCGGACAGCCGAATCAAATTACGAGTATTTATTTTAGGAGACATCAAATACACTGCTTCATTCGTCAACAGAAGCTGAAATAAAAGACTACACTGACGTTTTAACTAGTTATCGAATTGGTCGTCATTATTAATGGCATCTCAACACGAAGGTCAGGTGCAACATATATAGCTGCAAACATCGTTGAGAACCTATTCCCACAAAAAACCGACTATCATTAATTTGAAGCTTTCCAGTCAACTGTGAAAACGTTTTTCATCTTCATTGTCGCAGTTTAAAATGTTACATTGAATTTTCATTAGAATATGGCTTAAGAAATGTGTCCCTCGACCGAATTTGAAGAATTCGACAGACATTGAGAGGAAATATTTCTTTCTTTCTGTCTTTCTCTCTCTCTCTCTCTCTCTCTCTCTCTCACACACACACACACACACAAACACACAAACACACACACAAACCGTCTCTAATTTTAATAATTTGGACAGAATAGGTACCACTTCATTTTATCTGTGAAACATTTTGAGAAAATGAGGGAATTTAATGTTATCCTTCCATTAGCGATGACTACCAGACGTCTGTTTAAACACGATCACCACCAAACACCACATTCGCATGTAAATACGACATAATAATAATGTTAATTAGTAGTAGTACTTATACAATTATTAATCCTCCATATTATATTAAAGACCATTATATATATATATATATATATATATATATGAAATGATTTGTTTGAACATTATTTTTTATCGATACTCGTATTTATGTAGTTATTCTTTTTTTTAATTAAACAGTATTATATATCTATATCTACCGGCCTGATTATTTACGATAATTTTTTTATTACGAAAATGTGTGTCATTCCTGCCGAATGGCACACATTTTCCTAATAAAAAAAAACTTAACGTAAATAATCAGGCCGGTAGATATAGATATATAATACTGTTTAATTAAAAACAGAATATCTACTTAAATACGAGTATCGATAAATATAATGTTCCAGAAATCATTTCAAATTGTCGTTTGTTTATAACCAAGTTTCGTTAATCTTCGCTAATTTCCGTAATATATATATATATATATATATATATATATATATATATATATATATATATATAATGAACCTAATCACAGTTAGGCAACACTAATAATAAGAGACTGAACTTCCGAAAATAGTGCTAACTTAACACTAATTTAAACCGTCTTTATACCTGGCAAGAACTACCTCGTGGGTTAAATAATGGGGGGGGGGGGAGAAAAAAGAAACAAACAGCGCTCATGAACAATACATCTAGTGCCCGTTAGAAAGAAAAAAAACAAGACGAAACCTTAACAATAAAATGCTCGATACGAAAGTACGAAAGTAGAGCGAGAATAGAATACAAGAAATCCAGAAGCGAGCCACCAGCTACCGCGGTTTCACACTACGGTTCTTCAGGGTAAGAAGCTAACAACTAAGATTAAACCAGCAAATATATAGTACTCAAGTAAAGAGGAAATCAAGACAAGAAGGGTAGAACAACCTTTATTACAACTAAAAAAAAAAACAAAAAAAACCCAAACACAAATTGAGTAAACAATTTTTTACGTGTTTACATTTATTCAGAATTTCAGTTGTTCTCCCCTTCTTGACTTGGTTTCTTTTTTACTTGAGTTTTAATCTTAGTTGTTAGCCTCTTACCTTGAAGAACCGTTGTGTAACACCGCGGTACGTGGTGGCTCGCTTCTAGATTTCTATATATATATATATATATATATATATATATATATATATATATATATATCCTCCCTATTATAAAAAGACCGTTATATGTATATATATATATATATATATATATATACCGTTGTGTGAAACCGCAGTAGGTGGTGGCTCGCTTCTAGATTTCTTATATATATATAGCCACCACGTACCGCGGTGTTACACAACGGTTCTTTAGGGTAAGAGGCTAACAACTAAGATTAAAACTCAAGTAAAAAAGAAACCAAGATATATATATATATATATATATATATATATATATATATATATATAAGAAATCTAGAAGCGAGCCACCACCTACCGCGGTTTCACACAACGGTATATATATATATAACGGTCTTTTTATAATAGGGAGGATATATATATATATATATATATATATATATATATATATATATATATATATATATATATATTCTTTCCAGTACGTATTTGGATATTTTGCTTCAAAATAGAGTTCTTTGGGTAGAAAAATCAGCACATTTCATATGAATATGCTTTCCCTCCAGTATGTTAACGTTTATGTTCGCTCAAATTTATCAGTTGTTAAGAAAAACACGCGCACATTTCACAAAAATATGCTCTCTCTCTCTCTCTCTCTCTCTCTCTCTCTCTCTCCCTCCCTCCCCTCTGTGTGATTGCATATGGATTTTTCATAGTTGCATTGTGTAGAAAAAAGGAGCAATGTGTGCGCACATATTGCCTTAGGTATGCTTTCATCTATTCATTCATTCCACTTTCAATATACTTACGAACTGAACGAACAAAACAAAAATGCACACACACACACACACACACACACACACACACACACACACACACACACACACATATATATATATATATATATATATATATATACTAAATAATTCTCTGGAATGTTTTGCTGACATTTTTGACGGCAGCGGTACACTCATATCAATAAAAGTACATTATTATTCTCAATTTTCTTTCAGATTATTTCTTAATATGTTATAATTAATTATTAATGCATAGATAGCAAGTCACAAAATACAGCGTAAATCCCATGAAAGTGTTTGTCACCATCCGGATTATTCTTGATATCCCAAATAAGGTTCCTTTCTTCTTTGGCCTCACTATTTCAACCGACCACTGCGCCTCTTTGGCATCCATTTTGCAATCGAGTAGAAGTGGAAGGAATACATCGAATCTATAGCTGTATATCGTGCGAGTAAGATTGGGTCAATGTCAGAATGATTTTCTTTTCCGAATCAAACTTGCACGTTTATAAATTTACAATTCGTCCGTGCATTGAATACTGGTGTCATATCTGGTCTGGTGTTTCTATTCATTTCGTGGTTTTTGACAAAGTTCCAAAAAAGGATCTTCAATGGAATCAGTCCTAAATTGAGAACTCGACTTCAGTTTCTTTCTCACTGACATGTTGCTTCTCTCTGTTTTTTTCTACTAATATTTTCATGGTAACTGCTCAGACAAGCTTTTTTTTTTTTTGGTGTGCCGACCAGGTAAATTTAAGCGTGCTGCTAGATTGGAATCTAGGTTCCACGCTTGAAATAGTTAAATGTAACAGCCTCTTCTACTCGAATAGTTTCTTTTCTCGCAATTACCGCCTGTGGAATTGTCTTCTTCTTACTTGCTTCCCTGATACTTAGAATCTTCAAAATTGTAAGTGCAACATCAGTTGCCGTCTTCTATCTTTTTTAAAACACGTTCATCTTTTATGCTTTCTTCAAACCTTCCTGTACCTAGTATTTTCTCTCACTGTAACCCCCTGCGGGTGGTTCCGCTTTGCTTGGAGTGAAATGATTACAAAATGAAAGAAAACTTCCACCTGGCAATCAATATTAATTTTCGTGATTCAAAATTCTTTTCTGTCAATCGGCGTACAAGGTGCGCCAATGATGGTAGTTATAATTCTGAGTTTCTTTTACATCTGAAGCCTTACGAGTTTAAATTTCAATGTGTCATAGTTGGCTCTTTTCTCTTCCTCCTTTTACTCTATTCTACAACCACACACTGGGGACATCGTCAGATTCCGAAGTTATCTGTATTATTTTCTTTGATTTCTGTTGTATACTCATTTCCTTCCATGTCCCAACGAGAGCAACAATCAGATATGGCTTCATGACTTCTCTGCTCATTTGCAACATACGTTTACTCGTGCAATCAGATTGGCAAATGGATCTCACCCAATCACAGTTAGATCAACCAAATGCAGACGGCAATTCTACTCCTCCAGCTTCTTTTCTCGCACTTCCCGCCTGCGGTATTCAATTACGGAAAGGGAGCATGAAGCACATCCAAGTAAGGCAAAAGGCGCGCAAATCTTTCATACCCGAAGAGCTAGTGACGAAAAATAACAATGCATGACTCTTTCGAGTTGTCATGCGATCGGAGTGAGTACACTTCAAAGCAGGTTTTGTATCAATTCCGGAAGCGTATATTAAAGTCTTGCGGTTAAAAAGTTTTGTTGTCCTAACTCGGGTTCGTGGTCCTGTTCGCTTTTCCGCGATGGTGGCGCCATCGTCCGCAGTTGAATTTGGTCTATCATTCCGTTCGCATTCCCGGTACTTTCCGCTGGTTTCAATCGGGGAAATGCGGCAGTTCGAAGTATGTCGACGGCGGCCGGCAGTGTTCATTTGTCACCGGTTAGGGGATTCGCCAACGTCATCACAAAGTCTCACTGTCATTTTTCCCATCATGAGGTTGCTTTCTCTTCGCTGACTTTTTCGTTTCCTGCGACTCTAAATGTATTGCTAGTAATTTATTTTTATGGAAATATATTGTTGGTATTTTTAATATAAGCTATTTTTTTTATATTGTCATAATGTTTTGAACGTAACTTAGGGTTAACCATTTCCCATAGTTAGGTCTCTAATCAATACTACCACTCAGATTCAGGATAGACCGAAGAACAACAGCTTTTAATAGGTTATTTTATGTTCCCCAATGCATCCAGATGAGAGAAATTACCACGTGATGCAGTTTGTCGTCATAATGAGGGAAGTATATATATATATATATATATATATATATATATATATATATATATATATATATTAATCATCTCACCCCAAGCAAGGCATTCCACTGCCACTATTGCGCATGGGGCTACATAGGGGAAGGTAAAGAGAAGGAGTGGTTAGACATAGAGAATGTCAGGAGGAAGGTGACAGATGAGTAAGGATACCGAGGATGAGAGTTGGGCAGATGGGAAGAGTGTTTGATAGAATAGGAGCAGGTTAGTGTGTTAGGAGGTGTCTATTGACCTTACATTAAACTCCTGGAGATTGTAGCCGTCGGGGAAGCAATCGTGTGGAAGGGAATTCCACAGTCGGGAAGTGCGAGGAATTCCACAGTGGGGTAGTGCGAGGAAAATCCAAATCTAATTCAATAAGATATGAAGCCACGAGAGCCATGCCGGTGTTGCATTCGATTATTGGGTAAGGATAACACCTGTGAGAGTTGCCCACATATTTGTCGGTGCACTAGGAAAAATTCTGGAGAATCGAGAAAATGTTCGATGAAGTCGAGGTCAATTGTAAAATTGAAACCACAAATGTGATAGTGTTGGTAAAAGCCAGTTAAAATACGGAAGACTGTTCTAAGGTATTTGTCAGAGTTAAGCTTATTTCGGATGTGCGCAGTGGTGCAGTGGATATCGACTCGGAACAAGAACTCGGGTAACAGGAGTTCGAATTCCAGTTGAATTCCTTGCATTCACTTACGCGCAAATACGCTTGGGAAAGGTATTAATCCGTCTCTTCCTTCCAGTTACGGGTGAAATGACAAGAAAGGTTGGGTTCTTTAGCCTGGGCTTGCAACCAGTCTGTCGTAGAAAGTAATGGTATCCTACTGCGGGATAATCATCTGTTCAATCAGTTATGTTTTTTCGTGACACGATCACCCAATCATGTATCACGTATGGCACTTAGCTGACTGATTCTTACAGGGTGTCCATAAAGTTCGTGTGCACTTTAAAAAATTATAACTTTATTTTTATTAGCGATAGAAATAATTTTAAAAAGAATGAGAAAGAAGTAAATCTATATTTTTAAGGCTTATTGAAATTTTATTTAAGTCTCCATATGTCCGCCATCATTAGCAATACAAAAGGTAATACGATTTTGCAGTTCACAGAACACATTTGCCAACTGATTTACAGTGATGCCTGAAATCACATTTGTTATTTTAGCTTTCAAATCTTCTAATGAACTAGGTTTGGTTGCATACACAATTGTTTTCACATGTCTCCATAAAAAAATCTAATGGAGCCAAATCTGGCAAACGTAGAGGCCAATAAAATGGTCAACCCCTTCCGATCCATCTGTTTACCTATCTAAAAAATGTTGCAAATTTTGTGGTAAAGTATTATTCAATAACTATACTTTAAAAAAAGGTACCTTAAACTTTATATTTTACAGATTATATCTATCACAAATACAAATAAAGTTATACATTTTTTCTAAAGTGCCACGGACTTTATGGACATCATGTATTTCAGTCCCTATGAAAACTGACAGTCACTATTCGTTTGGAATCTATTACTATTGAAAATGTTATGTTGGAATGTTTCCATATAAAATAACAATGATAGCACGTTATGCTAGAATTTTTTATAAAATTCTAACTGCATGTTGAAGATGTTCACTTTGTTTTTTGCATTGTTTTTGCTTTTTAATTTCGGAGATGCACACTACTTTTTGACAGTACACAAAATATAAAAAAAAGAGCCTGCGCACAGAGCACAGATTAAATAGAATTATATATTTATTTATACACGTATCCCTGTGTGTACTGGCGATAGTTCATCGGGAAAAACGTTGTCCTGAGATGCTGACATTAGGATCAAGTTAAAACCTTTACTACAGCTAAGACTTTGTAAAATATGTCTTTCTCTCTGGTGTTGTTTTTCCGTCTCCATCTCAAACCAAAATAGCTAAAGAATACTCACGAGGAAGTGAGTAAATAAATAAAAATATAAAAAATATTATCTATCTATCTATCTATCTATCTATCTATCTATCTATCTATCTATCTATCTCAGTCTGTTCATGTCTATCTATCTATCTATCTATCTATCTATCTATCTATCTATCTATCTATCTATTCTATCTATCTATCTCAGTCTATTCTTATCTATCTATCTATCTATCTATCTATCTCATCTGTCATCTGTCTGTTCTGTCTATCTATCTATCTATCTATCTATCTATCTATCTATCTATCTATCTATCTATCTCAGTCTGTTCATGTCTATCTGTCTGTCTGTCTGTCTATCTATCTATCTATCTATCTATGTCAGTTCATATCTATATCTGTTTTTTATATCTATCTATCTATCTATCTATCTATCTATCTATCTATGTCAGTTCATATCTATATCTGTTTTTTATATCTATCTATCTATCTATCTATCTATCTATCATTTTACATTTATCTATCTATCTATCTATCTATCATTTTACATTTATCTATCTATCTATCTATCTATCTATCTATCTATCTATCTATCTATCTATCTATGAGTTGGATATATGGATCAGAATTCGACAAGATGAATAGAATAAGTAAAGAATAGTGAGAAAAAAGTGCCTTTAATCTAACATGTTTCAATTTAACAGGCTTCTTCAGAGATTTATTAAAGACGAATATTTTGAAAATCCAAGACACAGAATGTTGGCTGAGGTATAAGTTCACGTTTGATAAAACAATAGATAAATATTAAATGTACAAGAAAAAAACGTGTCTGTTTAAGTGTGTGTACCATCACGTGATAAAAACATTAGATGTTTGTTACGAATATAAATATATGTAAGCGAAAATAATGTGTTTTGGGCGTATCTAAATCATAGACAAACTAAGTGTATGTATATGTCGATAACATTAGTATGTGAGAAAGAGTGATGAAATACATTTCAGTTCAAAATACGTAACAAGTAGTATATACATGTATCAAGTGATGGAACGAATTTTTTTTAAATAAAATGAGAGAATCAGTTATGGATGTATGTGTTGAGAGAAATCATGAGTGAATGTGTGCGTTTATGAGTCAGTAAAGTTAATCTGTGAAATAAGGTATACACGTGTCAAGTGATGGAACGATTTTCTATTTTAAATAACGCGGCAGAATCATGTATCAATGTATGTGTATATAAGTATGAATGTATGTGTATATAAGTATGAATTTATCTACTTATCTATCTACCTGTGTGCAATATTCATTTATTGACTGAATATTTTTACGGATTATAAGCATTTTGCAGGGTATTTAAAGCCAGAAATTATATTTAGATTGCAATATTTAAAAAAAGATTTTATACATAATAATGATATACACTAAATGATACACTTGTTTAATTCAATTTGACAAAATACCAGACAGGATAGATAATGTAGTAAGAGAGGTACGGTTCAAATTGTTATGATGTACAAGGTGCTTGATTCGAGGGTTATTCAATAACTAAGGTGAACTTTTCGGGATAAGGACTTCTACGATGGTTATTCAATAAATAAGGTGAATTTTTCGGTATAAGGACTTCTCCGAGGGTCATTCAATAAATAATGTGAATTTTTCGGTATTAGGACTTCTACGAGGGTCATTCAATAAATAAGGTGAAATTTTCGGTATAAGGACTTCTACGAGGGTCATTCAATAAATAAGGTGAATTTTTCGTTATAAGGACTTCTCCGAGGGTCATTCAATAAATAAGGTGAATTTTTGATATAAGGACTTCTACGAGGGTCATTCAATAAATAAGGTGAATTTTTCGGTATAAGGATTTCCAATACAGATAGAAGCTTACTTTTTTAAAAAACAATTTCCTTTACTTCTTTTTCAAAGGGATTTAATTGTTTCTTTTGCAGATTAAAAAACAACTTCGAGAGTTTTAGAGATTAAGAAAGATAGCCGAAAAAAGAAGCATGCTCCAAGATTGAACAGAGGTCAGTTATCAAGTTTTTGGTTGCTGAAGGGTGCAAACTAATTGAGGCACATGGGTGAATGTCATCTGTGTATGGTGCCACATGTTTCAACCAAAAATGTCTACAAGTGGACAAAATTGTTTAAAGAAAGGCGGAGCAGTATTGAGGATGAGGACAGGCCTGGGAAGTCTACAGGAGTTAGGTCTCCTGAGGTGATCGAATCAGTCAATGACATTATTCAGTCTGACAGAAGGGTGACAGTGGATGATATTGCAAGGACTTTGTGCCTATCTGTTGGGAAAGCACACAAAATTATTCATGATGACCTTGCCTGCTTGAAGATCAGCTTACACCGCAACCCAAACGGTGCAGACCATCAATGAGCTGGGCTGGGAATTGCTTCCTCATCCCCCTTACAGCCCAGACCTTGCCTCTTCAGACTTTCGCCTGTTTCGTCCCTTGAAAGCGTTCAGAGAGGCACGAAGTTTGAAAGTGACGATGAAGTCAAAAGTGCTGTGAGCGATTGGCTGAGACATCAGTCCAAAGATTTTTACGCTGACGGAATACGGAATCTTGTGCACAGATAGGAAATGTGTGTGGCACTGCTGGGAGATCACACTGAAAAATATAAGAAGTATTAGAAGTCCTCATATCGAAAGATCCACCTTATTTATTGAATGAACCTCATATGTAATTTATTGAATTAATATTTTTACGTATTATCAAACTTTTGCAGGCTATTTAAAACCAGAAAACATTTTTAGATTGTAAAATATTTTTTGAAATAATATTGATATAAATTAAATTCTACTAATTGTTATAACCCTAAAATGTTACTACGTGAGTAATCACCAAAACGGAAGTTGGGAATAATAGCATATCAACAAATGCAAGACTCGCACACAGCGTGAAGTAGATACACTGCTAGAGAATTGCTAATCAGTATTATAACTCGGTACGATTATTTACAGCCTTCCCTCTAGGGTGGATGCCACACAAGCTCAATTAATGTGAGGATTCCCAAATTGTCCTGTAGACCCTGTTTAAGGTCAAATCGGGCTCTTGTTTATTCACCGCAGAGGATGCTCTTTCCTTTCAGCGGAGCATCATCTGTGTTCCACTTCATCCGAAAGCAGAGAATCAACCAAGCGAGAGTTTGGATCAGTATGATCACTCGGTATTTACCAACTCCCTACCAAGGCTGATGCGATAGAAGGCCAATTAAAGTGGGGATTCCAAGCTCTTAAGCGCAGCCAAAAAGTATCCCGTAGACGCTGTTGGGCTCTTGTCTATTCACCCCAGACGAGAATCTACCATTTGGCGGAGGCTCTTCTGGGTTGTAGAGATTTGACAAAGAAAGAGGCTGGATCAAGTATGATTGTTCTACTCTACTGTAATAATGTCCACGGATTTAAGAGTATAGGAAGATTATATTTCTGTATGTAGATAGGTATACAACAATAATTAATCCATAGCGGTGATAGAGGATTCATACATTTCCTATATGTATTTTCGTTTCAACTGAATTCGACCTCAGCCTTCTCATTACCGTTTTCAAACTATCTTATATCACCTGCCCATTATTGCACCAGATATCCCCAAGCGGCCATCAATCTACCAGGCTAGATGTTGCTTACTTCGGTGATATGACCGTAAGCTGATATTTATGAAAGAGATGTTTGTAGGATGCGAGATTATGAAGATAAAGCTGGATTAAGGCTGTACTTGATTCAACTAAAAATATAGTCTCAAAGATTTAGTTTAAATCAGGATCAAGATTTTAGAAAACAATTTTAGTTAATGACTGGTGTGTTTCTTTAAGTTTAAAATAATATCAGAATACAAGATTTAAATTAAATTAATAAATCACGTATCTCCGTTAAACATTTATTTTATTCTCTCTTCCAACCGGTGGAATTTCAAACATAAGTGAAGAAATCCCACCTCGAAATATTCAGACTACAAATGAAACACTCCTTCGCAAACTGTCTAATTGACAGAAGCAGTATTCACAAATCCAAGCTCGCTGAACACCCACCTTGGCTACTAAAACAACCAGAAATCATTCTAGCATTAACAAAACACTCCAAATCTAATACACATCCCTCAACTTATATCGATAATTTAAATAACATCTTAGAATAACATCCCAACTGGACACAAATATAGACAGACAGCTATAAAGCAGGAATAAAGTAGGAAGTGCAGCCATCTTTAACAACGTCACACTCCAAAAACGCCTACCAGACAATACATGAATTTTCAGTGTTGAAGCAACTTAGCTTTAGACCTCATCCTCGAACTTATCCTCAACAAATATATAATCTTTTCAGACTCATTATCAGTGATAATGGCATTAAAAAAACAAAAATCGAAATAACCCTCTGATTATCAATCTCTTACAAAGAATCAACCTCATCACCCAAAAAATAAACATTATTTTATGCTGGATTCCCAGCCACATTAGTCTCAGAGGAAACGAAAAAGTAGACATAGCAGCTAAAAGATCATTAAACATGAACATTAGTGATATAAAAGTACCCTACACAAATTATAAACCTCTAGTCAACAACTTTATAACGACCAAATGGCGAGAGTTGTGAAACTCCTGCAAAAATAACAAACTCTACAAACTGAAACCCATCCTCAAAGAATGGATAGGAGTTAAAATTTCCAGTAGGAAAATGTCAAGAAAAGAAGAAGTAGTTATGACTAGACTTCAAATAGGCCACACCGCTGTCACCCATTCACACCTACTAAAAGGTGAGGAGGCACCAATTTGCATTCCATGTCAGGAGTTCTACACAGTGAAACATACACTAACAAGCCGCATAGATCTTGGACAAATGCAATTAAGATACTATCAAGAAAACAATCTGAAAGACATTTTCAACAATGCTGACCCAAACAACCTTTTAGAATTTCTAAAAGCAACAAAATTATTTAAAGAATATAGTTGCAAATGAAGATAGCATATAACCATCACACATCAAATCTCAACACCTCTACTTATATCTCGACAGCAATTCTCACAAAAGATCAACAAACAGTAAACAAAAACCAAACAAATTCTTCAGCATTAAATGACCCAAAAGGGTAGATATGTTGGTAAAATAAACAACTAAACTAAACTAAACTAAACAAGGAACCAGCAAGTAGCCTTACATATCAAGCTTACTTAAATGGATAGCGAAACATTGAGATAAGGAATGGTGAAAAAGACATAGATTACGTAGAAATAAAAAGGGTAGGAAAATGTACAGAGTCATGATGGTTTGAATTGTGAACGGGAAAATATGTGATAAAGAAAAATATTCTCATTGATCCTAGATTAATGCCATATCAAATTAAGTAATTGAAAACGAAGGTATATATCTATAAACAAATAAGCGCCATTCGATCAAGTACTTATAAATAATTAGAAACTTATTTACACTACGTTATCATGACGTTTTGTTGTACCCTACTTCAGGTGTGTATTGATCTGGATAACCTACAAAGAATTCTGAACGGAACCATTAATTTAATCAATGGGGTTAGACTGTTCTCGTTTCACGGTTCATATCCAGTTGTATGGTGTAGTTATTTTTAAAAATTTAGCAGTGCTTAGCGCTCACATTTCCACTGAGTGAAAGTACACACTGCCCCCACCAGAGATTGATCTCATAACCACAATGTTGGATGGTTGGTGGTTTTGTTTTTATGGCAAATCAACCTCGGCGGGTCATTTATTGCCAGCTAAATTTTATTTATTTATTGATGGTAATATCTTTTTCTTTCAACAATATATTGTTGTTTTAGATATATTTTTTTGTGTCTAGTAATACATTTCTCTTTTCGAGTTTCAGGATTCATTGGGCTTTGTGTTTAAGGACAGGGTCCCCAAGTCCTACTCTTGTTATTTAACCCATAACTGGAGGGAAGGTACGGAAAAATACATTTCCCAAGGGTACCAGTGCTTAAGTGAATGCAGGGTATTCAACTGGAATTCGAACTCGGCTCACCGATTTCTCTTTCTGAGCCGATATCCACTGCACCACAACGCACATCCGTCACTATACGGTTACAGCACCTGGTATTCCCAAGCGGTCACCCATCTAAGTACTGAACAGGCTCAATGTTGCTTAACTTCGGTGTATTCAACCTGATAGGCTGTAAGCCTAACCGCAATGTAATCAATCTAAAAAACCAACGTCTTTACCCACTAGGACATTGACATATTGGTCAACTATAAAAATAAACTAGCAAACAGATTAAGTTGCAACTTCCGCTGCTGCTCTATGTCATGTTTATCTGCTGCTGCATTCCATGATTTGAGTGCTGCTGAAATTGTAGACATGCTGCCATTTGTTTTTCTTTATTATTTATAATATACACAGGGAGCAGCAGAAATACACCCGGCGTATATCTTCAAGAAATATCCCCAACATAATAGTAAGGCGTCGTGGATCTTCGTCGCCAATTTGTTGTGGAGTTTGTTAGTGATCAGTGTGTGCAGGAAGTAAGATACGGAACAAGAAGGTAGGTTCAAAACAGTGTATTAGTATAACAAGAAATCTGATATTCAAAGGAAGTGTTAATAAATAATAATATAGAAATAAGTAAGTCCAAAGGTATTATTACGTTGCCTGACTAGTAGCTGTGGTTAAATGCTTCTGTTAATTGTTGTAATTGACTGCTGTAACTAACGACAGTATTTAGTTACCCTTCCACTAGAGCAAGATGTGGCACAAGGCCTTTTTAATGTGGGCTATCCCGGCCATATTGCCTGGAGCAAAAAATTCTGCCTAATGTTCTCCAGTCGAGACTCTAACCTTCGGCGAAGCCTCGACTAGGTTAATACAATCTACCCGAAGGTAGAGAGCTCGAGAGTGTCAAAGGTAGTTACAGCTAGTAACTAACTCTAGTATTTAGTCAGCTTTCCACTCAAGGTAAAATATGGCACAAGGCTTTTATAATGTGTGTTCTCCGGGCCATATAGTCCGGCCAAAAATATGGCTGATGTTACCCAGTCGGAAATCTACCCTTCGGCGGAGCCTCGACAAGAAATTTGATATTCAAAGGGAGTGTTAATAAATAATAATATAGAAATAAGTCCAAAGGTATTATTACGTTGCCTGACTAGTAGCTGTCGTTAAAGGCTTCTGTAAAAGGTAGAGAGCTGGCAGTGCGTAAGTAACTGCACTATTCAGTTACCCCATTCCAACTCGGGCAAGATGTGACACAAGGCCTTTTTAATGTGAGTTATCCGGGCCATATAGCCCTGCCAAAATTTTCTGTCTAATGTTCCCCAGTCATGACTCGAGGAAACCACGACTAGGTTAATATTCTCCACCCGAAGGCAGAGAGCTCGACAGTGCCAATGGCAGTTACTGCGAGTGAATATCTACAGTATTCAGTTACCCCCACACCTCACACACTAGAGCAAGATGTGGCACAAGGCCTTTTTAATATGGGTTCTCCGGGATATATAGCCCAGCCAAAAACACCTGTCTAATTTTGCCCAGTCGTTACTCTATCCTTTGTTGGAGCAACGACTAGGTTAATACATTCCGCCCGAAGGCAGAGAGCCCGAAAGTGTCAAATGTAGTTACTGCTAGTGCGTATCTGCTATCTTGAAGTCACGCAGGTAATTCATATATAGTAATTTATATATAGTAAAAGGAAGAGTTCATTCCTGGTATGAGGGTACTATAACAGTACAATAATTGGTGACAATGATGTTTTTATCTCGCTAATATCTTATCAAAACCGAATCGGGCCTAATAAATGCAAATAGTAGAGTCTTAGTCAGATGTACTAGATCACGATTCCTTCTGTCGCTGAGTCAGTCTAGCACATATCGGTATTTAACGAGGGGTTCTCACGCAAGTGGGTAAGCGCAGGTTCGAGGAACACATGTTTTTCCCTAATATGATTTTTTTTTATAAATACTATATTAAATATATGTCATTTTGAGGGAGAATTCTTTGCTAGATATTTTGATTTTATGCGCAGTACTAGGCTAGCGCCGAGATCTCATCACTTTACTGTTGAGCTGCTTAGATGTAACCGTACATTCTACGCAATCTCGCATATCTCACACGTGAAACTCCCTTCCAACTTCCAACTTCATGTTTTCCAGGCAAATTTGATCTGCAAAAAATTCAATGTTATGTCAATCTCTGTCCACTGTACTTCTGATTACGCTTTCCTTTTCTCAGTCCGTATCATTCTTTTTATCTATCTATCTATCTATCTATCTATCTATCTATCTATTCAGAATGGTCGACGAAAATAAATAATTATATTGTTCCTATTCAAATAGGCGTATTCACTACATCATTCGAATTTATATATAGAAAATTCATTACTTCTTTAGAAATCTACCTTCCTGAATCCGTATCTATCTATCTATCTATCTATCTATCTATCTATCTATCTATCTATCTATGTGACTCTCTCTCTTTCTCTGTATCTATCTATCTATCTATCTATCTATGTGACTCTCTCTGTCTCTCTCTCTCTGTCTCTATCTATGTATGTATCTATCTATTTATATACATTTGAAATAGAGATATATATTTATTTTTTCGAACGTTAGGATTTTATTGGATCAAATTTTCTATGTTGGTATGACTACACATGCGCACAAACGTGGGATAATGAGGATTTTACAATTTAATTTTAAGTTGAAAGAAAATATTCTAAATGAATTCAGCTATATTTATATATATATAATTTACAACTAAAATTCCGCTAGCTTAACCCTATAAAAACTAGTATCTCCAAACTCCTTCCTTTACTAGAGCAAACCTCTGGGCATAGAACTCTCTCTCTCTCTCTCTCTCTCTCTCTCTATATATATATATATATATATATATACACTACTGGCTATAATTACTAGGCCACACTAGTTTATAAAAGAAATTATGTATTTCATACTATCTTTAGTGGATAATTCTAAATGAAAATAGAATGGTTCTTTTGTCATTTATTGCTTTGCAAAATTTGATGAACTCGTCCAAATCACCTTAATTTTTTTCATTCTTTCTTTGATGAAACTGCAATATAGGTAATTATTAAATATTTATATATTTAGTTTATTTATTCATTTAAATATTTATAAATTTATTTGATGCACATGTTATTGTGCAGTATTAATAAACGAACCATTCTATATTTACATTTACAATTATTCACTTGGCAATAAGTAATAAATATAGTATGAAATACATCATTTTTTTTTAACACTGGGGTGGCCTAATAATTATGGCCGGTAGTGTATATATGATTTCCGGCACCTTTCATTCATGCGTATGTGTAGTCGTTCACAATATAACAAAATTTAGCCGATTATGACCTGAAAGACGAAACTCGTCATAGGTAAACCTTTTCCACATTCTATAATGTATATATACATACATACATACATACATATATATATATATATATATATATGTGTGTGTGTGTGTGTGTGTGTGTGTGTGTGTGTGTATTAAACACGTTGTATTAAGCGATAGAGACAACCTAGTCTTGCAGATTTTCTTTCGTATTTTCTTATATTTTCTAATAAGGCTTAATTAGACGCCTTAAAATTTTAGAGGCACTACATATCAGAATTAAACCTCTTATAAATCGCACAACTTACCAAGTTTCCGGACACATACTTCAATGTGTTTAGAGTACATATTTTAAATATAATTAGATCATTCACATAATTACTTCCCATGAATTTTAAATTCCAAAAATTTATTTTTTTACGTTATTTAAAAATCTTTAGCAACTCTAAATATTCCATATTATCTGATAATTCACGCCTCGTCGTGATCACATATTTTCACACTTGCTCGTGTTTACATTATTACTACCCTTGAAGTTTTTAAAAACATTTCTTAACATTTATTTAATTCTTCAAAATGTCGTAACACGTTTTCTGCTACAAGAAAATTGTTGATGTTTAAAACTGTAAATTTGACCCTGATGATGAACGATGACGTTCGAAAGTACTCGGTTAACCTATGGACAATATTTGCATAAATATAATTCGGAAATAAAAAAGCCTCATTAAAAATATAAGAAAATACAAACAAAAATCTGCAAGAATAAGTTGTCTTTATCATTTAACACAACGTGTTTAAAAGAAAAGATGCTTCCAAAATATATGTACTTTATTGCTCATTCAGTAATGAATTAGAGCACTCTGGCTATTGGCGTATGATACATGATATGCTAAAAGTCTGCCTTTTTCAGCCGAGATCCCATAGCCCAGAGGTAGAATCGCCGACTGACGTCAATTTGGTAGGTTTTCAATCCTGGGTTAAACAAAAAGCAATCGGATGTCTTACCGTACTGACTGAAGAGCTGTGATACATCGAAGCAGATCTGTCTGCGGATGACTATATATATATATATATATATATATATATATATATATATATATATATTGGCCTGTGTATTACACTGTACTGTGGTGCAGTGGATATCAACTCGGAACGATAAATCGGGGAGCCGATTTTGAATTTCAGTTGAATTTGTTGCATTAACTTACCTTGGGAAAGGTATTAATCTGTCTCTTCCCACCAGTTATGGGTTAAATAACAGGACAATTTGGGTTCTATAGCCTTGGCTGGCAACCAGTCTACTACAGAAAGTAATGGTAACCTACTGCAGGATAATCTTCTGTCTAGTTAGTCATGTCTCTTTCGGGACATGATCGCCCAAAACGTGTATCAGGTATGGCACTTGACTGTACTAACTAAATTTTGCTGTCCAAAACTGACGGACTGTTAATTTGAAATCGTAGTAATTTAAATGTACGCAAGTCTCTATATTAAAGAAAGTGTTCACTCGAAAATGTCTAAGTTATTTTCTTTATTATTCTACATATCACTTTAATGACGATTAATCCTGAGAACCAAATTTTAGCCGCTTGAAAATTTGTATTGTCGTCACATAAGAAATACGAAAGTGGAAAAAAATGTGGGTAGAAAGAGGGAAAAAATAAATTAACCTTCAAGAGGAGGAAGAATACAGTTCTGAAATTAAAGTTATTTTGATGGTTCCATATTGGCAGCGTTGCTGCCAAAGTCAGCCAAGTTATTATTTCTCATGAAAAATTCTTGCCTGACCCACTCCAAGACAGAGGTGAATTCCTCGAATATCTTCCCGATTATGTGTCTGTATATATATAAACGTAGGAAAATATAATCGCTCGTCTTTCGGGCCAAGTCATTGCCAGTTGTAAGACTGGCCAGCTGGCGAGGAGTTTCGAAGCAGCATTTAGAATAATTGTTTTGTAATATCGTATAAGAAGGCAGGTGTCAGTTTGTCGCAACACTAAGATGCTCTGACCCAGCATCAAGCCTTCCCAACTCCGATCATATCGTGTTTTTTTTTATTTCTTTTTCTTTTATTTTCTCCTTTTATTTTTATTTTTCGAGAGCGTTTAATAAGGCTACTGGTTGAAGTCCAAAATTATTTGTTGTTCGTGTCATCCGGGTTCCTCACATTCCCAAAAACACGTCACGCACATTCCAACAATTTCATCTATCAATACAGCAAGAGGGACTCCCGTTCTGGTTGCCATTAAACCGACCGACAAATTGACAAAGTTTCTGGTATTTCTGGAGCAGTGCCAGAATTCTGGACAAAGTCTTCACAAGAAAGCATCAACTGAAGAAACGCAAATATTTTCCACATCCTCTCGATTTTTTGAATCATTCGACATCAATATTTTCTTACTCTCATTCGTTTCCTTCTTCTTCTTCTTCTTCTTCTTCTTCTTCTTCTTCTTCTTCTCTTAGTTCTTTGTTTTTCTTCTTTTTTCGCCTCCCTTTTCTTTTTCTTTTTTGTTCTTCTTCCTTTTCTCATTCTTCTTTCTTCTTGTTCTTTATTTTTCTTCTTTATTTTAATTATTTCTCCTTCTCATTATTTGTTCCTTTCGAGATATGATTTTTTTTCGCTTTTATTTTTCTCCTTCTTGTTCTTGAACAACCTTCTTACTTCAGAACAATCCTCAGTATCAATAGTGCTGATTATACAGATTTTTTCGTTCCCATTCGGATTTCTTTTTCTTTTCTTTTTTTTAAATCAATTCACCCCAATCAAGGCAATAAAGCCACTAAGACGCAAAAGGTTACTGAGTGTTAGAGAATATGAGAAAACTTATTATTAAGAAGAGGGGACAATTAATGAATCAGAATCAAGTAGACAGAAGATAACGATTAACATTGCTTTTAAATACTTGATTAAAATTGACTGCGAATCCAGAAGTTAAAAGAGAATTTCACAAACGAGAAGTGGAATAGAAGAAACTGTTAGCATAGAACATACGGTTATATATAGCGATTTTCAATGTAAATTGATAAAGCCAATCAAATAGTGCTATGAAAATCATTAAGTAATATTTATTTTGAAAATACAAATATATGGCACAAGGTCAAAAGAAAGGTCTTCCAAATGACTGATCTTAAACTTAATTAGCCACAATTGCTAACCCAATCATACCACAGCATACCTGACACCAAAACCACACATTTTTACTCACAATTACTACCTCAAATCTTTGTGAAGTCTACCATAACTACAACAGAAGACATTTCTTCAGAAAAATTGCCATTAAAGTATTTCTAGAAAATACACAAGGAAGCGACGTCATGACAATCTGAAAGGGACTGAAGCCGAAATGTCAAGTCAGAACCGATAAAACTGCAGATTCTTCTGTGGATTTTGTATGCCTATTTCGACTAACATTTTGTTATGTTTTTAACCCCAAAATTCTGTTCCGTATTCATGTTATGTTCATTTTTAAGAGCTTCTTAATTTCTCGGCTTACGGCCATATCACGTTAAATACACCGGTTCTAGCTTGATCACCGAAGTTCAGCAACGTTGAGCCTGGTCCGTACTTAGATGGGTGACCACTTAGGAATACCAGGTGCTGTAAGCGTTTAGTGACGGATAAGCGTGCTTACGGCCATATCACGTTGAATACACCGGTTCTCGCTCGATCACCGAAGTTAAGCAACGTTGAGCCTGGTCAGTACTTAGATGGGTGACCGCTTGGAAATACCAGGTGCTGTAAGCGTTTAGTGACGGATGTGCGTTGTGGTGCAGTGGATATCGGCTCGGAAAGAGAAATCCAGTTGAAAATCCTGCATTCACTTAAGCACTGGTACCCTTGGGAAAGGTATTAATCTGTCCATGCCTCCCAGTTATGGGTTAAATAACAAGGGTAGGACTTGGGAACCCTGCCCTTAAAAAATGAATCTTGATACTCGAAAAGAAAATGTATTACTAGACACACAACTTATATAAAAAACAACAATAAATTTTTGAAAGAAAAAGGTATTACCAGCAATAAATAAATAAAAATTTAGTTAGCAATAAATGACCCGCCGAGGTTGATATGCCATAAAACAAAACAACCAAACAACCAACTTTCAAAGACTCTGCCATTCGGTCATTGATAAAACGATTCGGAGAAATCAGTCGGAAAGATAAATTTTCAGCATTCTCTTGTATAAAAGCTTTCTTCTTCCATGTTCGTTAGGAACACGATCGACATAGTGTAGGAAACTCATGCTAGGTTTCACTTCTTTTTTTGCATCCCAGATAAAGAAAACGGAAATAAAGCGACATAGAGGTTTTTCATACAAACTGATACTGAGAAGGCTGTGAATATGCGAGCAAAATGTTTCAATGTAAATGCTAATGATAATATTTATAAAGAAACATCCAGCATTCACTGAGCAAGCAGCCAGTGTTACTTTCAGTTGTAATTCAAAATACCACTTTATTCAGATATTTTCTTTTAGGAAATCAGTTTTCCCAAGTACCCAAACTATTATCGTTCTATACAGAATGTTTAAAGTCGGTTCGCATCCTAAGATTCTGTTCAAAGTCAACATCTTGATTATCAAATGACATATCTCTGTCATTTTGTTCTCTTGCATTATATTTTTGTGACCCCACAGATATATGATTGGCATAAAAAACAGTGACCGACAAATTTATGATCAACATCAAAAACAGAACACAGTGACCAACAAAAGAATGATTGACATCAAAGGCTGCCGGCTTCGAAGACAGTAATCAGCGAAGATGATTGACAGATTTGTCTGATCATAGATGACAAAATTAAGCAAAAAAAAAAAACTAATAAGGCAAAGATGCGTTAATATTTTAGGCTACGTAGGTTCGGAATTTTCTGGCGAAATCAGAACACTGAGAGAGCGCCAACTCCCGACAACTCCCTCGTATGTGCGTGATTCTCTCTTGCTACATCCTCCTCCACACAAACTTCACCTACGAAGAAAAAAAATATAGTTTATATTTTTATATATACGTGTTCTGTGTTTGTCTTTATCCCTCAAGACAATTGTTGTTTTCCAGCAGCATAGGCGGTATATAACCGTAGCAGCAGAAAGATGCTCCTCGCTAAGGGCTGCTGAAATCCATAAAGCGTTCTATTCTGAGTAAGTGATATCCTTCTTATAACCTCGTGGACTTCCGCTACAGAAAAAAAAAACACGTTGCATTGAAAATCAGCTAGAGATAAGTCACAGTCCTGGAGCCAGTAACGAGGAAATAAAATTTGGAGAAATTGATACCGAGCATATTGAAAACAAAAGAATTGAAGAAACAGCAAATGACATGGATGAGAGAGTTTATGGCAGATTCGAAGTAGCAAAAGACATTATGTTCGGATAGTCATGAACGTCCAAAAGACAATCCTTTAATCATTTCACACCAAGCAAGGCAACAAAGAGACTAAGAAGTGAAGGAGACAAAATATTAGAAAAAGAAAACATTATTAAGGCGATAAAACAGGAATTAAGAAAACAGGTCATAACGCTTGATATTATATTTACATTTTGATCGTCTTAAGTATGACGATAAACAACATCTGGCAGCAAGGTCGCTAATAGGGAACTTTTTGGGACTATGGAACCTCTTCTTAATGTCAGTGATTCCCAAATTCACCTTTACCCACGATGGTAGCACCTGTTAGAGCAACAAGTAAACTTACAAAAATGAAAGTTTGGATTTTAAAAAAATAGAAATAAACTACCAGCATAGATTTTAGTAAAAAGAAAAACGCTACTGAAACTTCACGTCAAAATGACCCATAAAGGTGTCGATTGTTAAACAAACATGACATTTTTAAGAATAGATTGAAAAGCTACAGGCAGACAGAGATTTTTATCAGCAAGAAGCGTGAGAAAAGAAAATGTTAGCAAAGAACTTATGGTTACGTATCTCCATTTAAACTGGAAAAGGATGAGACCTTGTCACTAAAAGAGTCAGCTAGTTAATTGCCATGTGTGATATACGCCATTTTTTTATAATCGTGTGGCACCAAGGAAGGCATTTTACTGCCACTGTTGTGCAGGGGGTTACATAAGAGGAAAGTTATGAGAAAGAGTAACAGGTTATAAGGGGTATCAGGAAGTGAGTAAGGGAAGGATGACTGTAGCCATAAATAAGGGATCAATTTATATATTGACTGTAATGTAGAATTGTTCCCCCACTTTATATCCACATTATAATAGTATAGAATTTTTTTTATAATCATATCGCCCCAAGTAAGGCATTTTACTGCCACTGTTTTGCAGGGGGTTACATAGGTGGAAAGTTATGAGAAAGAGTGACAGGTTATAAGGGGTGTCAGGAAGTGGTTAAGGGAAGTATGACTGTGTCCACAAAGTGAGGGATCAATTTATATATTGACTGTAATGTAGAATTGTTGCCCCACTATATATGCACAGCATAGAATTTTTTTTTATAATCATATCGCCCCAAGAAAGTCATTTTACTGCCACTGTTTTGCAGGGGTTACATAGGTGAAAATTTATGAGAAGGGTTATCAGGAAATGGGTAAGGGAAGGATGACTGTAGCCATAAAGTGAGGGATCAATTTATATATTGATTGTAATATAAAATTGATCCCCCACTTTATATTTACATATTTTCTTGTCTGTTGATAAACCGTAGAAAACGAATCAATCAGAAAATGAAATAATGATTAACTCCACATGCATGTTTTTTATATTTATTTCCATTCTCTGGAATATAAATGTATAGAATTTTATGTTATGAGAAAGATAGACAGGTTACAGTGGGTGTCAGGAAGAGGGTAAGAGAAGGATAAGAATACTGATGAGAGTTGGGTGGACGGAGAAGGGAGCATGAGAGAGAGAATGCAAGTTAATGAGACAGAAGATGACTATTGATTTTACATTTGAATTCTTGAAGATTGTAGCTGTCGGAAAAGCAAGTATGCGGAAGGGAATTCAACAGGAAGTGCGAGAAAGAAGCTGCTGGAGTAGAATTTGCGTTTATAGTTTATCGGTTTTACAGTAAAAATGTGGTACCTAGTTGCTAATCTTATGGCTCGAGGAATATCTAGTGGGTACCAGTGAGCTAAGTTCATTGGAGCAGAAGCCCTGAAAGTATTTGTAGAAGAGACAAACGGAAGCCACATTGCCTCAATGAGAAAGCCACTGTATACTAGCTGCCAAATCGGGATCGATCACATTACAGATTCTCCGTTGGATTTGGTCGAGGACATCGAGATGGATAGCAGGAACACCCGACCAGATATGGCAGCAATATTCAATTTCGATCTATGACTGACTAGGTAAAAAATGTCCCCGCATTTTTTCTGTGGTAGGCTGGTTGTCAACCAAGGCTATAGAACCCAATCTGTCCTGCTGTTCAAGTCGGTCAGTTAAGTGCCATAAGTGATACAAGATTGGGCAGTCATGTTCTGAAAAAGACATGACTGGCTTGGCAGACGATTTTCTTGCAGTAGGTTGCCATTATTTGCTGCAGTAGACTGGTTGCCAATCAAGGCTACTGAACCCAGTCCGTATTCTACCTAAAGGTAAAGATGGATTAGTACTTTTTCTTCGCGGGTAAGTGAAGGTAACGAATTCAACTGGAAATCGAACCTGGCTCTCCGATTTATCATTCTGAGACGATATCAGTTGCACCACAACGCACATCCAATCGCTTAAATCCATCAAGTCTAGATATCAATGAGTAAAAATCGTCAGAACAGTTACCATGAAAATATATTAAGGAAAGATACAGGTGCGTTGTGGTGCAGTGGATATCGACTTGGAACCATAAATCTGGGTGCCTAGTTCGAATTCAAGTTGAATTCCTTGCATTCAATTACGCACAGATACCCTTGGGAAAGGTATTAAACCGTCTCTTCTCCCAGTTATGGGTTAAATAATAGGACAGATTGGGTTCTATAGTCTTGCTGGCAACCAGTCTACCGCAGATAGCAATGACAACCTATTGCGGGATAATCTTCTGCCCAGTCAGTCATCTCTCTTTCTTGACATGATCGTCCAAGCGTGTTTCACGTATGGCACTTAACTGACTGACTGACAGGTGCGTTGTGGTGCAGTGGATATCGACTCGGAACGATAAATCGGGGTGCCGAGTTCGAATTCAAGTTGAATTTCTTGCATTCACTCACGCCCAAATACACTTGGGAAAAGTATTCATCCGTCTCTTCTCTCCAGTTATGCGTTAAATAATAGGACAGATTGGGTTCTATAACCTTGCTAGCAACCAGTCTACCGCAGATAGCAATGACAACCAACTGCGGGATAATCTTCTGCCCAGTCAGTCATGTCTCTTTCTAGACATGATCGCCCAAGCGTGTATCTCGAATTGCACTTAACTGACTGACAGGGTATCTACATAACGGCGTAAGAAAAGGAACTGAAACCAAGATGCCAGGTCAAGATCAATAACATTGCGGATTCTTCTTTGTGTTTTATTTTTATTTTTTCTTTCATTCTTTCTTCTTCTTGCCCCTTTCGTGCTCCTTCTTTTACTGCCTTTTCCTTTTTATTCCATCTTTTTATCTTTCCACTTCAAAATCATTTCCTCTTTTAATTTCCATTCCCATTTTTCTCTCCCGTCTCTTGTTATTTCTTTCTTCTCCGACACTGTATTTCTCCCTCCAATAAATCTTGCTTCCTCTTAATGGCCTTTTCATACAAACTCACCTTTTCCGCACCTACCTTTATTGCTGCCTGCATCTCTTTCACAACGTCTTTCTTTTCATCCTCCCATCACTTGCCACTCCTAGAAACACCAGAATACCCAAAACCTACTTTCACTTTCCCTCTTCTCTGCCCTCCCCCCACTGCACATTTCCCACTACGCCGTCTTCCCTCGCTTTGTCTTAAGTAGAATTCTTGAAGCCGGATCGTGGGGGTGTCGGGATTGATTGATAGGATTCCAATGGCAGCGACAAGGGACAGCCAAAGATGTTATGCGGTAAAGGAAAAGAGACGTTTGGGTCAGACAGACAAGGGAAGAGAGAGATAGATAGGGAATGAGAGAAGACGCGCCGGGTGGCAAAATAGGGGGGGGTCTGGATTGTTGGGTTTAGAGGAGGTTAAGAAAATGGTAGGTGAGGGAGATGGCTTTTATTTGTAATTGGTAGAGGAAGAAAAAGGGTCTTAGAAAAACGAAGCGAATAGAGAATGAGGGAGAAAAGGGTAAATTGAGAAAAAAAAAACACATTTAATTCAATTACACACATGCAAACAACACACACACACTCACATGTTTTGTGTTTGATCATTTGGTCAGATTTAAAATTTTTAGGCCTAATCGGGGAGCCGAGTTCGAATTCCATCTGAATCCATTGTATTCACTTACGCGCAAATACCCTTGGAAAAGGTATTAATCCGTCTCTTCCTTCCAGTTATGGGTTAAATAGCAGGACAGATTGGGTTCTATAGCCTTGGTCGGCAGTCAGTCTACCGCAGAAAGCAATGGCAACCTACTGCGGGATAATCTTCTGCCCAGTCAGTCATGTCTCTTTCGAGGCATGATAGCCCAAAGCGTGTATCACGTATGGCATTTACTGACTGACTGAATTAAACTGGATGTGCATTTTGGTGAATGGACATCGGTTCCGTATGAGGGATCGGAGAACCAAGTTCGAATTTCAGTTAAATGCGTTGCATTCACTTAGGCGAAAATACTCTTGGAAATGGTAGAAATCAGATGTTCTATCTCCAGCTATGGGTTGAATAGCAGGTCAGATAGGGCTAAATAGCCCTAGGTAGCAGTCTATAACAGAAAGAAATGATAACCTAGTGCTTGAAAATCTTCTGCCGAGTTAATCATGAATCAAAAGTGATTTTTTGTAATTGTATCACCTCAGCAAGGCGGTAACGCCACTGATGTGCAGGGGGCTACGTAATAGTGAAAAGATTGGGAGAGAGAAAGCTGGAAACCACATTCTAAATAGGAAACAAGGGATGAGCCTCTTAACCTGTTCAATAGACGTGGGTGGAGTGTGAACCGGGCGATAGATAGATCTATCTACTCCCATTGATCGTCCAAGGGTGTATCACGGATGGCACTTGACTGAATGACTGAATATAATAGTTGAAAACATAAACGCCTCCATGACATAAAGTGAGGGATCAGTTTTCTATTGCCATGACGTAATAAACCAATCTCCGACTAATTATTACTAATTAATAAAATAATATAATATAATCCAACTCCCTCAAGCTATGGGCTAAATAACAATATATATTAGTTTTCAACTATTCTGTCTGTGTATGTGTGTCTGTGTGTGCGTGTCCGTTACCTCTAGACTCCGAAACGGCTGAACCGATTTTTTAGAAAATTTACACAGTTGTACTATAAGCGTCTGCGAGTGTTCTTAGCTAGGGTTTGTGTCGAGGTACTCCCGATAAATATCGAAAATCGATAATCGAAAAAACCGGGTTATAGAAGGCGTGGTCCGATTTTAATCAAATTTGATACACTCATAGACAAATACATAAGAAACGATATTCAGCAGTTTCATGGTTGCAGTTCTTACAATAGTGCAGAAAATCGATAATATGTATATATATATATATATATATATATATATATAAGGCAAGATGTTTTTGTGTGTGTCTGTTTATCTGCCTGTATGTCTGTATTTTTCAGTCTTTTTATTTTTAGTTCAGGTTTAGTTCGGTTTTGGCTCTAAGTAGGTATAATTGTAGTTCATAGTCTCAGCCATGATACCATTTACTCAGAGGACTTATTTAGCCTTCAAAATCAGTTCACGACGAAAAAAACTTATTTGATATCGTTACCAGGAAACCGAAATTTGACTTACATCCATTCATTTTTCTTTCACTCTACGGATTCGCTTTAACTGGAAACAACTCTTACTTTTTAGTCTTTCGTACCAACGTCCAAAAAGTTTGAGCTCCAGGACCATGGATTAGTTTTAAAGTTTTCATTACACCCGAGCAACACCGGCTATACTGCAAGTATAATATAATCCATCTCTTCTCCCTCAAGCTATGAGTTGTATAACAAGACAAATTGTCGTTTTGTAGCCTTGGATGGCAACCAGTCTATCACAGAATGAAATGGCAACCTACTGCTTGAAAATCCTCTGCCTAGATAGTCATAGATCAAAAGTGATATGGTCTAAGTAGCCAATATAAGTTCTTCCGCCTCTACTTTTAGCTTTTTTATCATTTGTTTTGTGCTGATATAAATCAGTATCATTACTACTGGAAGCTATTAGCTATGTAGAGCTTTCTGATCAAAGGCCATTTCTTAATTTTTAAACCGATTTCTTTTCGAGTGTTTTTTTTTCTTATTTCTCCAGTCGAACACGTTTCATTCACTTATGCATAAATATCCTTGAAAAAAATATTGATCCAACTTTTCTCCCTCCATCTATAGGCCGAATAGCAGGACTGATTGGATTTTATAGCCTTGGTTGGCAACCAGTCTACCACATAAAGTAATGGCAACATGCAGCAGGAAAATCTTCCGTCTATTAAGTCATGTCCCTTTCGAGAAATGATCGCCTAAGCGAGTATCACGTATGGCAGCTAACTGACTGATCTACAACTATATGCT
Source organism: Ascarosepion bandense (assembly GCA_037127315.1). Classification (NCBI taxonomy): domain Eukaryota; kingdom Metazoa; phylum Mollusca; class Cephalopoda; order Sepiida; family Sepiidae; genus Ascarosepion; species Ascarosepion bandense. The sequence continues at coordinate 3,424,411 of JBBBDQ010001180.1, forward strand.
GAGAATCTTTTTAAATTCCCTCCTCATGAAAATGGTTTTCCAGCATGTGGAATTCCCTTCCGTATATTTGCCTCCTCGACTGCTACAATCTTCAGGAGTTTAAATGTAGGGTCAATAGACACCTCCTAACACACTAACCCCGCACCCATTCTCTCAAACTCTCTTCCCATCTACGCAACTCTCATCCGCTGTATCCTTACCCGTCTATCACCCTCCTTCCGATATTTCCTATATCTAACCACTCTTTCCCATCACTTTCCCCTATGTAACCCCCTAACTAGTCTTTGTCATCACTTCCCCCTATGTAACCCCCTTACCAGTCTTTGTCATCGCTTTCTCCTATGGAACCCCCTAACCACTCTTTCTTATCATTTTTCCCTATGTAACCCCAACAACTCTTTCTCATCACTTTCCCCTCTGTAACCCCCAACCACTCTTTCTCATCACTTTCCTCTGTGTAACCCCCTAACCACTCATTCTTATCACTCTCCACTCTGTAACCCCCTAACCAGTCTTTGTCATCACTTTCCTCTATGTGACCCCCTAACCATTCTTTCACATCACTTTCCCCTCTGTAACCCCCTAACCACTCTTTCTCATCACATTCCCCTATGTAACCCCCTGCGCAACAGTGGCAGTGAAATGCCTTACTTGGAGTGAAATGATTAAAAAATCATTTTCTTTATTATTATTATTATTATTATTATTATTATTATATAAATGTCCACAACATTTGCTATTGTCGATTGATCGTTTGTTTAGATTTTTTTACAGCGTATCAACCCTCATATGAATGAACTAATTCCGAAAGGTACTTTGTTATAGGAGAATAATTCTTTACTTTGCAAGGGAATTAACTATTTTTGGAGTTAGCCAGTTTTCCAAATAAAATTCTTGCCATTTAACCCACAGCTGGAGGATAACATCTGGATTCATTACTTTTAAAGTTTATTTGAACTTACGTGAATGCAACAAACCCCACTGGAATTCAAATGGCGTGTGAAGAGTAATATTTTAATTTTCTTTCTCTTTTTTCTTTTCTTAAATTATTCATTTTCCTCTTTTACTGATACCTCTGTTCCTTCTTTATATCGCTTCTTGAAAGGACATTATCTTTTTTATGTATTACATTTCCCTATCCCAACCTGGTGGCGATCGCTACCCACTATGTAGGGCAAACACTGTTTAAACTCGGTTTCCCCCAAAGAATCCTGCAAAGACTCCAACCACTTTCTCACGAGCCGGATGTGGTTTCCATCTTTCTATTCTACAAATATTTTCATGGCTTCTGCTTCGACGAACTTAAGTTACCGATGCCTCTGCCACAAGAATTTACTTGTGCAACCACACTGACAACAAGGTCCCACATATTTACAGTTAGATCAATCAAATGCAGCCGACAATTCTACTACATCAGCTTCTTTTCTCGCACTTCCCGCCTGTGGAACTCTCTTCCATATACTTGCTTTCCTGACGGCTACAACCTCCAGGAATTTAAATGCAATGTCAATACCTATCTGTTATCCACTTCACTCCAGTTTTTTTCTACATCACCCTGTATATCTTTTCCTTTCTCTCTCCCTTTGCAAATGTCTTCACACCTGTTTTTCCATCCTTCTCTTGCTCTTTCTCTCAAACCCCATGTAACTGATTCGTCTTTCGCTTCACTCTTCTCCTGTTTAAACTATTCCTCTTTTGTAGTCCCCTGTGCATCAGTTGCAGAACCGCCTTGCTCAGGGTAAAACGATTAAAAAATGCCTTCATCTGAATCTATAACAATAATTCAACTTCCCCTACTAAGTGTCAAAGAAATATAGAGTTTCCAAAACATAAACTCCGTAGTTGGAATAAAAAGCTGATGATTTCTACGCAAAATCCATCATAATAATTCAGAATTTGAATTTAGTAAATAGGATAGTCAGTCAGTTAAGTGCCATACGTGAAACACGCTTAGGCGATCATGTCTGGAAAGAGACATGACTGACTAGGCAGAATATTATCCCACAGTAGGTTGCAATTGCCGGCCAAGGTTATAGAACCCAATCTGTCCTGTTATTTAACCCATAACTGGAAGGAAGAGACGGATTAATACCTTTCCCAAGGGTATTTGCGCGTAAGTGAATGCAATGAATTCAACTGGAATTCGAACTCGGCTTCCCGATTTCTCATTCCGAGCCGATATCCACTGGACCACAACGCACATCCTTTTAAATTAAGTTTTTTTTTTTTTAAATGTTCTTGAAAGGTTTATTTTAGTTTTAATTGATTAAATGTACTATTTCCAGTAAGCAAACTATTCTGGTGTATTTCAAACTGAAATTATATTGATTGGAATCTAAAATTTAGAGATATTTTAATTTTTTTACCTTTTTTTCTACCGTTTTTGAGCAATCGACGAATTTAAAAAGAAAAGTTAATTCTCAGTTGTAAAAGATCTTGCAAAATAAAACATACATTTGTGACAGGTTATTTTTGTAAACTTACAAGTTTAAAGTTAAATAAATCTGATTTACAAAAGTATTTATATATAACATGAAATGTAAACTAAAACTATTTTTTATTTCACAGAGTGTCGATCTTTCTGACCTTTTCAGCATGACTTGACATGTGACGACAGTCAGATGCGAGATAAGCTAAGTGCCTATGGTTATGACAACAAACATACTTGTCGAAATGTTTTCCCTGTAAGTGGGAGAAACAGTAAAAACAAACATTTTTATGTACATACAGAAATTACCATGCAAAAATAAAACTTCAAATACACCTAAAAAATAAATATTATCTAAAAAATATGATGGGTTGATGATTTGTATGTTAATTGTATGTGTCTTAACCTTTCGACCATGAAGAGATTCATAGAGAAGATCGAATTAAGGCTTAAATACACAAATTGACGTATTTCCCTGGTTTATATGGGTCACAGGTTCGAATCGTACCAAAAGATTCATATTTTCCTAACAAGATTTTTTTTAATATTCAAACCGGTGGATATATATATATATATATATATATATATATATATATATATATATAGTCATCCGCAGACAGATCTGTTTCGCCGTATCACAGCTCATAAGTACGGTTAGACAACCGAATGCTTTTTCCCCAGGATTGAAACCTCGATCGAATTTTCGTCAGTCGGAGATTCTACCTCTGAGCTACGGGCGCTCGGTAGAAGAAGGCAGACATTTTAGCGTGTATATTATCATTATACACGCACAATAGCTGAGAGTGTTCTAATTCAGTGCTGAATGAACGATGCGTAGATGCTAGAGTAACTACTGTTTTTCAAAGTATACCATTCTTCATGAGTGCTCAATCAGGGTGTGAGAGCGTATATATATATATATATATATGAACTGTTTAATTTTAGAATGACAGATTATCTACTAAAATACGTGAATTCTTTAAAAGTAATGTTCAAACAAATTTAAGTATGCAGTACTGTGCAAAAGTATTAGGACAAGAACGATTTTATATTTGATGAGGCATAAAAATAAGATTTAAAATCACCCATGTCCTAACACTTTTTCACACTACCGATAGTGTGGAAAAGTATTAGGACGGGGGTGACTTTCCTAAAAACCTCACTGAAATTCAAATACATGGCAGTAAAAGATGTACGAATTAAATAAGTAGGCGATTATTTAATAAAGTGCTCCATGTACAATCAACTGAACTGAATATGCAGAGCCAACAGTATAATAAAGAATGAAATGTTCACCTCTTACTACCTCCATACAAACGAGTTTAATAACTCGTTTGCAAATGAAGAACACACACACACACACACACACACACACACACATATATATATATATATATATAATTCTTCAATACTGTTCTTTATATATATATATATATATATATATATATATATATATATATAAAGAACAGCATTGAAGAATTTGTAAGACAGTATTTTTTTCAGTTTTTGTCTTGCACACATGCACAAACACACACACACACACACAAATATACATATATATATATATATATATATATATATATAAATGCAAACTTATCACTATACTCACTTCGAAAAACCCTCCGCGTATATACGCGGAAGGAAAAAAATGGTTTTAAAAAAAGAATGAGCTAAGCACATTAACATCAGCCAAAGCGAGTTGGGCCGAGCCAATACGTAGCCCAAAGAAAATACCCAAGACGAGTAATCAATAACAAAAAAGTGATCAATACGTAAGCAGACCAGAATAAGTAAATTAACCTAGTGAGCCAACAAACGTACCAAGGTTTCACCTAAACGGATCTTCAGGGAAGGTTGGCCAAGATCCATTTAGGTGAAACTTTGGTAGGTTTGTTGTCTCACTAGGTTAATTTACTTATATATATATATATATATATATATATTCTTGTAGGATCTGTTTATGTGATATGCTTTTTTTTTGGTAAATATCTTCAAATTAAAAAATGAGTGAAAAATAACCACCCTTCTGCTTTTCAAAAACAAAAAAAAAATAAAATTTCACCAAATTGTCAAACCAATTTTCAGATCGGTGAATGGTTTAGCAACATTGTGTGTGTGCGTGTGCGCGTGTCTGCTTTTCTGTGTGTGCAGTAATTCATATGAAAATATACATATGTATGAAATGTATGCGTATTTGCGTATTTGCGCGTGAGTGTGTGTGCGCTCTCGCTAGTTGATTTAAGTAACAAAAATGTATGGAAAATATAAATGATAGAAATTTCGACCATGAAAGACAAGTCTTAAACTTAGAATAGTAATTATTATTTTTACGCTAGAAATGTATCGAGAATAATTTGATTATAGAAATGCATTGAAAACCTTATTTACGATGGCAAGGAATTAATGCAAGCGCTACTGAAAGAATTATTTTTTTTAATCATATCACCACGTGGTGTGCAGGGGGCTACGTAAGAGTGAAAAGATTGGAAAAGAGAAAGCCGGAAACCACATCCTAAACAGTGAACAAGGGATGAGCCTCTACACCTGTTCAATATGAGTATAATTGGTAGAATTAGTATATATGACCCATCACTAGTTCACCAGGAATGTATAGCAGCTGGTTTCGTTATAGAAAGTCATTTTAAGTGTAGGTGTGAATAATTGTTACGGAGAAGTTTTATTACAAAAAGATTATTGAGCGTTAATGCCTCGTATAAAAAGACAGGTTTTGCTAATTGATTTCATGCTGTCGAAATATTTTGAAATCAGATAAAATGTGATTGGCAGTCTTCAGTATTTAACGAAAGCATTGGTGTCAGATTAACATTATTATAGTTATAATGTTTTCAAATTGCTAATATTTTCATTTTAGATATACACTAAAAAATTCCTCGTCTTTGTTGCCAGTTGTACGACGTTTAGGCCGCTGTACACTCCGGCCATCATCCGGTATTAGGTATTTCCAACGGACCTATTATTAAAATCACTGGGGTATATGAATTCCATTCCTTGCGTAAAGTCTCGAGTGGAAGTCATGAGTTATCTCCCGCTAACCCTGCAAATTCCTAGTACCTGAAGAAAGCCAGAGCATACAACGGCCGAAACGTCGTACAAATGGCGACAAATTTAGGGACAATAGTCCGAATAATGTAAATACTGTAAATACTACCTCATCAAATAAATATAGACAAATACTAAAAATTATTTATTTAATTACGTTTTTTCCATTTAAAGTGCTCAGATGAATTACATTCTTTGGTTCTGCCAGGTTTAAATTCGTGGCTTGGACAAACTATGCCATTTAGCAACCACCCACATTCCTAGACGTTGGTTAATTTCTGTGACGTGGCCCAAAGTGTTGTGAGTTTAATACCACGCAACAAGTAACTTGAAGAGTTAGAGGGAGACAACTCATTACTTCCAATTGGGCTATACGCAAGGAATGAGGATGATATACTCCAGTGTTTGTAATAAAATTTTCGGTTCAAAATTCCTAGCACTTGAAGAATGCCGGAGCATACAACGGCCGAAACCTCGTATAAATGGCAACAACGTCCGAATAATGTAAATACTGAATAATACAATAATAATAATACAACGTCCGAATAATGTAAATGTAAACAACAATAGTCCAAATAATGTAAATACTGTAAATACTACCTCATCTCAGAAATATAGACAAATAGAATGATCTATTATTAAACGTCGTAGAAATGGCAACAAAGATGAGGACAATAGTCCGAATAATGTAAATACTGTAAATACCACCTCATCTCAGAAATATAGACAAATAGAATGATCTCTTATTAAACGTCGTAGAAATGGCAACAAAGATGAGGACAATAGTCCGAATAATGTAAATACTGTAAATACTACCTCATCTCAGAAATATAGACAAATAGAATGATGTATTATTAAACGTCGTAGAAATGGCAACAAAGATGAGGACAATAGTCCGAATAATGTAAATACTGTAAATACCACCTCATCTCAGAAATATAGACAAATAGAATGATCTCTTATTAAACGTCGTAGAAATGGCAACAAAGATGAGGACAATAGTCCGAATAATGTAAATACTGTAAATACTACCTCATCTCAGAAATATAGACAAATAGAATGATCTATTATTAAACGTCGTAGAAATGACAACAAAGATGAGAACAATAGTCCGAGTAATGTAAATACTGTAAATACTACCTCATCTCAGAAATATAGACAAATAGAATGATGTATTATTAAACGTCGTAGAAATGGCAACAAAGATGAGGACAATAGTCCGAATAATGTAAATACTGTAAATACTACCTCATTTCAGAAATATAGACAAATACGAAAAATTATGTATTTAATTGAAAATCATTAGGTGATGAGCTGTCAGCATTTAGGAGTTACTGCAAGCTTTGCTAATCGACAACTAAGCACAAATAAACGTCTAATTATAAATGATCGAGGTTGCAATCGTCATCATGTAAATATGAATTTAAGTTGACGAGATTTTCAAATCAGGCGATTATTTTGTCGTTTATATTCTTTCGAATTTTCGCCATTGCTGACTCAAAGTGATTGGCAGTCTGAGTCAAATATTCCATTAATCATTTTCTTGCGAAATTCCCCAAAAAACAAACAAAACCTTTTAAGCGCAGCGAGGGAATTGTTAACTGATTTGGTTGTTTACCAAATCATGAAACAGAGGTGAGACATTGCGAGACTGCAATTGCCATTTTAGTTCATCTTAAGCAGGTCTTGATTTAGAAAGATTGAAAACCTAAGAAAATGAAACAGAAAACCGCTTCATATGACATTGATTTATAAATAAGATTGATAAGAAAAACTAATTTTGCTCCATATATATATATATATATATATATATATATATATATATATGTTTGCTTGTTTGTGTGTGTGTGTGTGTGTGTGTGTAGGCAATTGAGAAGAAAGACAGTGCGAGTGAAAGATAAATAAATGAGTAAATAAAAAAAAATTAGTGTTTCACGTAAAGATGAATGAGAATACAGGAGATGATGAAGATGTGAGTCAATTTGCAACACTTTCAATTTGAAATACTTTAAATTTGAGATATTTTGAATTTGAAATACTTTAATTTTAGAATACTTAAAATTTGGAATGCTTTAAATTAGGAATACTTTAAATTTTGGAACACTTTATATTTCGGATACTTTAAATTTAGAATACATTAAATTTCGGATACATTCAATTTTGGAATACGTTATATCTGGGATATTTTAAATTTGGAATATTTTAAAATTGGTGTACATTAAATTTGGAATAATTTAAATTTAAAATACTTTAAATTTGGGATACTTTAAATGTTGGAATACTTTATATTTGAAATACTTTAAGTCTGGAACATATCAAATTTGGAATACTTTAAATTTGGAATACTTTCATTTTGGAATACATTAAATTTGGAATACTTTAAATCTGGAACGTTTTGAATTTAGAATAATTTGAATTTAAAATATTTTAAATATGGAATTCTTTAAATTTTGGAATACTTTATATTTGGAATACATCAAATTTGAAATATCGTAAACATGGAATACTGTAAATTTGGAATAATTTAAATTTGGAATATTTAAATTTGGATACATTAAATTTGGAATACATTAAGTTTGAAATACTTTAAATTTAGAATACTTTGAATTTGAAACATTTTAAATCTGGAATACTTTAAATTTGGAATACTTTAAATTTGGAATACTTTAAATTTCAAAATATTTTATACTTGAAATACTTTATATTTGAAATACGTTATGTTTGAGATAATTTAAATTTGTAATACTTTAAATTTGGGATATATTAAATTTGGAATTCTTTAAATCTCGAATACTTTAAGTTTGGAATACTTTAAATTTGAAATATTTTAAATTTAGAATGCTTTTAATTTGAAATACTTAAAATGTGTAGCTGATGAACAGAAGCCATCAGAAAAAGGAATTATACATAATCATCATTATCATCATGAGGGACGTTTCGAGTTAAATGCTTGTTTCGTATTATTCATATTTCATTTTTTCAGCATTTCATTAAATAAATCTTAACGGTTCTCTCCAAAGATCTTTGTGTTTCGTTGATTCAGAAAACGGCTTTTGATCTTCGAAGTTCTTCAATTTTTCCTTGTAGAGAATGCTGGTATTTTATTAATAGCTTTGTTCTTGTCGTTATTGTTTGCTATACAGAGATTGGACAAAATAATGGTTACACCTAGTACCATGATAGCGTAATTTGAAAAATTTATATTTAAAGGTCAAAAGCTTGTTTATTTTTATGTTTGTTGATTTAATATTAGTAGTAAATCATATTCTTGCTAAAAATTGATGTTTTTTTTACAGATATTATTTAAATAAGTTTATTACCCATTTGAACCCAGTGTCCTCATTTGAGGACAGCATAAAAAACTGTAAAAAAAAAATAATGGTTATAAATCATTATATAAAACCATTATTATATATAGGTAGTGATGACATATTGATTCATCAATAAAATTACGTTCCAAATATTGCCCGGTTGGAAGAAACATTCTTGTGATTTGTAAATGAATTTAATGTTCTAAAACCTGAGGACACTGGATTAAAATGGGTTAAAATTAACAGTCAGGACTATTTCAAAATTTTAAAGAATCAACTTCATCGTATACTTCAGCAATTGTTTCCGTAGGGAAATGCCATTTTTCAGGATTATAATGTATTCATTCGTGCTGCTAAACTTGTAGCTGAACGGCACGAGGAACAATCTAGCAAAATAGAACATCTTATCTGGCCACCACAGACCCCAGATCTCAACATCATTCAGCATTTGTGGCTCATTTTAGAAAAACAAGTGAGGAATCGATATCTTACACCATCATCATTGAAGAATGAATAAAACCCCCCCTGGAAACAATTCAAACTTTGCATGTCTGAGGTCATGAATAGGTAATGAATATGTATAAACCTTGGTTCCCCCTCACTGGAATGTGATTGGCTGGTGTCAGAGATACAGAGATCTTCCACTAGAATTCCCCCACCAGAGGTCTACAGGTTTTCGACTAGAGATCTAAGTCTTGACTACGCCTACGTCTCAGGATACTGCATACGACGAGTACCGTCCATTACGTCTACATACTAGATTGTTCTACCCGGTTACATTTGCTTTAACCACTTAACTACCTCGAATTATATATATATATATATATATATATATATATATATATATATATATAAATTAAAAAGGGATTAATTCAATGATGTTGGATGATCATTTCGATATGAAAATCCCCACGGGGGATAACACATCACCTCAGCAATAGAAAAATCCTTTCAGAGTTTCTGAAAGGATTTTTCTGTTGCTGAGGTGATGTGTTATCCCCCGTGGGGATTTTCATATCGAAATGATCATCCAACATCATTGAATTAATCCTTTTTTAATTTATATTTGCTCTGTAATTTTTTATTACATGGAGCTCTCTTCCTGTATCATTTTTTAATATTAAAATAAAATTTTTAATATTAATTAGGATCGGGTTTTTGGAATTTACCTTCCTGCTTTTTCCGCTTGGATTAAAGTATCTGAATTAATATATATATATATATATATATATATATATATATATATATATATATATATCCCTTTTTGGGACATATCAAAGTCGATCCAACGAAGAATTCAAACTGTATTTACTGCTAAAGGCGGCCTTACCCGATATCGATTCCTCACTTGCTTTTCTAAAATGAACCACAAATTTGAAAGATAACGCATATGTTTTTTTCAAGAAAACAAAAATGAAAGAAGGGCTTTTTATTTACATCAGATGTGTCTTCATTTACAATGTGATTGGGTCCAACCAGAGATCTGAGTTAAATTTGACGTCCATCAAGAACTTTCACATATGACAAATTGATGTCTGATTATACTAATATTTAGAGATGTAACCATAAGAGATACTCCAGTAAATGTCTACTCTGTATCACCTAAGTGAGTTACCTAAAAACTAATAGAAAGTTTCCAAGAGCAGAAGTGAATCTCGAAGGATATCGTTGTGACAGCAATATAAAAGTAAAATTAACACATTTGAAATTTAGATATAGCTATTCAATACTTCCAGATAAGAAGTTGATTAAATGCACAATGTAGAAGATGTGAAAATAGAATCTCGCTTAGCTCTAAAAGAAGACCCGGAACTTCATACCCTCAAATCAGCCGACGTTAATATGAAAGAATACAGACTCTCGCACATCCTTAAAAGATGACCATGAACCTCGTGCCCTCGAATCAGCCGACGTTAATATGACAGAATACAGAATGTCGCTCATCCTTGAAAGAAGACCCGAAACCTCATACACCCGAATCAACTGATGTTAATAGGAAATAATACAGACTCTCGCTCATCCTTAAAAGAAGACATAAACCTCGTACCCTCGAATCAGCCGACGTTAATATGACAGAGTACAGAATCTCGCTCATTCTTGAAAGAAGACCCGAAACCTCATACCCTCAAATCAGCCGACGTTAATATGACAGAGTACAGAATCTCGCTCATCCTTGAAAGAAAACCCGAAACCTCATACCCTCGAATCAGCCGACGTTAATATGACAGAGTACAGAATCTCGCTCATGCTTGAAAGAAGACCCGAAACCTCATACCCTTGAATCAGCCGACGTTAATATGACAGAGTACAGAATCTGGCTCATACTTGAAAGAAGACCCGAAACCTCATACCCTCGAATCAGCCGACGTTAATATGATAGAGTACAGAATCTCGCTCATCCTTGAAAGAAAACCCGAAACCTCATACCCTCGTATTAGCCGACGTTAATATAACAGAGTACAGAATCTGGCTCATCCTTGAAAGAAGACCCGAAACCTCATACCCTCGAATCAGCCGACGTTAATATGACAGAGTACAGAATCTCGCTCATCCTTGAAAGAAAACCCGAAACGTCATACCCTCGAAACAGCCGACGTTAATATGACAGAGTACAGAATCTCGCTCATTCTTGAAAGAAGACCCGAAACCTGATAACCTCGAATTAGCCGACGTTAATATGACAGAGTACAGAATCTCGCTCATCCTTGAAAGAAGACCCGAAACGTCATACCCTCGAATCAGCCGACGTTAATATGACAGAGTACAGAATCTCGCTCATCCTTGAAAGAAGACCCGAAACGTCATACCCTCGAATCAGCCGACGTTAATATGACAGAGTACAGAATCTCGCTCATCCTTGAAAGAAAACCCGAAACCTCATACCCTCGAATTAGCCGACGTTAATATGACGGAGTACAGAATATCGCTCATTCTTGAAAGAAGACCCGAAACTTCATACCCTCAAATCAGCCGACGTTAATATGAGAGAGTACAGAATCTCGCTCATCCTTGAAAGAAGACCCGAAACCTCATACCCTCTAATTAGCTCACGTTAATATGACAGAGTACAGAATCTCGCTCATCCTTGATAGAAGACCCGAAACCTCATACCCTCGAATCAGCCGACGTTAATATGAGTACCGAAGTGAATACACAATTATTTTAGTTTTGAACATAGAGTTTGGTTTTATTCTCAGGCTTTACTTACATAGTATTGAAAATATCTTTGAAAGCTAATTTCTAACAATAACTTCTTAGTGTGCATAAAAGGAATCGAAGGACAAAAATTACGGGTTTGCTGTCGACAATGCGAAGATATGCCCTCATTTCCTGCTGGCAACTGATGCAACAATTTTCGATCCAGTGGCATAATTGCGCGGGAATAATATTTATAATCGGCAGTGCAATCCGAGAAATATTTGGAACAGGTTGATGAAACGTTTTGATGGTCTTCTTAACAGACTGTCACTGGCTGATTATAAGTTCATAAGACCCCAAGGAATTGATGTTTTCTTTTTGTTTTTTTTAATAATCTCACCCCAAGCAAGGCATTCCACTGCCACTATTGCGCATGGGGTACATAGGGGAAGGTAAAGAGAAGGAGTGGTTAGACATAGGGAATGTCAGGAGGAAGGTGACAGATGAGTAATGACAGCGAGGATGAGGGTTGGGCAGATGGGAAGAGTGTTTGATAGAATGGGAGCAGGTTAGTGTGTTAGGAGGTGTCTATTGACCTTAAGTTTTAAACTCCTGGAGATTGTAGCCGTCAGGGAAGCAATCATTTGGAAGAGAATTCCACAGTCGGGAAGTGCGAGGAAAGAAACTGTTGATGTCAATTAAATTTATTCTGGCAGTAGTTAAAATTTACGAAAAGAAAATTATTATGTATCAATTTGTACCAAAGAAGCAAATATACTATAAAAGTTTATATCTAAAACATTTCAATTTGAAAATGAATATATAAGGATTACAGTCAGTCAGTTAAGTGCCATACGTGATACACGCTTGGGCGATCATGTCTCGAACGAGACATGACTGACTGGGCAGAAGATTATCCCGCAGTAGGTTGCCATTGCTTTCTGCATAGACTGGTTGCCGACCAAGGCTATAGAACCCAATCTGTCCTGTTATTTGACTCATAGCAAGAGGGAAAAGAGATATAATATATCTTTATATAGTAATTAGTGGGGGATCAGTTCATTACTTCATAACAATAGAAAATTGACCCCCCCCCACTTTATAACCAGTAAAAGACTTAATCATTATTTCAACTATTATATTCAGTCAGTCAGTTAAGTGCCATACGTGAAACACACTTGGGCAACCATGTCTCATTCGAGATATGACTGACTGGGCAGAAGATTATCCCGCAGTAGGTTGCCATTGCTTTCTGCGTAGACTGGTTGCCGACCAAGGCTATAGAACCCAATCTGCCCTATTATTTAACCCATAACTGGAGGAAAGAGACGGATTAATACCTTTCCCAAGGGTATTTGCGAGTAAGTGAATGCAAGGAATTCGACTGGAATTCGAACTTGGCTTCCCGATTTCGCGTTCCGAGCCGATATCCACTGCACCACGACGCACATCCGATTACAGTAAAATGATTACAGTAAAAAGGTCAAATTTTATATCACTGTATAAGGTTTATATCACTGTATAATTTTATATCACTGTATAAGGTTTATATTAAAAAGAAATTAAATTGAAATTACTTATATAATGTTTACAAAAGAAAGTTTCACGTCGTAGATAACTGTATAAGGCTTGTAGTAAACTATTTCAAATTGTAGATAACTGTATAAGGTTGGAACCAAAAGTTTCAAATTGAGATAATTCAAATTGAATATATAAAGTTTTCTCTAACAGGTTTCAAACTGTACATAACTGTATAAGTTTTTAAAATGTTTCAAATTGCAGATAACTATATAAGTTTTACGTTAAAAATAATTTATAATCATACAAACCTGTATAAGGTTTACATTAAAACGTTTTAAATTTAGATGTATAAGATTTAATGTAAAAAGTTTCAGATTTTATATAGCTACATAATATTTTAAGTAGAAAGATTCAAAATTTAGATAACTGTACAATGTTTTAATTTCAAATTTCAATTTCAAGATAACGATATAAACGTTTGAAAAGTCTACTTTAGGTGAGCCAGAAAAGTGTACTTTAGGTAAGCCAGAAAATAAAAAAAATAGTTCAATGGCACTATCATATTTTTACTGTTCTACCAATATCTCTCGTTTTTTAGGCAGGGATGATAAAAAAAGGCAGATTCGGTTGGAGGTAAAGAAGAAAATCGAAACGAAGCGATCGTAGTTAGAAAAGCAGTTTCTAGAAATAGAAAATCTATTATCTATAATTTTATGATATAAATTACATTTAAATACGTCATTATTTGTTGATTTTACTTTAAAACGTTTCAGATTTTATATAGCTACATAATGTTTTCAGTAGAAAGATTCAAATTTTAGATAACTGTACAAGGTTTTAATTTAAACATTTCAAATTCAAGATAACTATATAAACGTTTGAAAAGTGTACTTTAGGTGAGCCAGAAAAGTGTACTTTAGGTGAGCCAGAAAAGTGTACTTTAGGTAAGCCAGAAAATAAAAAAATAGTTCAATGGCACTATCATATTTTTACTGTTCTACCAATATCTCTCGTTTTTTTAGTTAGGGATGATAAAAAAAATGGCAGCTTCGGTTGGAAGTAAAGAAAGAAATCGAAACGAACCGATCGTAGTTAGAAAAGCAGTTTCTAGAAATAGAAAATCTATTATGTATATTTTTATGATATAAATTACATTTAAAAATACATTTAAATACGTCATTATTTGTCGATTTTACTTTATTTCTTTTTTCACATTTCACTCTTAATCACTGACGGTCATCATGGACGCCGTACGCCAGTCTCTAATGTGCGTTGTGGTGCAGTTGATATCGGCTCAGAAAGATAAGTCAGAGAGTCTAGATCGAATTCCAGGTGTATTCACTGCATTCACTTACGCACAAATACCCTTGGAAAAGGAATTAATCACTCTCTTTTCCCTTCATCTATGGATCAAATAGCAGAACCTTTTGGGTTCTATAGACTTGGTTGACAACCAGTCTACGAAAAAATGTTTCGACAATGTTTCGTCCCCGTTTTCTGTGATGAAGCGTATGGTGTTTCTGTCGCTGCTAGCCACGGCTCGAATGGTGATTTGGACGTCGCGAACGGAGGAAGTCTTGCGCGGTCAGCGTCTTTCACATCATGATCTGATCCGCTATTTTGAGCATCAGCTCAAAATAAGGATTAGAACTGATTGGAAACGTTTGACATCAACAGACTTCAGCGAAAGGTGGGTAACTGTAGCAAGTCTGGTTCGCTTGAACGGGGCTAGTCTTGATTTTCTCTTTTAGATCTGCTGGTTACATCGGGGTGGATTCCTCTGGAACCCTCCCCTGGTTAAGGTAGCTCTCTTTTGTGTACCTAGTTAAAGTGAATGAATGCGTTCCTAGCCTGTATCCGGCTTTCTCTTTTGTTATGACCCAAGTCGAGATTCCCAACCTCCCCAGTTTGTTTTGGTCTCATTTTATCTCGGCTGGTTCAGCCTTTTATTGTCCCATTCCATTAATTTTTTACCCCCCTCCCCACTCCCGTAGCGAGTGTGCTTCTCGATTTCGTCGTTGGGCTGAATACAGCGGCCACTCTTTTTTTCTGAGATGGACGGTTCTTACTAACATTGATTATTATTTTAGTTCAAAAATTTGTTGTATTTTTAGTTTATTTTTGGGTTCATTCCCCTCCCATAATTTCATTTTTCATTAAATATTTTATAATATTGTACATATATTATCTTGTACATTTATTTTATATTGTATATAAATACATTTTTATTATCATGGGTTAATTTCCCCCACTTTTTAGGTGTCCCTTGTAAGTTTCTGGCATTGTGGTGTACGAAGGATTGGGAGTAGATGGATGGGTTCTTTTGGTGACTCTGCAAATTGTAACGAGTGAATGGGTCGTGATAGTGTTTAGCTAGGTATATGATAGTTAAGTGAGAACCAACCTCTCCCCCTCCCCTTTTAGGCCTTGTGCCATTATTTTGTATTTTATACAAAATAAATACAGTGTTTAGCTAGGTATAGGATAGTTAAGCGAGAACCAACCTCTCCCCTTCCCCTTTTAGGCTTTGTGCCATAATTTTTTGTATTTTCATACAAGAAATAAATACAGTGTTTAGCTAGGTATAAGATAGTTCAGTGAGTACCAACCTCTCCCCCTCCCCTTTTCGGCCTTGTGCCATAATTCTGTAATTTTTACAGAATAAATAGTGAGAATACCTGAGTTCCCCAAACACCACTCCCTTAGAGAGTGTGCTTCTTGATTTGGCCGTTTGGCGGAATACAGCGGCCACTCTTTTTTCTGGGATGGACGGGTCTTTATTATTTTAGTTTAAAAGATGTGTTGTATTTTTAGTTTATTTTTTGGGTTTGTTCCCCTCCCATCATTTCATCTTTCATTAAATGTTTTCAATTATATTTTATATTGTATATAAATACATTTTTATTGTCATGAGTTTTCCTCCGTTTTTAGAAGCCCCTCGTAAATATGTGGTATTTTGGTGTATGGAGGATTGGGAGGTGATGGATGGGTTCTTTTGGTGATTGAGCAAATTGCAATGAGTTAATGGGTCGCGATAGTGGTTAGCTAGGTATAGGATAGTTAAGCGAGAACCAACCTCTACTCCTCCCCTCTTTTTGGCTTTGTGCTACAACTTTTGTATTTTTACGAATTAAATATTGAGAATAACCTGAGGACAGCGACCCGAAGTCAGCCGAGAGTCGGTCTACGAACACTGCTACCTTAACGACCATTACGAGTCCCAGTTCTAAGGCCGAGGGTCGAATCATATTATTCCACACTAACTCGTATTATCGGTTCTACTAACCAAGTTCCAATATTGTATTCTTTCCATATTTAATATATATTCGTTATTTCTTATTTGGTTGTTTTTACGTTATTCTTGCTGGTCCTTCAACCGGGTCAACGACAGTAAGAATCCTTCACTAAATAATAAGATAGTTGTTATTTAGTTGTAGCCTTGGTTGGTAGAAGAGGAGAAACTCTGAATTCAAACGAGAGTTGAGAGTGTTGGGTTCCGTCAGCGTGTCTTGCCCAAGACGTGCCAGTGCTGCTATGGTTGCAATAGATCTGGTGCCAATACAATTCTCAAAGGTTACGGGATTAGAGTCCGGGATAGACGAAAAATGATCATCTGTCTTTATGCCTGGTAATAGGTGGTTCTGTTTTGGGAGGTTTTAACTTTTTGCAATGTAGTGAACGAATGAACAAAGCTGCTTACATGTTCTATGTCCTAACACACTTCCCAAAATTTGCTAATGATGCAGATAAAATTGTCGGCTCCTTGTACCACTCCATTAAGTACCTGACTCCTCTTGCCATCCTCTATCGTTACAAGTGCCTGGGACACTTCGAGGTGATGTAATGTTTAGCAAGTTTGTCTCGCTAGAATCATTGAGTAGTGAGTTCAGTCCTCACTGGGTGTCCCATACTTTCGACCTTGTGCCACATCTAAGCTGTGCTTAGAAAATCGATTGGGCATCTCGGCGTGGTGTAATCATTAGCAAGCTGGTCTTGCTAGAACCTGTTACAACTGAGTAGTGAGTTCGATCTTCACTGGGTGTCCCATACTCTCGGCCTTGTGCCACATCTAAGCGGCTCTTGGAAAATCAACTATTTATCTCGTTTGGGTCATGAATTGCCAAAATTTAATTTTCTTGGCAGTATTAGTAATTTACTTTACAAAAAATGTATTACAAGTATTTTTTTTTTTTCAAAAATCTAATGGTGGCAATTTTTTCAACTATGAAAATGTATTGTTGCTATTTTTCTATAAGAATATATTTTGATACTTTTGTAGCGTTTTGACACCATTTTGAGGGTCGACTACTTGTACAGAGATGGCATCCTAACAGCGACAAGAGACAGGAGCAAAAGATTGTCCATGATCGTCTACGTCCTGCTGGGACACGGCACATGAAAAAGATGAAGACGATTTGTGGTAACAATGTCATTTCCCAGGTCCTCTGTACACAGATCCCGGTTGGTCAAGCATGGATATTATTACTTTTTTAAAATTTTGTCGTATGGAATGCATAAATGATATTGTATGCAAACGTTACAAACATAATATATATATATATATATATATATATATATATATATATATATATATATATATATATAATTGTAGCTATTAATATACGTTTGTTTAGCGACTATTTAAGTCATTTGAGGGCACCTCGAGATAGCGTAATGGTTAGCAAGCTTGTCTCGCTAGAATCATTGAGTAGTGAGTTCGATCTTCACTGGATGTCCCATACTCTCGGCCTTGTGCCACATCTAAGCTACGCTTAGAAAACCACCTCAACAAAGACGATTTGGGCACCTCGTCGTTGCGTAATGGTTAGCAAGCCTGTTTTGATAGACCCTATTACAACTGAGTAGTGAGATTGATCTTAACTGGGTACCCCATACTTTCGGCCTTGTGCCACATGTTTGGCAGCGCTTAGAAAACCAACGATCTTTACAAGTGCCTGATCAGGTCAAAAATAAAAAAAAAAAAAAACTCTTGATATATCTGGACGGGTGCTGCCCAGACCTCACACCCTTGCCTTGACAGGCGTCAAAATCTTCTTCGAGTACTTGTGGGTAATGAATTATTTTCCACCCTCAAACTTCTCTCAGGTGGGTAGTGGCAAGCCGCTCGCTGTTCTATGCTTACTTACACATAAAGTCTTCAGAAAAACTACATTCCCTGGTCTCACCAATTCTAACTTTAGTGGTAAGAATACGCCATTCACATACCTTGTAGAAAACATTCCGCATTCTTTCCTTATTTCATCGGTGAGAAATAAATTCTACTCGAACAGATTCTTCTTGCGAACGACTACTCAATGGACCCGACTCCCAAGAGGATGTTTCCCTAATCACTACAGTGTTAATCCGTTCCAGGCTAGAATAAATCCTATCCGCCTACATTGCCTCCGAACGTAATTCTCTAATTCGAGTGACTCAGGACCTGGTCAGGAGTAAGTCTTATGGTAGAAAAAATAATCAAATATCACATTCACTTTTAAAGTTCACCCGATCGGGATGCTTTTTTTGTCAACATCCTCGTATATTTTCTCGGTGAATCCTAGAAGCACTTATCCTTTTCACTTCAATTTATTATACTCAACGCGTAAAAAACGCCAGGAGATCTTTTTAATTCTATTCAAATTGTGAATTTGTCAAATAAACTTAAAAAGGAAACCATGTTTTGCGTCTGACTTCCTATTGATTCTTTGGAAGCACAATTTTCCATTCTTCTTGTTTATTTTGATAAGAAATTCCGACCACTTATCGTCGGGGGAGATCAAAATACGATACACCGGACTGGCGCAAAAACTGATCAGTTTTCTTAAAAATGGAACAAGTGAAAGGCGCAGAGAGAAAAGGCGCAAATTAGTCAACTTCAATTAAATAACTTGGCTCCTAACAAAAGTTAGCTGTTCTCAGAAAACGACCCTTGAGAGCAAAGAAAATGAAAGAAAACGGCAGACTGTCTCCTCCGCACTACAATTTCTGTCTGTAAAAAGCATCTTGAATTTCTTTTTCTCCATCTGTTCATGCCAAATCTGGCATCGATTGTTGTGGAAATTCTTTTTTGCCTGTGGTTATTTGACAAGTTCCCCTCGTAGCGTTTTGTACGCTTTAACGAGAATAAATAATAATCTATTTCCATTGGTTGTTTTGGAAAAAAAAAGCGCTTTGGTATCAATTGTGAACGATTTTGACTCTCCAAGAAAGATATTCTGACACGACAGATTGAAACAATGCTAAGCAATTTTTTTTTATCATCTCACACCAAGCAAGGCATTCCACTGCCACTATTGCGCATGGGGCTACATAGGGGAAAGTAAAGAGAAGGAGTGGTTAGACATAGGGAATGTCAGGAGGAAGGTGACGGATGAGTAAGGATAGCGAGGATGAGGGTTAGGCAGATGGGAAGAGTGCTTGATAGAATGGGAGCAGGTTAGTGTGTTAGGAGGTGTCTATTGACCTTACATTTAAACTCCTGGAGATTGTAGCCGGCAGGGAAGCAATCGTTTGGAAGAGAATTCCACAGTCGGGAAGTGCGAGGAAAGAAACTGTTGGAGTAGAAGTTACGACTGCATTTTATCGGTTTCACTGTAAAAGGGTGGGATCTAGTTGCTAATCTAGTATCTCGTGCAAATTCGTATTTAGGGGGCACCAGTGATCTAAGTCCATCGGAGCAGAAGCCGTGAAAGTATTTATAGAAGAGACACAGGGAAGCCACGTCGCGCCGGTGGGAGAGAGACTGCAGGCGGTCTGCCAAGTCGGTATCGATCACATTACAGACCCTCCTCTGAACCTTATCGAGAAGCCTGAGGAGAACAGCAGGGGCACCCGACCAGATATGGCAGCAGTATTCAATGCACGGGCGGATGGTAGATTTGTAAATGTGCAGGATAGATTTAGACGGAAAAAACTTCCGGGCCCTACACAGAGAACCGACTTTCATAGCAGCGGATTTAGCAATGGATTTGATATAGTCATTCCATTTCAGGTCCGCTGAAAGTGTGAGACCAAGGAGGCGTAGTGTTTTACTCTCTGGGAGGCAAGCCTGGTCCATGCTAATGGGAGGTAGGTGAGATTGTCGATGATGGTTAATTGAGAGTAGCTTCGTTTTAGAAGCATTAAAATTTACTAGCCATTTCTTACCCCAGTCCAATATGGATTGGAGGTCTTTTTCAATCTCGGCTGCGAGGTTAGCTTTGACGCCTACACCAGATTTTTGTTGGAGGCGAGAGTAAACTGTGGTGTCATTGGCGTACAAACCTATTTGGGCTCTTATGGAATCAGGGAAATCATTAATATATATCAGGAAGAGTGTAGGACCTAAGATGGAGCCTTGGGGGACACCTGCGTTTGTATGGTAGTTCTGAGAGGCATGTCCGTTTAATACCACCTTTATTGTGCGGTTAGAGATGAATGACTGGATTAGTTCAAACAAATGTCCAGTTATACCATAGCTCCGCAGTTTACATAGAAGGCCAGCATGCCAAACTCTGTCGAACGCCTTAGATATATCCAATGCAACGGTTCGGGCTTCGCCATTCCTGTCGAGTGCCTGGTATATGTACTCGGTGATGGTCGTTAGCATATCAGCAGTAGACCTGGTGAAGCGGAAACCATATTGCTTGTCCGAGAGGAGCCTGTGTGCTGTGAGATGCTGAACCACCTCGGCGTTGATAATGGCTTCGAACACTTTGCTAAAGATCGGAAGAAGGCTGATAGTGCGGTAATTTCAAAGGTTTAGAGGGTTGTCCAGTGTTTTTAAATATAGGAACTACAGAAGAAGATTTCCAACAGGAAGGAAAGCAGGAAGCAGATAGGCAGAGGTTGTAGAACTTAGAAAGGACAGAGGAGAGTTCAGGGGCACATTTCTTTAAGACTATGGTTGGGATTCCGTCACCACCGCTCGCTTTGTGAGGGTCAAGTTTTAAGATTATCTTAGAGACAAGCGAATATTTTCCATAAATTTTTATTTCTTCTGTGAATTTGATCTGTGGATGTTCTACATTTTTAAGCTACGGCACGCCTGGGATCTTTTTAGATATTTGTGCTGTTGCGTGAATGGAATGCAACGACATAAGCTTTCAGTCCTTTACCAGTTTCAGGAATTTAAACTTGAGTGAATGTTCTACATTTATAATCTTACAAAATAGACACTGGGTAAAATTAGAAAATGAAACTCTTTATAGAACTCGGTGAGGTGGTCATTTATTATACATTTACGATTGGAGACAAGAAAATTAAACATGTTTTGTCTGGTTTTATGTAATACCTAAGGTAATGTTTCTCAATCTTTTTAAGCTACGGCACACCTGGGAGGAAATAAAAATATTACCGTATAAATTAGCCAAATTTTTAAAGGGTACACATTTAAATTTTATGAAATAAAAACAGATAAAAAAAACACATCAATATGGACTTAACTTTATTTCAATATTTTTGTTCAACTATTTGTACAGATTATTTAGTGTGAAACTTGTGCCTGATATTTTTACGCGATTTCTTCAATGGTTGGTAGAATGTGCGATGAGAAAAGCCTTTTTCTTTTTCAGTACAGTGTAGTCTTTCTCGCATCTCACTTTTTGTTCTCTAGGTTTGAGAAGTTTAATTCACATTATTATTAAGTAGAAAATTACAATAAAATTGATAAGGCCTGTCTAATTCATGTACGATATTCCTTTTTTATTGAATTCCAAAATTTATCACTTCACATAACTGAAGTTCAGTATTAGAAAGAGCATTTAAGATTAATTCGAATACAATTATGCTCTTCATGGCTCAGTACATATATACAGTACTGTGCAAAAGTATTAGGACAAGAACGATTTTATCTTTTATGAGGCATCAAAATAAAGTTTAAAATCAACCCTGTCCTAACACTTTTGCACACTACCGATAGTGTGCAAAAGTGTTTGGACAGGGGTGATTTTCCTAAAATCCTCACTGAAAAATCAAAAACAGGGTGAAAAGCCAGGTAAATTTCTAATAAATATTAATTTTACAAAACTTGGTGAAAATGAAACACATTAAAAAGAAACTATATTTAATTTTTCCTATTTTCTATTAAACAAGTTATTTTGAAACTACTCATTATTCTGTTATCCTTGGATATGACTGACATTTTTCTTATTCCCCCCTCTCGAATTGATAAATCTAATGTTACTTTGCAAGACACACTTTGAGAACAAATGCAAGCTGCATGGCAGGAGATAACATTAGATACATTGAAGAAGCTTGTGATCTCAATGCCTGACAGAATGAAGGCTGTGATCAAAACAAGAGGCTCTTATACAAAATATTAAATTTATATAGTAACAAGTATTTTTTCTTCTTTAAAGCATTTGTTGAGTAAATCAAATAAAATTACTTTAATTGTTTTTTTCTGTGAATATGCCTCATAAATGATAAAATAGTTCTTGTCCTAATAGTTTTGCACAGTACTGTATATATATATACAGTATTTTATGTATGTATGTATGTACGTATGTGTGTATATATATATATATATATATATATATATATATATATATATATATATATATACTCACTCTGATTGTGAATGAGCTCTCTAAAGAGAAAAATGAAAAACAAAAAACAGTTAACACTTCCGCATTTTATGCATTAGTCATCAGGAATGAATTACGTTCTTTTGGTGACCGGCGTCTGTATAACCCGCTTATATACAACACGCTACAATTTCCCTTCTCTGATTCCATACGGCTATGCCTTGGGGGTTAGCGACTCCGGCTGATATCAAATCGGTCGAGTTTCGGTCCCGGCCAGAAGCAAGTGGATGTCTAGTACACTGATGAACTGTGATACAGCGAAACAGGCTTGTATGCGGATAACGAATATATATATATATATATATATATATATATATATATATATATATATACACTACCAGCTATAATTAATAGGCCACCACAGTGTATTAAAAATGATGTATTTCATACTTTTTTTTTAGTATTTATTGCCAAGTGAATAATTGTAAATGAAAATAGAAAGGTTCTTTTGTTAATATTGCAAAATAACATGTGCATCAAATGAATTTATACGTATGACATAATTACCTATATTGCAGTTTCATTAATGAAAGAATGAAGAACATTTAGGCTGATTCGGACGAATTCATCTTTGCTGTCTTGCCTTGTAATTTTGCAAAAGTTATAATCACTAAAGGACCATTCTGTTTTCATTTGGAATTATCCAATTGGCAATAAATATTAAAAATAGTATGAAATATATCATTTCTTTAAAAAATACAGGAATGGCCTAATAATCCTGACCGGTAGTCTATTTGTATATATATATATATATATATATATATAGAGTGCGATGGGTAAATTGTCGCTATTTGCCTTGTAAAATTTAAAAAATTTTGCAAAGTAATAATAACAAGAGAACCATTCTATTTTCATTTAGAATTGGCAATAAATACTAAAAATAATATGAAATACACCATTTCTTTTAAAAAACTTGTATGGCCAATAAACAAGAGCCGGTAGTGTATGGTCTGTTATATATTTACAGATTCTTGATCATATCCATAGAAAAATCTGCAATGTTGCTGGCCCTGATATGGTATCTCCCTTAAGTCAATTTCCCACCATCATAACGGAGCTTCTCTGTCCATCTTCTAAAAATATTTTTATTGTATGTATTCTGAGGGTACGTAGATTTTAGAAACAAAATCTCAGGCCTAGATTTGAAGCTTGGTCTTATCAATTTATAGTTGAAATATGTAGATGTAACAAAAAGTTGTGTGGTAAGTTTCGTCTATCACACTTCGCGCTTGGGGAAATCTGATTCACCATCTTGCTTCGTAGCCAACTTTGATTTTTTTTCTTAAAAAATTGAATCCAATACCGACAGTTACTGTCTTCTTAACTCTCGTTCTTTTTTGTTCTCTGATTTTTATTCTTTTCAGTAACAGCTTGCGTCTTAGTGATTTTATTTCCTTGTTTGAGGAGAAATTGTTGAAATATTTAATTCGCGTCTAATTATTAAATATATAATATATCCGTGATTATAGTGTGATTTTCATCTTACTTCGTAGCCAACTTTGATATTTTTCTTAAAAAATTGAATCCAATACCGACAGTTACTGTCTTCTTAACTCTTGTTCTTTTTTGTTCTCTGATTTTTATTCTTTTCAGTAACAGCTTGCGTCTTAGTGATTTTATTTCCTTGTTTGAGGAGAAATTATTGAAATATTTAATTCGCGTCTAATTATTCAATTCTACCTATGTATCTGTCATCGCACCTGCTTTCTCAGCTTTCTATAGTTCCTTTCTAACTAGTTTGTACTCCTCACTCTTTTCTAATTAATCTTTTTACATTTATGTAGCCCCCTGCACATCAGTGGCGTTTCCGCCTT
The DNA here is from genome assembly GCA_037127315.1 of Ascarosepion bandense. NCBI lineage: Eukaryota > Metazoa > Mollusca > Cephalopoda > Sepiida > Sepiidae > Ascarosepion > Ascarosepion bandense. The sequence continues at coordinate 3,449,249 of JBBBDQ010001180.1, forward strand.
GCTCGGGGTGAAATGATTAAAATATATATATATATATATATATATATATATATATATCCGTGATTATAGTGTGATTTTCATCTTACTTCGTAGCCAACTATGATTTTGAATCCAATATCGACCGTTAATTATTGTCTTCTTAACTCTTATTCTTTTTTGTTCTTTGATTTTTATTCTTTTCAGTAACATTTTGCGTCTTAGTGACTTTATTTTCTTGTTTGGGGAGAAATTATTGAAATATTTAATTAGCGTTCAATTATTCAATATATAATATATCCGTGATTATAGTGTGATGACTTAAGGAAGAATCAATATATTTGATTTTTGTGCTCTGGGTAATAATGGTTCATGGTGATATTAGTTAAGGGCCATGGAATAAAAATGCGAGAAGACAGTATTTCCTCTCCATATATATTATTATTCTCGTTCCGGATCAAGTAGAATCAGCACTCATGGACGGCACTAAGTGCTGTGTCAAGAGGCCGCCAGTCGGAATTGCAGATGGCGTGGTGTCTAGGATTTTATCAAAGATTAAATGCAATTTATTGTCGGTTTTTATTGTCTGCTATTTATTCGCGTTCGGTTCCAATCTTGATTCAAAATGACTTATGATAATTAACTGGGCAAAGTAAAATTGAATGCAGAAAATCATTTTTCCCCCCATCCAGGAAGTGTTCGCATTTCTTACTTTGGACGTGGCATTTCTTCATTTCGGGCTGTTGTAGACGCATGACTAAGTATAGGGGTTTTATTTCTATCTTTTCAGTGAACAATCTTCTTGATGCACAGTCTAAAAGGATAAAGTCTATTTGTAGGGGGAAGGTGATCTCTTTTCGTGGAGCCACGAGAGATTTTGTCCAATGACACTTCCTACAGACATGGCCGTATCTGACTACTGGGCACGGGTCCGGGCCAATCCGTGCAATCATAGTGAAAATCCGGGCAAGGAAAAATGTCTTCGTCAGAAATCAAACTAAATTATTCACGAAGAAAGAAAGAAAGAAAGAAAAACGAAGAAAACATCCGAATGAATGTAGTAAAAATTTGTTTGTTTATTCATTATTTTTGGGAGTTAGTAGATGTGCTTATATTTATAGGTCAAGGTAAGGGGACTTTATGATCTTTTAGTATTATTCTAGTTAGGTATGGAGATAAATTGTAAAAACCCGGTCGTTGTTAGATAGTCTGGAAATTCGAAATAGCAGCAGTCTCCACGATTTTTCTTCGATTGTTTTCGTAGATTAAGGTCAAGATTTTAATATATATATATATATATATATATATATATATATATATATATATATATATGACAACAGTTTGGAACCACCCTATAGATTTACTAATTGGTTAGAATTGGACGTTATTTTGTTGAATTAACTCCGACTAAACAAGGATGTTGAAAATCTTTAAGCCATTGATACCTGGCCTCTGACATTTTTTATAAGTTTTTTAGTCAATTTAACCTAAACAAGGCAACAATGCTACTAAGAAGCAATGGCTACTAGGAGTCATGGCCGTATCTGATTACCGGGCACGGGTCCGGGCCGATCCGTGCAATCATAGAGAAAATCAGGGTAAGGAAAAATGTCTTCGTCAGAAATCAAACTAAACAATTCACGAAGAAAGAAAGAAATACGAAGAAAACATCCGAATAAACACAATAAAAATTTGGTTGTTTATTCATTAATTTTGGGAGAAAAGACTGGTTATACTCAAAAAGTCCGAACCCGATTTCCTGCTTTCTTTCACGTTCTGTGCCTAATTTCCATTGGAATAGCCGAAAAAATCTGCAAAAATCATAGTTTCTGGAAACGGATGACACTGATGACGTCATCACATTGTCAACTAATAAATCCGGGCAATTTTCTCTGTGCCCGGTGTTTTTTTTTTAGCATCAGCTACTGCCCTGCCTACAGATTATATGCGATTAAAAATAGAACCGATTTAAATCATTTATTTCCGTATCCTAACGAAAACAAAGCAATTACTAAGAAGTGTTGGATTTATTATTTACTGGCATCATAGCCCGGCTTTGCCCGTGCAACTTAGAACCTTTTAGTAGTAGTAGAAGATGCCACTTTTTATTTTACATATTTTGCTTTTGATTGGAAAACACTTTTTTTTCCAAAATTAAGGGGAAAAATATTCACATTTTTTTGTTGACCAAATGAATTTTTAAAACGTCAGAATAAAAATTAAATATAAAGGCTTATTTTCTCTTTTTCTTTTTAATAAAAAAATATTTTATCGCGTTTGACACGTGTGATTTGAATTCTGTGACGTAAAACGTCGGAATAAAAGTTAAATATCAAGGCTCACTTTTTTTAATAAAAAATATTTTAGTCGCGTTTGACGCGTGTAATTTGATTTCTGTGACGTAATTCAGCAACCATCTTAAATTTTAGATGTTTTACGGAACAAATGTAAAAAAAATCGTGTCCACTGGCAAAAAAGTACGAAAGGGAAAATTGCTGAACTTAAAACTCAAAAAGTATGTGTCGATCTGTCTTCCCTGTAGATATGTGTCCCTAGAATGTTTGAATGGCGTAGCTTAAAATATGTCGGCGTGCATAGGCAACAGTCATACACAGACTCACAGATTGGCTTTTATATATATAGATAAATTCGACGAATTACTTAAACGTTATTCTTATTGTACATCCATATTTGGGTAGACATTCCTTTTATTTATTAAACTGTATATTTATTTATTTTTTGTCTATCGCCCAGAATATTCTAAAAAATCATATTAGAGAAAAATATGCTCCCTCCGGCAGGAATCGAACCTTAAATACGAGGGTAAATGTTCGTTTTAGGCGCCGACGGCTTTTCCCCCTTCAAATTTATCCAAAATTATTTCTGTGCAAATGTATATGCTGAACTCATATCAACAAGTAGTTATTGAAGAAACTTACCTTTTTTGCTTTGAAAGTCCATAAAAAACGAACTATATCACGCACTTTTTCTCTCATATAACTCTCACGAAGTCATGTAATTAACTGCAGAATGACGTTCTACGTAGGCAGAAATTTTCTGTCGATTTTCTTCCTTTACTGAAATTCCGGAGATGTATTTCCTGTTATAAAAGTAATAAGCGTAGAAATACAATAGCGCATTACTTTCATTACCGGAAGTACATCGCCGGAAGAATGAAGAAAAATGGACCAAAAATCTGCCAAAATTCGTTGTATTACGCAGTACGTCATTCTGCAATTAATTACATGACTTCGTGAGAGTTACTGGAGAGAATAAGTGCGAGATATAGTTCGTTTTTTATGGACATTGAGATAAAAAAAAAGTAAGTTTCTTCAATAACTAACAGTTGATTTGAGTTCAGCATATATATTTGCACGGAGATAATGCTATTTTGGATAAATTTAAAGGGGAAAAAGCGTCGGGACTTACAACGAAAATTTACCAATACGAGTCCCGTTAAATAAAATTTGCCACACGTGCATTTAATTTCATTTTTAAGTCTTCCTTGCATCGCATTGATTTTATGTTTATTTGTTTAATTTAAAAGACCGCCATTTTGTGTTGTTTTATTGTCCCTGGCTTTGAAGTAAATTCAATTTATTTTAACTCATTAAATCATTTTGTAATTTTCTTCGTCTGCTGGTAAACTTAGTTTTTTGTCTTTCATCATAATTTTTCATTGTTGCAGTTTGAAAGTTAAATTAATTGAATTTTTTTATATAATCGTGTCGCTCCAAGCAAGGCATTTTATTGCCACTGTTGTGCAGGGGGTTACATAGGAGGAATGTTATGAGGAATGAGAGGTTGCAGGGGGTGTCAGGAAGAGACTAAGAGAGGTAAGAGATTACTGATGAAAGTGGGGTGGACGTGGAGGAGTGTTATGAGGAGTGAGAGGTAGCAGGGGGTATCAGGAAAAGAGTAGGAGAGGGAAGAGAGTACTCATGAGAGTGGGGTAGATGTAGAAAAGCAAGAGAGAGAGCATGTAAAGAGACGGGAGATGACTATTGACTATACATTTAAATTCTTGGAGATTGTTACTGTCAGGAAAGCAAGTATGCGGAAGAGAATTCCACGGGCGGGAAGTGCGAGAAAAGAAGCTATTAGAGTAGAATTTGCGTTTACAATTTATTGGCTTAACAGTAAAAGAGTGAGATCTAGTTGCTAATCTTGTGGCTCGAGGAAATTTGTATATAGGGGGTTCCAGTGAGCTAAGTTCATCGGAGCAGAAGCCGTGAAAGTACTTGTAGAAGAGACAAAAAGAAGCCACACTGCGTCGGTGAGAAAGCGACTGTATCCTAGCTGCCAAGTCGGGATCGATCACATTACAGATTGTCCGTTGGATTCGGTCGAGGTTACCTAAGTGGATAGCAGGAGCACCGGACCAGATATGGCAGCAATACTCAATGCACGGGCGGATGGTAGACTTGTATATGTGCAGGATTGTTTGGAACAGTAAAAGCTTCCTGACCCTACACAGAGAACCTACTTTCTTAGCAGCGGAATTTGCTATGGATTCTATATAGTTATTCCACTTGAGGTCTGATGTGAGAGTTAACCCGAGGAGGCGCAGTGTTTCGCTTTCTGGGAAAGAAGCCTGATGCATGTTAATAGGCGGGAGAAACGATTGTCTGTGGTGGTTATTAGATAGCAGCTTCGTTTTGGAATCATTAAAATTTACTAGCCATTTCTTACCCCAGTCCAACACGGAGGTCTTTTTCAAGTTCGGCAGCGAGGTAAGCTTTTTCATCCTCGGTAGATTTTGGATCGAGACGAGAGTAAACCGTAGTGTCGTCAGCATAAATGCCTATTTGGGATCTTATTACATCAGGGAGATCGTAAATATAGATAAGGAAAAGCGTAGGACCTAGAATAGAGCTTTGAGGGACACCCCCATTCATGTAATGGTATTGTGAGTTATGTCCTTTCAATACCACCCTCATTGTACAGTTTGAAAGGAAGGACTGGATTAGGTCAAACAATTGTCCAGCTATACCGTAGCCCTGCAGCTTGCATAGAAAGCCAGCATGCCAGATTCTGTCGAACGCTTTGGAGATGTCAAGGGCCACAGTTCGGGCTCCGCCGTTTTTGTCGAGGGCCTGGTGTATATACTCAGTGTTGGTTGTGAGCATATCAGCAGTAGACCTGGTGAAGCGGAAGCTATACTGTTTGTCAGAGAAGAGTCTATGGGCTGTGAGATGTTGTACCACCTCGGCGATGATGATGGCTTCGAACACTTTGCCAAAAATCGGTAGGAGGCTGACAGAGCGATAATTAGCGGAGTCAGAGTGTTCTCCAATATTTTTATATATAGGAATAACGGAGGAGGATTTCCAGCAGGCAGAAAAGCAGGAACCAGAAAGGCAGAAGTTATCTCCGTTACACTTTGTAGAAATATTTAAATATAGGTTTTAATTTTTGTTTTACTGTTTCTTCTTTACGTTTGTTAATAGTTTAATTTTTTAAGAAAATACTTGTTTTACTTATAAGAAAACAAAAACACAAAACAAAGAAAAAGCAGTGTTATTTTAAAATGGCCGACAAAAGTCCGTTTTATCATCAGCATCGTCCCCCTCTTCAATCAAAATACATTGGCTCCACGTCCAGTTATAAAATATCTGACACCTGCAATTTCCAAGATGGACATCGTAAAAAAGAAATCACATATGAAAATCCCCAACAAAGAAAACCACCTCGACTAATACACGAAAACCAACCCTGCTTACATACGTTCAATTTACCTAAAAAATTGAACACAAAAAGCAAAGAAGTCCATCGACGGAATCAAAAGAAAAGAATAAAAATCTAAACACATCAACAATTTAAATTGTTTGTTTGTTTGTTCCTGTTTAACGGCCTATCAACATCTAAAGGGTCATTTAAGGCCGGAAACGTTGGTAACATTTTTCATTCAAAAAATTTTTTTCGCAACATTGTTCATTAAAAAAATTTTTGTTGGTAACACTTTTCATTCAAAAAATTTTTTTTGGTAATATTTTTCATTTTAAAAAGTTTTGTTGGTAATATTTTTCATTTCAAAGTTTTGTTGGTAATATTGTTCATTCAAAAAGTTTTGTTGGTAATATTTTTCATTCAAAAAAGTTTTGTTGATAATATTTTTAATTAAAAAAAATTGTTGGCAAACACTTTCATAGAATTTTAACATCGGTTGGGGGGGTTAACTATTTACCCAAAGCTAGGACCCTAACAGGTGCTACCACTCTGGATTAGAGTGGACCTCGGACAAACAGCAATTATGAGGTGGTCACATGCTTCTCATAACCTCCCAATCAGAAGCCTTGCTGTCGGATACAGTTTATGGTCATATCCAGGACAAAACAAGACACGTATGCTGTATCAAGGGAACAGGTAAAAATGGCATTAACATAATATCGCAAAATAAAGAATTAAGATATTTTTCCAACTTTCAAAGAAGTCAACTCACAAGACATTTAAAGTAAGAAAAATTCCTCAGATAATGGACTCTCCCTCCTATATTAATAAGAGTTAACAGGAAGTTAACTCGAGAAGTTCTTGAGAAGTTCTAATGAAGTTTTTAGAAGTTCTAGAAAGTTCTTTAGAGTTCTATTGAAGTCCAGTAGAACTATTAGTTAGTTCCAGTTTGGACATAGTTGGACTAAGGCAGTTGATAATCTTTTGCCAAATCAGTCATGTCTTTTTCGAGACATGATTTCCCAAGCGTGAATCACGTATGGCACTTAACTGACTAACATATTTGATATCACTTACAGTTTCACTCAGGATATTATACACACGCATTCACACACACACACACATTTATATGTACAAAAAATATATATAATGTTAACTATATATATATATATATATATATATATATATATATATATATATACAGTTTTTGGTTATAATTAAATCAGACCAGTAAACATTTGTATTAAAAAGTGTTCAATACATTTATGTTCTAGAAATTATGAATAATTTTCATTTGGAAATTTATTATCTGATTAGTTAAATGGAACACACACATAAATTTTATATCTTCCTACATTCATAAATAACAAACGTATTGTTTTTTTTGTATTTAAATGAAAATCATTTTCACAACTAACATCTAACATTGCCTGATGACGTGATAGAAATCTCGAAACATAGAAATTTCCATGTCGCAATGTATTTTTAACTTTTAATTGTATAACAAATTTAATTATATATATATATATATATATATATATATATATATATATATATATATACTCAGTGAAACACTATTTTTATTGTAATCTTGAATTTGAATAGATGCTCAGTTTATTTTTTTTATTATTACATTTCATGTCCAGGCCTTTCCATTCGAATAAATCAAAATATTAAAAATGTGTCCCTCAGCCGCATTCAAATCGTAATTTTATCTAATATGACTATCCAATAATAATAATAATAATAATAATAATAATAATAATAATAAGCTGAAATTCATGAAATTAAAAGAATTGTAACAAGAAGAGTCGAATCAACAAAATATGAAAAGGAACCGGAACCAGAAATAAAAAGTAATAACATCAAACAAATCACAGGTCATAATGTAGAAACCGTGAAACACGCAAATCACTGCGAAGATAATGATGTAAGTTTAAAAGTGCTGGAAAGATGTGATCTGAGTCTGAGTCAGTTAAAAGACAAAAATAAAACGAGTTCAGAACACATCGAAGATAATTATTTGACGGAAAATAAGAACAATATACAGGAAGCCAAGATAGAAATAAAAAACCATCTAAGTCAAATACAAAGTATTACAATGGAGGAACGTGAACAGCTCCCAAAATTCCAACCAACAAAACAAAACCTCCGAACTATTAAACTGTACAATGCAGCACTGAAATCAATACTGGATGAAGACCCTCATACAAATCTTAACGAAATAATATATGCATCAGCAACAGCAGCAACAAAAAAATTAAACATCAAAATAAAAACAAGGCATTCTCGCAGACGTGAAGATCCACTTTGGAAAAGAAAAATTGAAAAAGAAATCGAACAGCTAAGAAGTGAACTGTCAGTACTGGATGAACTGAGTAGAGGAATAAATGTAAGAACTAGGAAAAGAAGAAGAGCCGAAAAAAAATATAACATCAGGAATGAAAATGACGTCTTATCAAATAAAGAAAAAATAAAGCAAAAAATCCAACTGAAGGCTCAAAGAATAAGACGCTATGAAAAAAGAGCAAGATTTTACAGACAGAACAAGATCTTTCAGACTGATACAAAGAGATTTTACAGGGAAATAGGTAAAAAAAGAATTGAAGTGACAGTAGCCCCCAGAATGGAAGAAGTCACACAGTTCTGGGAAAAGATATGGGCTTGCCCTAAAGAACTTAGCAAGGAAGTACATTGGATTACGCAGGAGATAGAACGAATGAAAAATAAACCCGAACAGACATGGTCTGGAATTACAGAAGACGATGTTAAATTTGCACTAAAAAAAGCACACAATTGGAAATTCCCAGGTATAGATAAAATTCCTAACTTTTGGCTATATTATTTAAATGCAGCATATAAAAAAATAGCCAAAGAACTTCAAGAACTTCAAGAAATGGTTGACGATCCCACTAAAATTCCTGCATGGATGACCAAAGGAATTACATTTCTTCTACCCAAGAATGGTGACACAAACAACCCGAAAAACTACAGACCAATTACATGTCTTCCAACAACATATAAACTACTAACATCTATCTTAACAAAACAGACATATTTATTCTTAGAAAGAAATGACATGATACCGCTTGAACAAAAAGGGTGCAAACGTAGCTGTTATGGTTGTAAAGACCAATTGCTAATTAACAAAATGATCCTGGAAAACTGCTACAGTACAAAGAAAAATCTTAGTACTGCCTGGATAGACTACCGAAAGGCATTCGATAGTGTGCCACATGACTGGATTTTAAAGACTTTAAATATATACAAGATATCGCCCGTCATCATCAATTTCATCAAACAGTGCATGTCTATATGGAAAACAACCCTTTACCTCAATCATATAAATGGAACCTATAAGTCTGAGGAAATAAACATCAAAAGAGGTATATTTCAAGGTGATTCTTTATCTCCCTTACTATTCTGCATATCATTAATAGCACTAATCAGTCAACTTAATAAGACAGAATGTGGTTATAAAATAGGCCAAAAGAAAATAAGCCATCTATTTTACATGGATGACTTTAAAGTTATATGCTAAGAATGATAATGAGCTGGAAGGTCTTCTGCAAACTGTAAAATGCTTCAGCGAAGACATTGGAATGAAATTTAATTTGAATAAATGTGCTAAAGCTACAGTTTTACGTGGATCAATACAAGAAACATCCTCAATTAGCCTAGACCCTGCTGTAACAATAAAAGAATTGAAACCAGAAGAAGCTTATAAATACCTAGGTGTAAATGAGAGCGAAAACATTCACCATAAAAAAATGAAAGAAATAGTGCGTAAAGAGTACTATAGAAGGCTACGAATGATATTAAAAACTGAATTCAATTCACAGAACAGAGTTATGGCCATTAATAGCCTTGCAATCCCAGTTGTCCAATATAGCTTCAACATCTTAAACTGGACTCTAAACGACATCAGGCGAATGGATGCTAAAACAAGAAAGCTTCTTTCTAAGCATAAGATGCATCATCCAAAGGCTGATGTAGACCGTCTATACATACCCCGTAAAGAAGGTGGAAGGGGTCTTATTCAGCTGGAATTGTCATACAAGACAACAACTATTGGCTTACTAACATACATAGAAACAACAAAGGATTGGATGATACAATTAGTAAGGCAACATGAAGAAAGAAAGAAAAAATATTCAATAATAAAAGAAGGCAGTAAATACAAACAAGATTTACAGTTAGTAGATTCTGTAGAAAAGCAAAACAGTAGCCAAGAACCAACTATTGCGGCAAAAAATATGAAAATGAAAGCCAAAGATAAAGCTCTTGAAAAGATGAAACAGCGCTGGCAAGACAAACCTCTGCATGGCCAATATCCAGTACGTGCCAATAAATCCAATGTTGACAAAGTTAATACTCATCGATGGTTACGTGCATCTGGATTAAAGTCTGAAACTGAAGGATTTATACTTGCAGCACAAGACCAAAGTCTTTTCACGAGAAACTTTCAGGCAAATATTATGCATAATAATATGGATCCAAAATGCAGGTTTTGTGATAAACACCAAGAAGCAATAGACCACCTAATCTCAGGCTGTTCTGTGCTTGCCCCAAACGAATATAAAAATCGCCACGATAGAGTTGGGCAATATTTACATTGGGCAATGTGCAAACATTATGGAAAAGCTGTAAACAAACACTGGTATGAACATCATCCAGCACCGGTTACAGAAATAGAAGATGTAACCATTCTATGGGATTACACCATCTACACAGACAGAAAAATTGAAGCAAACAGGCCAGACATTATTGTTAAAAACCAGAAGGAGAAAACTTGTCTATTAATTGATATGGCTTGTCCAGCGGATTGTAACATAGCAATCAAGGAATTTGAAAAACTGTCAAAATATAAAGACCTGGAAATTGAAATAGAAAAAATGTGGAAATTGAAAACAAGAGTTGTGCCAGTGATAGTAGGTGCACTTGGAATGATAAAAAATGGAACAAAACAACACATTGAAAGAATCCCTGGAAACCCCAGCTTAAGCGATATACAAAAAATTGTCTTATTAAGTACAGCCCACACACTAAGGAAAACTTTATCTATGTAATTCTGAGGATGATAGGGAAGATAGAAAAACATGAAAT